>CM077018.1:101857363-102205122 GCA_039090855.1 Macrothele yani | reverse complement strand
TACTCCAGCTGCCACCTCCTCCTGGATGTTGAAGTGCCACCCGCGAAGGAAGTGGGCCATGGACCGGAACATATAATAATCCGATGGGGGAAAGATCCGGACTACATGCTGGATGTGGCATCAGTTCGATGCCCTCAAGTTCCTGGAGTTTTGCCAGGGTCATTCGCGTGGTATCAGAATGAGTGTTTTCCTGCTATAGGAGAGCGTGCTTTCTGTTTACCAGTGCTGGGTACTTCTCCACAACGGCACACATGTGCTCCAACTGTTCACAGTAGAGGTTGGCGTTGATGGTACGACCGTCGGGAACAAATTCGTGATGGATTATCCCCTCGACATTCCACCAGACGCAGAGCATCATCTTGTGTTCGAAGCGCTCACGTTTGGCAATAGGTTCTAGAAGCTGGCAAGAGTTCAACCACTGCCGTTGTGTGTGTGTTAGGATTGCGAAAATAGACCCACATTTCATCGCATGTAACAATTCTTTTGGTGGAACGTACATTGCGCGGGTTTTCTAGAAGTTTCGAGCCCACTTCCATTCGGCGATTTGCTTCAGCTGGCGTCAGTTCATGAGGGACAATGCGGAAGCTTCTGTAGACTTTGCCGAGGTCCTGAAGGTGACGAACCACGGTGGTCTGTGATATACCAAGCTCGCCTGATAATCTCCGAGTGCTGATTGTCGGATTTGCCTCTACGGCTTGGTGAACGTACTCCGAATCCACAATTCGCGGCCTACCTGACCATGGCTGATCGTCGAGGTTTCTGTCACCTGAAAGAAATTTCTTGAACCATCTGTTTGCGGTGCTGTGGTCCACGGAACCTTCCCATGTTGCTTGAGCAGCGTAATGGCCGAGTTCAAACTCGTAAAGCAAGAGTTCCCTAATTAGCCGGTTGTGGCTGTTCATCTTTTAGGCGTCCCAAATACAGACAGAACGACGACATGCAATGCTGTTCACAGCAACGACTACCACTTTATATCCCTTTCGACTGACTCCAGTGCGCGACTTGAACTAGTTTAAACACGTGACATACCCGCCATAGCACATGCGTTTATGCAAATATTGCAAAACTTTCGACTCACCCCCTGTGTGTACAGTATATAAAGAAAATATCTATCTATTATTATAAGATTAACAAAATATCTATCTACGTGCATATATATTTATTAATATAAATACACGTAGATAGATATTATTTTATTTTTTAATATACCTATCTAATATTGTAAGTTTGAACACATATCTATCTACGTGCAACAATATCCATCTAACGACAAGAACATTTATTTGGCTACTGAAATATCTATCTGCTTGCACCACTGAACTTTTCGATCTTAAGCTGCTGTTCTCCCCTTTTCTTAAATTCTCCCCTCCCACCTATTTTTTGGCTTAAAGAAATCCGAATGCCTGAAAAAAATAGTGCTTCTGCATCAGAATAAATTCTTGGCAACTTGAATCTTCGTCGTAAACACTCCTTTAGGTTCCGAATGAAGTTAGTGAGGCACCCATTTTGACTTTGAAATGTAATTTTCTTGAATTCATTTGGGAAAAAATATATTCGATTTTTTTGCCTTTCGCACATTTCTCATTATACATGCTAAGACATTTTTTTTATCCAGGAAATGGAGTCTTTTGAATCAGCAAGTTTCCTATAACGCGATTTTTCTTCATATGTCGTGTGATTTAATTTACTGTCACTCACAAATGCACACAAAATATCTAACAGGACCATGATTTTTTTTATTTTCGAATTCTTACTTTCATGATATATTTTTCCTGTTATGAAAAGCACTGATCATAAAGAATATTAAAAAGCAAAAAGTATTCAGAATTGTATACGTTTTTATGTTGCTCAGGAAATTTGGCTTGACACTGAATATAACACATCTGTAGTTATTTTTTAAAGAAAAATATTATATATATAAGAGGGCATGAAATATCTAAAAAATTATGTATACAGTGAAACCTCGGAATAACTGTTGCTACACGGACCGGGAAAAGGTGACCGTTGTTCGGAGGTTAGGCTTAGGTTAACATAGCTAGCCCGCTGCTTTGGTACAAAAAGAGAATAATTGTACAAAGCTTACGCACAAAGAAAACGATTTCAGAGCTTTCTCCGAAGGTAGAATGCTGAATGAAACTCAATATAACAATTTAAAATAAAAACATGGTATAGAGAATTTTAGGAAAGTGGCGTCTGACCGTTGTCTCAAACTTCCCTTTAGAAATATAAAGCTAGGAGGTTAAGTTTAGGGTACGCTAAGGGAAAGAAAAAAATGCTATCATCACAGTGAAGTGGAACTGCATAGTTAGCTATGAGCGCGCCGAAGAATTGGAACAGAACCCACAAGGACCGATCAAAGATATGCCGATGCCGCCACCAACGGAAAACATGTTACGCACCAGCAACCGCCATCTCTCAGACTGCGACTGAAACATACACATGAGCTAGTTCGCCTCACGTAGAACTAAACTTTAAGTCCTTTCCTTTTCACTTGAGCCCACTATTGTACTCGCAATAATCCAACCTATCGAGGTAGAGGCAGAGTAGCACTCTTATTTCTTAGTAGTATTCTTTATTCCTATTTCCTATTTTATCCCTTTCGCTGAAGTTCCGTACAATCCTAAAGAACAAATTGTCTGTTAGATCTCTTTTAGGACTGACTGGGGTGTCCGTTGGCTGCTGTTTGGAGGTTATCGTTAATGTTAATACCATGGTAGCTGTTCTGCACCAATCGAAACTTGCCGTTTCACGGAGGTGTTCGTTAATGGAGGTTCCACTGTATACACAGTCCTGCCAAAATAATATGACCATACTCGGAATCACAGTGTACCCGCCCAGGTGCGTCACAGAGTACGTGACAAGGTCGACCACATGGAGATATAAGCGGCCGGTCTGGACAGACGAGCCATAGTGCGTTACGTGAGCAGCATAGGTAGGGATCTGACGGACGTTCGAAAAGGAATGATCATCGGCTACCGCGCCAAGGGCGGAAGCATCGCAGAAACAGCATACTTCGTGGGCTGTGCACGAGGTGCTGTAGAAAGAGTGTACCAAGAATAGGTCACTGGCGCACCTAATACCTCCCGACGTCATAACTGTGGAGCCCCAACGGCCATCAACCCCAGAGGAGAACGTCGCCTCCGTCGACTGGTAAAGGGCAATCGACGCACAAAAGTGCCGCAATTGACCAAGCAAATGAACGCTGGGCACCCAGGTACTTCTCCCCGATAACAGTAGAGCGAACCCTGTGCGCATGAGTCTCCGGAATAAACGATGCGTCAAGACGCCCATGTTAACCCAAGTCCACCGGCAAAGACGCCTGCAGTTCACACGGGACTACCGTCATTGGACAGTGGAAAAAGTTGCCTGCTCCGACGAATCAAGGTTTCTACTCACCAGGAATGACGGGCGGTGGCGGACACGTCGTGAGACATACGTGAACTAACACTCGGACACGCTTGTCGTTCAAGTACAGGCCTGCGGTGGCAGAGAGCGTGTCTGGAGAATGGTTTCCTAGTACGATCTGGGCAGCTGGTTACCACTGGATGGATACCTGAACGCCAATGCTACCTGTCCATCCTCGCTGACCACATGCATCCCTTCATGTTGGACGTTTACTCTGGTGGGGATGGTGTCTACCAACAGGGCAGTGCGCCCTGCCATGTCGCTAAGGGGGTGCGTGACTGGTTCCAGGAACACGACAGCGATGTCTCCGTCCTCCCTTGGCCAGAGAAATCGCCCGACTTCAATACCATAGAGCACTTGTGGGACTGCTTGGATCAACAGATTCCTGACGCAAGCTGAACAAGCCCAGTTCAATAAAATTCATGCAAAATACAGTACAAAAAAATATATGAACACCCCAAAAAATCCCCACAAAATTAAAGAGAGCAATCATTAAATGACAAAAATACGTAGAGCATTGCTGAAAAAGGTTTACATATTTGCCAAAAATTGTACGAACCAGTTTGAAGGTTGAAAGAGAAGCAAAAGAGCATGAGCAAACTCAACCAAAAACCGTAGTTATTTAAACAAATAAACCTTTCGCGGTTCCAAGGATGACTGGCAACCTTAATAAACCAACCGAGCCGATTTCAAGCTTTAAAGGACTTAGAGGAAAAAAAGGTCATGACGCACACACAACCAAGACTAGTTAAAAAAAAATCATGCTAAATTCACTTCAAAAAAGTAAACTAGAGAGAACAACCATTAAGTGAAAAAAATTACGTAGATCATTGCTCGAAAAAGTATACTTATTTACAAATTATTAATCAAATTAGTCATTAAGGTTGAACGATGGGCAGAAGCCAAAAGAGTAAGAGTTCAACTTCTAACTAAACAAGAACCACAAAAAAACGTGGTTATTGGAACAAAGAAGCTCGAACGCGGACCTAAGTATGCCCGGAAAAACTGAAAAAACCACCAAACCTAAATTCAAACCTCTAAGGAGACAGTGAAACAACCCAAAAAACAAAAGTTAATTAAAACAAAATAATAAACAATAATAAAAATGCTCAAACATTACCTAAATCAAGGAATAACATTTAGCCCAGGAGCCCGCAACATACTGCTCCATCCTCGGAGGGGAAGAGAGAAATGCGCAGCAGCTCTACCTAGCGGACAGCCAAAGAACCATCTAGAAAGTTTGTGATTAGAGGCTGCCAAAGAGAAAACCTAAATTTCACTCCTGGAAACGATTTACAATAGAATCTGTTTCGAGCTGCAACCCAGAAATATTAAAAATCTCCTTGGGAACTGAGAATATTTTATATATCTCTGTACAATAAAAGTTTAAAAGTATTTAGAATATCTAATTAACAGAGTCCTTCTCAAACCTTTAATTATTAAAATTGTTGCTGCAAATTCTTGAAATTCTTAGGACCTGAGAAATTAGTACATTCTCAATTACTTTGGTTGAAATGTTATTATTCCAGTGTAGATATTTAATTACTTTGAAAGGAAAATTAACTCTTTTATCAAAGAGGCTAATAGATGGGTTACCTCTGTTGAGCTTAATGCTTAAGTCTAGGAACTCAAGTTCCTGATTACTGTGGTTGGTTTTACATAAGTTAAGAGAGCTAGGATAGATATTATCAAAATCACTCTCTATAACTTCTGAATTATTGATACACAGCAGATCATCAATATATCTAAAAGTGTAAAGGTAGTTATCTGAGCAGGTGGGGTGATTTTTAATGAATTTATATTCCTTAAAGAACAGGAATAGATTAGCGATATTTGTGGACGTTGATGTTCCCATTGGAATACCGTTCACTTGCTTATAGAGAGTATTATTATATAAGATATGGTTATTTTTTATGCAGCAATTGAGATAAGAGTTCCAAGTTCCTACATCAACAAATTGGTTAAGTTTAAATTCTGCATACAGCTCTTTAAAGGTAGTGATTATATCTGATAGAGGCAGATTAGTATATAGGTTTTCAAAATCATAACTATTAATATCTAGGGGACAAACTTTGAGTATAGTAGAAATTACTTCTGCATTATTATTAATTATCCAAAAATCTCTGTACATCAAGTTAGAACAGTTTCTAATGTGTTTCAAAACCTTCTTTAAGACATCTTCAAAAGCAAGATCTATTTTCTTTTTATGACTCCTTACTCCACTAGCTATGAACCTGAACTTCACAGGATCCTTATGAAACTTAACCGTTGCAAAAAGAAATGGAAATTCAGGCCCATATCTTCTAGTTTGTGGAATTTTAAGTTTCTTGAAGAATGCCTTAAACCGATTTTCTAACTGCTTGGTAGAATAACTTACGGGCTCGTATGTTACTCTATTATTGAGTTCCATAGTTAACAATTCAAAATAGAACTTCTTACAGATAATTGCAAAATTATTGCTAGCTTTATCCGTAGTGGTAAAAATAAATTGGTCTTGTAGTTTGGAGAGTGACCTTTTAGCTTCTCCAGAGAAAAAGAGATTTCTGTCGAAACAAAAGTCCAGACCTGCCAACTCACCGGTGAAGCTATTGATTATATTATATTTCCATTCTGCGAAGGCCTCAATAGGCTGATTGTACGTTAAACTGGTTTTTACGATGTACTTATTTACATCTTGAGTGAAGCTCTCAAGAATCCTTTCTTTGGAAATTATGAAGGAAGGTCTGAATTTAGAGCCATACTCTAATAAATTCCTAAGCTTTTCATTTTCAACATAACTCAAGTTTCCGGTGATAATATGGTTGTAATTCTTATCATAGTGAACTGTATCTTTATGTTCATCACAAGAACAAGTAGTAATTACAGGAATGTAGCTCGAAGAGTTAAGTCTGTAGTTTTTAACTATTGACCCTAAGGTCTTAACATATTTAAAACTTACAATAGACTGGTGCCTGTGGATGGGAAAAAAAATTGCATTATTGTAGAACAGCTTCCTTACATTGAGATTATCGTAGGCTTTATTTAGGAACCTGATGGTAACAAAATTACTGGAAAATTCTTTAAGAGAAATTTTATCTTTAAGAATATGTTTAAGAATGTCCAGAACCAAAGCAAAAACATGCTTATCAACATGGTCAGCAGTTTCATTCCAGAATTTAAAAAAACATTTAAGGACAGAGTGCTTGAAGGACTTGAGAATTTTGTAAGTATTTTTAACAAAATTAGTGCCAGTTTTAAAGCTTTCCAGAGTTTTTAGCAAGTTAGCAAAATCAACTTTGCTTGACGTGCGAAATAACCTCTGTCCTCTATTACCTCTAGAGCAGCTCTTATTATTAACAAGAAAGAAGAGTTCACGAATTGAAAATTTATGCTGATTATGCTTATTGTCAGATAGAGTGGAATTAAGGCCATAGGGATAAAGAGACTGATGCTGCAAAATTTCAAGGGATTCAGTTTCTAGCCGAGCATAGAGGTCAGGAATAATATGTAGTACCTCTATTTTCACTTTGTCAAAACCATGAGTATGGAAATGCTCTAATTCAAAGGTAGAGTACTGGTTGGCGTTTGTGGAGGGGTTCACTCCTGAATTAGAGAACTTGTTTACTAGAGACCTGTGACCATTAATCCTAAGATGAAGAGGATTTTTACTTTGGCCAATATAGCTAAGGTTGCACACAGTACAGGTGAGCTTATAGATGGTATTGTAGGCTTTGCAAAACTTGTTGGAGCAATTATCCTCAACAGAAGAATATAGGTTAGGATCTGCAGATTTACATGTCAAACAACGTTTGTCATTTCATAACTTTAGATTACCTTTGCCAGCGAGTTCATACACTATGGGAAAGGGTGCTAGCCTAACCGAGCGGGAGGACTTAAAATATCTGAGCTGACCTCCAATCCTTTCATCGTCCTTAGAACTCCACTTGGGCCAAAACATACAAATTCTGAGCAAACCAACTAGGAAAAACTTTTTAGAAATAAGCAGTCCAAGAAAAGACCAAACTCGAGTATAAACTACACTCCAAAAAGCTGCATCCAAAACATACTAAAAAGAAAAATTAGAAAATGAAAAAAAAAACCTCAAGTGAAAAAAAAAAAAAAAATAATAATAATAATAATAATAAAACATTTCAACTAGAATTTGCGCATGAGCTGCTAAATAATAAATTGAAATTAGTTACTTAAGAGCAAAACTGAAGACTAAGGAAAAAATTTTAGAATTTAACACGAAGGGTGCAAAATAACCTGAAAATCAAAACGCGCAACGCAGCAGTTTTGAAAATTCAGAATTCACATTCTATAAAGAAGATACCTAAGCAAAAAAATACATATATAATTTTGACTCACACCTAGTACAACATAGAAAAGGTTATGTATCTACCTGTGTGAGTAAAAGGAGAAAAGATAAAAAAATAAAATAAAACAACTGAATGTAGAAGGTGTCGAGAATACTGAGCCTTGGCTTTATCAAGGACCAGCAAAAACTCTGCATTTTCTCACTTCTACAAAGACCTAGTTGGAAATGGGTTTCTGCAAGGCCATAGATGCAAGTAACATTCCCACCTAAAATAGTTTAAAAAATATATATATAAGTCATGTCCTCCGTAGAGTAGCATGACCTAGCACTAGTTAACAATTTCGCTTGCATCCATTAACCTTCATGGCCCGACCCATGCTCTTCATCTGTTACTATTAAACAGAGAGAAGAAGATTAAAGAGAACTCAAGCTGTGAGAGTGACATAATAAATAGAAATGATTTTCAGCTATAACGAAATTCCAAGTTCGTTTGAGAGAGAATTTAAACCTGAAAAACAATGCAAAAGAAATCCAAATTTTACATTGCAATTAAAAAAGGAAATGTTAATTTATAACGAACAGATTTTTGAAAGAAAACTTGAGTCTAAAACCCCCTACTCTACAACTTATGACAGCACGAAAACGAGAATAAGTTAAAGATAATAATTAACTAAAGAAAACTTTGTGAAAGTTATATACCTTAAACAGTTAGTTGCAATATGTACAAAGTATTTCAGCAGTGCTTTAAGTGCATAATTAATTAGTTATTAAGAACTTTACTACTTTGAAAAAACAGCGCATAGACAGCGCATAGAAAAGGAACAAGCTTAGCCATCTTCTGTTCCTAGGTACCCCAAAAGACGCTCAAAGTTACAAAGAAAAGTAAGAGTTAAAACCCGCATAAATGTTAACAGACAAACCAATGCTTAAAAGCTGAAAAGCTAAAAAACGACAGAGAAAAGGTACATAAAGTACAAACATTGAACTTATAAAACCTAGAACCCAAAAACAAGGAAGAGAGCTTACCTCTTGTGTGACAAAAACTTTTCTCCTCACAAGAGGAGAACATGGCTGACCTCTTCCGCCACTCCCTAGACGCTGGGGGGCAGTGAGGGTGGGGCTGATGGCCTCCTCATACAGCAAGAAACCAACGCGCGGAGATTTTAACCAGAGAAAAAAATATATAAACTTAAGACTGTGGATCTGTATGATCAGAATGAGCAGAATTAACTCTCCAGAATACATGAGAAATATTATAAAATACACGAGCAGTTTATTTAATAATCTTTGCATGTATTAAATCACCTTAGTGAGCTTCTATAGATTAATCAGAATCTTATTAATTTTAATGTTGGTTTTACTATTTTTAGTATAGCTATCCTAGTGATGAATAACTAGTTTTCTTTTTTATTTGTTTTTATTTTCTTTTATAAACAGATTTTTAAGCTTTTTTTGTGATTTTGTTTATATTATTTAATTTTTTGTTTTAATAGGACCGTCATATCCATAGCACTAAGGTTCCTTTAGGTAGTTAATAGGCATCCTCTAGCCAACTTCCTTACGGCTTTGATTGGTCAGAATCATATTATTAACTGTAGAAAATTAAAGCAGATCTGCCAACCTTACTCTATTATTCAGAATAATTTTTCTTAAAGTTCTTTTGATGAAAGAAGAAGGAATTTCGTTCTCTAGAAAACTTTCTAATAGTATATTAATGTGGTAATTGAAATCCAAATTGTTGCTGCAAATTCTTGAAATTCTTAGGACCTGAGAAATTAGTACATTCTCAATTACTTTGGTTGAAATGTTATTATTCCAGTGTAGATATTTAATTACTTTGAAAGGAAAATTAACTCTTTTATCAAAGAGGCTAATAGATGGGTTACCTCTGTTGAGCTTAATGCTTAAGTCTAGGAACTCAAGTTCCTGATTACTGTGGTTGGTTTTACATAAGTTAAGAGAGCTAGGATAGATATTATCAAAATCACTCTCTATAACTTCTGAATTATTGATACACAGCAGATCATCAATATATCTAAAAGTGTAAAGGTAGTTATCTGAGCAGGTGGGGTGATTTTTAATGAATTTATATTCCTTAAAGAACAGGAATAGATTAGCGATATTTGTGGACGTTGATGTTCCCATTGGAATACCGTTCACTTGCTTATAGAGAGTATTATTATATAAGATATGGTTATTTTTTATGCAGCAATTGAGATAAGAGTTCCAAGTTCCTACATCAACAAATTGGTTAAGTTTAAATTCTGCATACAGCTCTTTAAAGGTAGTGATTATATCTGATAGAGGCAGATTAGTATATAGGTTTTCAAAATCATAACTATTAATATCTAGGGGACAAACTTTGAGTATAGTAGAAATTACTTCTGCATTATTATTAATTATCCAAAAATCTCTGTACATCAAGTTAGAACAGTTTCTAATGTGTTTCAAAACCTTCTTTAAGACATCTTCAAAAGCAAGATCTATTTTCTTTTTATGACTCCTTACTCCACTAGCTATGAACCTGAACTTCACAGGATCCTTATGAAACTTAACCGTTGCAAAAAGAAATGGAAATTCAGGCCCATATCTTCTAGTTTGTGGAATTTTAAGTTTCTTGAAGAATGCCTTAAACCGATTTTCTAACTGCTTGGTAGAATAACTTACGGGCTCGTATGTTACTCTATTATTGAGTTCCATAGTTAACAATTCAAAATAGAACTTCTTACAGATAATTGCAAAATTATTGCTAGCTTTATCCGTAGTGGTAAAAATAAATTGGTCTTGCAGTTTGGAGAGTGACCTTTTAGCTTCTCCAGAGAAAAAGAGATTTCTGTCGAAACAAAAGTCCAGACCTGCCAACTCACCGGTGAAGCTATTGATTATATTATATTTCCATTCTGCGAAGGCCTCAATAGGCTGATTGTACGTTAAACTGGTTTTTACGATGTACTTATTTACATCTTGAGTGAAGCTCTCAAGAATCCTTTCTTTGGAAATTGTGAAGGAAGGTCTGAATTTAGAGCCATACTCTAATAAATTCCTAAGCTTTTCATTTTCAACAAAACTCAAGTTTCCGGTGATAATATGGTTGTAATTCTTATCATAGTGAACTGTTTCTTTATGTTCATCACAAGAACAAGTAGTAATTACAGGAATGTAGCTCGAAGAGTTAAGTTTGTAGTTTTTAACTATTGACCCTAAGGTCTTAACATATTTAAAACTTACAATAGACTGGTGCCTGTGGATGGGAAAAAAATTGCATTATTGTAGAACAGCTTCCTTACATTGAGATTATCGTAGGCTTTATTTAGGAACCTGATGGTAACATAATTACTGGAAAATTCTTTAAGAGAAATTTTATCTTTAAGAATATGTTTAAGAATGTCCAGAACCAAAGCAAAAACATGCTTATCAACATGGTCAGCAGTTTCATTCCAGAATTTGAAAAAACATTTAAGGACAGAGTGCTTGAAGGACTTGAGAATTTTGTAAGTATTTTTAACAAAATTAGTGCCAGTTTTAACGCTTTCCAGAGTTTTTAGCAAGTTAGCAAAATCAACTTTGCTTGATGTGCGAAATAACCTCTGTCCTCTATTACCTCTAGAGCAGCTCTTATTATTAACAAGAAAGAAGAGTTCACGAATTGAAAATTTATGCTGATTATGCTTATTGTCAGATAGAGTGGAATTAAGGCCATAGGGATAAAGACACTGATGCTGCAAAATTTCAAGGGATTCAGTTTCTAGCCGAGCATAGAGGTCAGGGATAATATGTAGTACCTCTATTTTCACTTTGTCAAAACCATGAGTATGGAAATGCTCTAATTCAAAGGTAGAGTACTGGTTGGCGTTTGTGGAGGGTTCACTCCTGAATTAGAGAACTTGTTTACTAGAGACCTGTGACCATTAATCCTAAGATGAAGAGGATTTTTACTTTGGCCAATATAGCTAAGGTTGCAGACAGTACAGGTGAGCTTATAGATGGTATTGTAGGCTTTGCAAAACTTGTTGGAGCAATTATCCTCAACAGAAGAATACAGGTTAGGATCTGCAGATTTACATGTCAAACAACGTTTGTCATTTCATAACTTTAGATTACCTTTGCCAGCGAGTTCATACACTATGGGAAAGGGTGCTAGCCTAACCGAGCGGGAGGACTTAAAATATCTGAGCTGACCTCCAATCCTTTCATCGTCCTTAGAACTCCACTTGGGCCAAAACATACAAATTCTGAGCAAACCAACTAGGAAAAACTTTTTAGAAATAAGCAGTCCAAGAAAAGACCAAACTCGAGTATAAACTACACTCCAAAAAGCTGCATCCAAAACATACTAAAAAGAAAAAATTAGAAAATGAAAAAAACCTCAAGTAAAAAAATAGTAATAAAAAAATAATAATAATAAAAAATAATAAAACATTTCAACTAGAATTTGCGCATGAGCTGCTAAATAATAAATTGAAATTAGTTACTTAAGAGCAAAACTGAAGACTAAGGAAAAAATTTTAGAATTTAAAACGAAGGGTGCAAAATAACCTGAAAATCAAAACGCGCAACGCAGCAGTTTTGAAAATTCAGAATTCACATTCTATAAAGAAGATACCTAAGCAAAAAAATACAAATATAATTTTGACTCACACCTAGTACAACATAGAAAAGGTTATGTATCTACCTGTGTGAGTAAAAGGAGAAAAGAAAAAAATAAAATAAAACAACTGAATGTAGAAGGTGTCGAGAATACTGAGCCTTGGCTTTATCAAGGACCAGCAAAAACTCTGCATTTTCTCACTTCCACAAAGACCTAGTTGGAAATGGGTTTCTGCAAGGCCATAGATGCAAGTAACATTCCCACCTAAAATAGTTTAAAAAATATATATATAAGTCATGTCCTCCGTAGAGTAGCATGACCTAGCACTAGTTAACAATTTCGCTTGCATCCATTAACCTTCATGGCCCGACCCATGCTCTTCATCTGTTACTATTAAACTGAGAGAAGAAGATTAAAGAGAACTCAAGCTGTGAGAGTGACATAATAAATAGAAATGATTTTCAGCTATAACGAAATTCCAAGTTCGTTTGAGAGAGAATTTAAACCTGAAAAACAATGCAAAAGAAATCCAAATTTTACATTGCAATTAAAAAAGGAAATGTTAATTTATAACGAACAGATTTTTGAAAGAAAACTTGAGTCTAAAACCCCCTACTCTACAACTTATGACAGCACGAAAACGAGAATAAGTTAAAGATAATAATTAACTAAAGAAAACTTTGTGAAAGTTATATACCTTAAACAGTTAGTTGCAATATGTACAAAGTATTTCAGCAGTGCTTTAAGTGCATAATTAATTAGTTATTAAGAACTTAACTACTTTGAAAAAACAGCGCATAGACAGCGCATAGAAAAGGAACAAGCTTAGCCATCTTCTGTTCCTAGGTACCCCAAAAGACGCTCAAAGTTACAAAGAAAAGTAAGAGTTAAAACCCGCGTAAATGTTAACAGACAAACCAATGCTTAAAAGCTGAAAAGCTAAAAAACGACAGAGAAAAGGTACATGAAGTACAAACATTGAACTTATAAAACCTAGAACCCAAAAACAAGGAAGAGAGCTTACCTCTTGTGTGACAAAAACTTTTCTCCTCACAAGAGGAGAACATGGCTGACCTCTTCCGCCACTCCCTAGACGCTGGGGGGCAGTGAGGGTGGGGCTGATGGCCTCCTCATACAGCAAGAAACCAACGCGCGGAGATTTTAACCAGAGAAAAAAATATATAAACTTAAGACTGTGGATCTGTATGATCAGAATGAGCAGAATTAACTCTCCAGAATACATGAGAAATATTATAAAATACACGAGCAGTTTATTTAATAATCTTTGCATGTATTAAATCACCTTAGTGAGCTTCTATAGATTAATCAGAATCTTATTAATTTTAATGTTGGTTTTACTATTTTTAGTATAGCTATCCTAGTGATGAATAACTAGTTTTCTTTTTTATTTGTTTTTATTTTCTTTTATAAACAGATTTTTAAGCTTTTTTTGTGATTTTATTTATATTATTTAATTTTTTTTGTTTTAATAGGACCGTCATATCCATAGCACTAAGGTTCCTTTAGGTAGTTAATAGGCATCCTCTAGCCAACTTCCTTACGGCTTTGATTGGTCAGAATCATATTATTAACTGTGTAGAAAATTAAAGCAGATCTGCCAACCTTACTCTATTATTCAGAATAATTTTTCTTAAAGTTCTTTTGATGAAAGAAGAAGGAATTTCGTTCTCTAGAAAACTTTCTAATAGTATATTAATGTGGTAATTGAAGTCCAAATTGTTGCTGCAAATTCTTGAAATTCTTAGGACCTGAGAAATTAGTACATTCTCAATTACTTTGGTTGAAATGTTATTATTCCAGTGTAGATATTTAATTACTTTGAAAGGAAAATTAACTCTTTTATCAAAGAGGCTAATAGATGGGTTACCTCTGTTGAGCTTAATGCTTAAGTCTAGGAACTCAAGTTCCTGATTACAGTGGTTGGTTTTACATAAGTTAAGAGAGCTAGGATAGATATTATCAAAATCACTCTCTATAACTTCTGAATTATTGATACACAGCAGATCATCAATATATCTAAAAGTGTAAAGGTAGTTATCTGAGCAGGTGGGGTGATTTTTAATGAATTTATATTCCTTAAAGAACAGGAATAGATTAGCGATATTCGTGGACGTTGATGTTCCCATTGGAATACCGTTCACTTGCTTATAGAGAGTATTATTATATAAGATATGGTTATTTTTTATGCAGCAATTGAGATAAGAGTTCCAAGTTCCTACATCAACAAATTGGTTAAGTTTAAATTCTGCATACAGCTCTTTAAAAGTAGTGATTATATCTGATAGAGGCAGATTAGTATATAGGTTTTCAAAATCATAACTATTAATATCTAGGGGACAAACTTTGAGTATAGTAGAAATTACTTCTGCATTATTATTAATTATCCAAAAATCTCTGTACATCAAGTTAGAACAGTTTCTAATGTGTTTCAAAACCTTCTTTAAGACATCTTCAAAAGCAAGATCTATCTTCTTTTTATGACTCCTTACTCCACTAGCTATGAACCTGAACTTCACGGGATCCTTATGAAACTTAACCGTTGCAAAAAGAAATGGAAATTCAGGCCCATATCTTCTAGTTTGTGGAATTTTAAGTTTCTTGAAGAATGCCTTAAACCGATTTTCTAACTGCTTGGTAGAATAACTTACGGGCTCGTATGTTACTCTATTATTGAGTTCCATAGTTAACAATTCAAAATAGAACTTCTTACAGATAATTGCAAAATTATTGCTAGCTTTATCCGTAGTGGTAAAAATAAAGTGGTCTTGCAGTTTGGAGAGTGACCTTTTAGCTTCTCCAGAGAAAAAGAGATTTCTGTCGAAACAAAAGTCCAGACCTGCCAACTCACCGGTGAAGCTATTGATTATATTATATTTCCATTCTGCGAAGGCCTCAATAGGCTGATTGTACGTTAAACTGGTTTTTACGATGTACTTATTTACATCTTGAGTGAAGCTCTCAAGAATCCTTTCTTTGGAAATTGTGAAGGAAGGTCTGAATTTAGAGCCATACTCTAATAAATTCCTAAGCTTTTCATTTTCAACAAAACTCAAGTTTCCGGTGATAATATGGTTGTAATTCTTATCATAGTGAACTGTTTCTTTATGTTCATCACAAGAACAAGTAGTAATTACAGGAATGTAGCTCGAAGAGTTAAGTTTGTAGTTTTTAACTATTGACCCTAAGGTCTTAACATATTTAAAACTTACAATAGACTGGTGCCTGTGGATGGGAAAAAATTGCATTATTGTAGAACAGCTTCCTTACATTGAGATTATCGTAGGCTTTATTTAGGAACCTGATGGTAACATAATTACTGGAAAATTCTTTAAGAGAAATTTTATCTTTAAGAATATGTTTAAGAATGTCCAGAACCAAAGCAAAAACATGCTTATCAACATGGTCAGCAGTTTCATTCCAGAATTTGAAAAAACATTTAAGGACAGAGTGCTTGAAGGACTTGAGAATTTTGTAAGTATTTTTAACAAAATTAGTGCCAGTTTTAACGCTTTCCAGAGTTTTTAGCAAGTTAGCAAAATCAACTTTGCTTGATGTGCGAAATAACCTCTGTCCTCTATTACCTCTAGAGCAGCTCTTATTATTAACAAGAAAGAAGAGTTCACGAATTGAAAATTTATGCTGATTATGCTTATTGTCAGATAGAGTGGAATTAAGGCCATAGGGATAAAGACACTGATGCTGCAAAATTTCAAGGGATTCAGTTTCTAGCCGAGCATAGAGGTCAGGGATAATATGTAGTACCTCTATTTTCACTTTGTCAAAACCATGAGTATGGAAATGCTCTAATTCAAAGGTAGAGTACTGGTTGGCGTTTGTGGAGGGGTTCACTCCTGAATTAGAGAACTTGTTTACTAGAGACCTGTGACCATTAATCCTAAGATGAAGAGGATTTTTACTTTGGCCAATATAGCTAAGGTTGCAGACAGTACAGGTGAGCTTATAGATGGTATTGTAGGCTTTGCAAAACTTGTTGGAGCAATTATCCTCAACAGAAGAATACAGGTTAGGATCTGCAGATTTACATGTCAAACAACGTTTGTCATTTCATAACTTTAGATTACCTTTGCCAGCGAGTTCATACACTATGGGAAAGGGTGCTAGCCTAACCGAGCGGGAGGACTTAAAATATCTGAGCTGACCTCCAATCCTTTCATCGTCCTTAGAACTCCACTTGGGCCAAAACATACAAATTCTGAGCAAACCAACTAGGAAAAACTTTTAGAAATAAGCAGTCCAAGAAAAGACCAAACTCGAGTATAAACTACACTCCAAAAAGCTGCATCCAAAACATACTAAAAAGAAAAATTAGAAAATGAAAAAAACCTCAAGTAAAAAAATAGTAATAAAAAAATAATAATAATAAAAAATAATAAAACATTTCAACTAGAATTTGCGCATGAGCTGCTAAATAATAAATTGAAATTAGTTACTTAAGAGCAAAACTGAAGACTAAGGAAAAAATTTTAGAATTTAAAACGAAGGGTGCAAAATAACCTGAAAATCAAAACGCGCAACGCAGCAGTTTTGAAAATTCAGAATTCACATTCTATAAAGAAGATACCTAAGCAAAAAAATACAAATATAATTTTGACTCACACCTAGTACAACATAGAAAAGGTTATGTATCTACCTGTGTGAGTAAAAGGAGAAAAGAAAAAAATAAAATAAAACAACTGAATGTAGAAGGTGTCGAGAATACTGAGCCTTGGCTTTATCAAGGACCAGCAAAAACTCTGCATTTTCTCACTTCCACAAAGACCTAGTTGGAAATGGGTTTCTGCAAGGCCATAGATGCAAGTAACATTCCCACCTAAAATAGTTTAAAAAATATATATATAAGTCATGTCCTCCGTAGAGTAGCATGACCTAGCACTAGTTAACAATTTCGCTTGCATCCATTAACCTTCATGGCCCGACCCATGCTCTTCATCTGTTACTATTAAACTGAGAGAAGAAGATTAAAGAGAACTCAAGCTGTGAGAGTGACATAATAAATAGAAATGATTTTCAGCTATAACGAAATTCCAAGTTCGTTTGAGAGAGAATTTAAACCTGAAAAACAAATTTTACATTGCAATTAAAAAAGGAAATGTTAATTTATAACGAACAGATTTTTGAAAGAAAACTTGAGTCTAAAACCCCCTACTCTACAACTTATGACAGCACGAAAACGAGAATAAGTTAAAGATAATAATTAACTAAAGAAAACTTTGTGAAAGTTATATACCTTAAACAGTTAGTTGCAATATGTACAAAGTATTTCAGCAGTGCTTTAAGTGCATAATTAATTAGTTATTAAGAACTTAACTACTTTGAAAAAACAGCGCATAGACAGCGCATAGAAAAGGAACAAGCTTAGCCATCTTCTGTTCCTAGGTACCACAAAAGACGCTCAAAGTTACAAAGAAAAGTAAGAGTTAAAACCCGCGTAAATGTTAACAGACAAACCAATGCTTAAAAGCTGAAAAGCTAAAAAACGACAGAGAAAAGGTACATGAAGTACAAACATTGAACTTATAAAACCTAGAACCCAAAAACAAGGAAGAGAGCTTACCTCTTGTGTTACAAAAACTTTTCTCCTCACAAGAGGAGAACATGGCTGACCTCTTCCGCCACTCCCTAGACGCTGGGGGGCAGTGAGGGTGGGGCTGATGGCCTCCTCATACAGCAAGAAACCAACGCGCGGAGATTTTAACCAGAGAAAAAAATATATAAACTTAAGACTGTGGATCTGTATGATCAGAATGAGCAGAATTAACTCTCCAGAATACATGAGAAATATTATAAAATACACGAGCAGTTTATTTAATAATCTTTGCATGTATTAAATCACCTTAGTGAGCTTCTATAGATTAATCAGAATCTTATTAATTTTAATGTTGGTTTTACTATTTTTAGTATAGCTATCCTAGTGATGAATAACTAGTTTTCTTTTTTATTTGTTTTTATTTTCTTTTATAAACAGATTTTTAAGCTTTTTTTGTGATTTTATTTATATTATTTAATTTTTTGTTTTAATAGGACCGTCATATCCATAGCACTAAGGTTCCTTTAGGTAGTTAATAGGCATCCTCTAGCCAACTTCCTTACGGCTTTGATTGGTCAGAATCATATTATTAACTGTGTAGAAAATTAAAGCAGATCTGCCAACCTTACTCTATTATTCAGAATAATTTTTCTTAAAGTTCTTTTGATGAAAGAAGAAGGAATTTCGTTCTCTAGAAAACTTTCTAATAGTATATTAATGTGGTAATTGAAGTCCAAATTGTTGCTGCAAATTCTTGAAATTCTTAGGACCTGAGAAATTAGTACATTCTCAATTACTTTGGTTGAAATGTTATTATTCCAGTGTAGATATTTAATTACTTTGAAAGGAAAATTAACTCTTTTATCAAAGAGGCTAATAGATGGGTTACCTCTGTTGAGCTTAATGCTTAAGTCTAGGAACTCAAGTTCCTGATTACAGTGGTTGGTTTTACATAAGTTAAGAGAGCTAGGATAGATATTATCAAAATCACTCTCTATAACTTCTGAATTATTGATACACAGCAGATCATCAATATATCTAAAAGTGTAAAGGTAGTTATCTGAGCAGGTGGGGTGATTTTTAATGAATTTATATTCCTTAAAGAACAGGAATAGATTAGCGATATTCGTGGACGTTGATGTTCCCATTGGAATACCGTTCACTTGCTTATAGAGAGTATTATTATATAAGATATGGTTATTTTTTATGCAGCAATTGAGATAAGAGTTCCAAGTTCCTACATCAACAAATTGGTTAAGTTTAAATTCTGCATACAGCTCTTTAAAAGTAGTGATTATATCTGATAGAGGCAGATTAGTATATAGGTTTTCAAAATCATAACTATTAATATCTAGGGGACAAACTTTGAGTATAGTAGAAATTACTTCTGCATTATTATTAATTATCCAAAAATCTCTGTACATCAAGTTAGAACAGTTTCTAATGTGTTTCAAAACCTTCTTTAAGACATCTTCAAAAGCAAGATCTATCTTCTTTTTATGACTCCTTACTCCACTAGCTATGAACCTGAACTTCACGGGATCCTTATGAAACTTAACCGTTGCAAAAAGAAATGGAAATTCAGGCCCATATCTTCTAGTTTGTGGAATTTTAAGTTTCTTGAAGAATGCCTTAAACCGATTTTCTAACTGCTTGGTAGAATAACTTACGGGCTCGTATGTTACTCTATTATTAAGTTCCATAGTTAACAATTCAAAATAGAACTTCTTACAGATAATTGCAAAATTATTGCTAGCTTTATCCGTAGTGGTAAAAATAAAGTGGTCTTGCAGTTTGGAGAGTGACCTTTTAGCTTCTCCAGAGAAAAAGAGATTTCTGTCGAAACAAAAGTCCAGACCTGCCAACTCACCGGTGAAGCTATTGATTATATTATATTTCCATTCTGCGAAGGCCTCAATAGGCTGATTGTACGTTAAACTGGTTTTTACGATGTACTTATTTACATCTTGAGTGAAGCTCTCAAGAATCCTTTCTTTGGAAATTGTGAAGGAAGGTCTGAATTTAGAGCCATACTCTAATAAAGACCTAAGCTTTTCATTTTCAACAAAACTCAAGTTTCCGGTGATAATATGGTTGTAATTCTTATCATAGTGAACTGTTTCTTTATGTTCATCACAAGAACAAGTAGTAATTACAGGAATGTAGCTCGAAGAGTTAAGTTTGTAGTTTTTAACTATTGACCCTAAGGTCTTAACATATTTAAAACTTACAATAGACTGGTGCCTGTGGATGGGAAAAAAAATTGCATTATTGTAGAACAGCTTCCTTACATTGAGATTATCGTAGGCTTTATTTAGGAACCTGATGGTAACATAATTACTGGAAAATTCTTTAAGAGAAATTTTATCTTTAAGAATATGTTTAAGAATGTCCAGAACCAAAGCAAAAACATGCTTATCAACATGGTCAGCAGTTTCATTCCAGAATTTGAAAAAACATTTAAGGACAGAGTGCTTGAAGGACTTGAGAATTTTGTAAGTATTTTTAACAAAATTAGTGCCAGTTTTAACGCTTTCCAGAGTTTTTAGCAAGTTAGCAAAATCAACTTTGCTTGATGTGCGAAATAACCTCTGTCCTCTATTACCTCTAGAGCAGCTCTTATTATTAACAAGAAAGAAGAGTTCACGAATTGAAAATTTATGCTGATTATGCTTATTGTCAGATAGAGTGGAATTAAGGCCATAGGGATAAAGACACTGATGCTGCAAAATTTCAAGGGATTCAGTTTCTAGCCGAGCATAGAGGTCAGGGATAATATGTAGTACCTCTATTTTCACTTTGTCAAAACCATGAGTATGGAAATGCTCTAATTCAAAGGTAGAGTACTGGTTGGCGTTTGTGGAGGGGTTCACTCCTGAATTAGAGAACTTGTTTACTAGAGACCTGTGACCATTAATCCTAAGATGAAGAGGATTTTTACTTTGGCCAATATAGCTAAGGTTGCAGACAGTACAGGTGAGCTTATAGATGGTATTGTAGGCTTTGCAAAACTTGTTGGAGCAATTATCCTCAACAGAAGAATACAGGTTAGGATCTGCAGATTTACATGTCAAACAACGTTTGTCATTTCATAACTTTAGATTACCTTTGCCAGCGAGTTCATACACTATGGGAAAGGGTGCTAGCCTAACCGAGCGGGAGGACTTAAAATATCTGAGCTGACCTCCAATCCTTTCATCGTCCTTAGAACTCCACTTGGGCCAAAACATACAAATTCTGAGCAAACCAACTAGGAAAAACTTTTTAGAAATAAGCAGTCCAAGAAAAGACCAAACTCGAGTATAAACTACACTCCAAAAAGCTGCATCCAAAACATACTAAAAAGAAAAATTAGAAAATGAAAAAAACCTCAAGTAAAAAAATAGTAATAAAAAAATAATAATAATAAAAAATAATAAAACATTTCAACTAGAATTTGCGCATGAGCTGCTAAATAATAAATTGAAATTAGTTACTTAAGAGCAAAACTGAAGACTAAGGAAAAAATTTTAGAATTTAAAACGAAGGGTGCAAAATAACCTGAAAATCAAAACGCGCAACGCAGCAGTTTTGAAAATTCAGAATTCACATTCTATAAAGATACCTAAGCAAAAAAATACAAATATAATTTTGACTCACACCTAGTACAACATAGAAAAGGTTATGTATCTACCTGTGTGAGTAAAAGGAGAAAAGAAAAAAATAAAATAAAACAACTGAATGTAGAAGGTGTCGAGAATACTGAGCCTTGGCTTTATCAAGGACCAGCAAAAACTCTGCATTTTCTCACTTCCACAAAGACCTAGTTGGAAATGGGTTTCTGCAAGGCCATAGATGCAAGTAACATTCCCACCTAAAATAGTTTAAAAAATATATATATAAGTCATGTCCTCCGTAGAGTAGCATGACCTAGCACTAGTTAACAATTTCGCTTGCATCCATTAACCTTCATGGCCCGACCCATGCTCTTCATCTGTTACTATTAAACTGAGAGAAGAAGATTAAAGAGAACTCAAGCTGTGAGAGTGACATAATAAATAGAAATGATTTTCAGCTATAACGAAATTCCAAGTTCGTTTGAGAGAGAATTTAAACCTGAAAAACAAATTTTACATTGCAATTAAAAAAGGAAATGTTAATTTATAACGAACAGATTTTTGAAAGAAAACTTGAGTCTAAAACCCCTACTCTACAACTTATGACAGCACGAAAACGAGAATAAGTTAAAGATAATAATTAACTAAAGAAAACTTTGTGAAAGTTATATACCTTAAACAGTTAGTTGCAATATGTACAAAGTATTTCAGCAGTGCTTTAAGTGCATAATTAATTAGTTATTAAGAACTTAACTACTTTGAAAAAACAGCGCATAGACAGCGCATAGAAAAGGAACAAGCTTAGCCATCTTCTGTTCCTAGGTACCACAAAAGACGCTCAAAGTTACAAAGAAAAATAAGAGTTAAAACCCGCGTAAATGTTAACAGACAAACCAATGCTTAAAAGCTGAAAAGCTAAAAAACGACAGAGAAAAGGTACATGAAGTACAAACATTGAACTTATAAAACCTAGAACCCAAAAACAAGGAAGAGAGCTTACCTCTTGTGTTACAAAAACTTTTCTCCTCACAAGAGGAGAACATGGCTGACCTCTTCCGCCACTCCCTAGACGCTGGGGGGCAGTGAGGGTGGGGCTGATGGCCTCCTCATACAGCAAGAAACCAACGCGCGGAGATTTTAACCAGAGAAAAAAATATATAAACTTAAGACTGTGGATCTGTATGATCAGAATGAGCAGAATTAACTCTCCAGAATACATGAGAAATATTATAAAATACACGAGCAGTTTATTTAATAATCTTTGCATGTATTAAATCACCTTAGTGAGCTTCTATAGATTAATCAGAATCTTATTAATTTTAATGTTGGTTTTACTATTTTTAGTATAGCTATCCTAGTGATGAATAACTAGTTTTCTTTTTTATTTGTTTTTATTTTCTTTTATAAACAGATTTTTAAGCTTTTTTGTGATTTTATTTATATTATTTAATTTTTTTTGTTTTAATAGGACCGTCATATCCATAGCACTAAGGTTCCTTTAGGTAGTTAATAGGCATCCTCTAGCCAACTTCCTTACGGCTTTGATTGGTCAGAATCATATTATTAACTGTGTAGAAAATTAAAGCAGATCTGCCAACCTTACTCTATTATTCAGAATAATTTTTCTTAAAGTTCTTTTGATGAAAGAAGAAGGAATTTCGTTCTCTAGAAAACTTTCTAATAGTATATTAATGTAGTAATTGAAGTCCAAATTGTTGCTGCAAATTCTTGAAATTCTTAGGACCTGAGAAATTAGTACATTCTCAATTACTTTGGTTGAAATGTTATTATTCCAGTGTAGATATTTAATTACTTTGAAAGGAAAATTAACTCTTTTATCAAAGAGGCTAATAGATGGGTTACCTCTGTTGAGCTTAATGCTTAAGTCTAGGAACTCAAGTTCCTGATTACAGTGGTTGGTTTTACATAAGTTAAGAGAGCTAGGATAGATATTATCAAAATCACTCTCTATAACTTCGGAATTATTGATACACAGCAGATCATCAATATATCTAAAAGTGTAAAGGTAGTTATCTGAGCAGGTGGGGTGATTTTTAATGAATTTATATTCCTTAAAGAACAGGAATAGATTAGCGATATTCGTGGACGTTGATGTTCCCATTGGAATACCGTTCACTTGCTTATAGAGAGTATTATTATATAAGATATGGTTATTTTTTATGCAGCAATTGAGATAAGAGTTCCAAGTTCCTACATCAACAAATTGGTTAAGTTTAAATTCTGCATACAGCTCTTTAAAAGTAGTGATTATATCTGATAGAGGCAGATTAGTATATAGGTTTTCAAAATCATAACTATTAATATCTAGGGGACAAACTTTGAGTATAGTAGAAATTACTTCTGCATTATTATTAATTATCCAAAAATCTCTGTACATCAAGTTAGAACAGTTTCTAATGTGTTTCAAAACCTTCTTTAAGACATCTTCAAAAGCAAGATCTATCTTCTTTTTATGACTCCTTACTCCACTAGCTATGAACCTGAACTTCACGGGATCCTTATGAAACTTAACCGTTGCAAAAAGAAATGGAAATTCAGGCCCATATCTTCTAGTTTGTGGAATTTTAAGTTTCTTGAAGAATGCCTTAAACCGATTTTCTAACTGCTTGGTAGAATAACTTACGGGCTCGTATGTTACTCTATTATTAAGTTCCATAGTTAACAATTCAAAATAGAACTTCTTACAGATAATTGCAAAATTATTGCTAGCTTTATCCGTAGTGGTAAAAATAAAGTGGTCTTGCAGTTTGGAGAGTGACCTTTTAGCTTCTCCAGAGAAAAAGAGATTTCTGTCGAAACAAAAGTCCAGACCTGCCAACTCACCGGTGAAGCTATTGATTATATTATATTTCCATTCTGCGAAGGCCTCAATAGGCTGATTGTACGTTAAACTGGTTTTTACGATGTACTTATTTACATCTTGAGTGAAGCTCTCAAGAATCCTTTCTTTGGAAATTGTGAAGGAAGGTCTGAATTTAGAGCCATACTCTAATAAAGACCTAAGCTTTTCATTTTCAACAAAACTCAAGTTTCCGGTGATAATATGGTTGTAATTCTTATCATAGTGAACTGTTTCTTTATGTTCATCACAAGTACAAGTAGTAATTACAGGAATGTAGCTCGAAGAGTTAAGTTTGTAGTTTTTAACTATTGACCCTAAGGTCTTAACATATTTAAAACTTACAATAGACTGGTGCCTGTGGATGGGAAAAAAAATTGCATTATTGTAGAACAGCTTCCTTACATTGAGATTATCGTAGGCTTTATTTAGGAACCTGATGGTAACATAATTACTGGAAAATTCTTTAAGAGAAATTTTATCTTTAAGAATATGTTTAAGAATGTCCAGAACCAAAGCAAAAACATGCTTATCAACATGGTCAGCAGTTTCATTCCAGAATTTGAAAAAACATTTAAGGACAGAGTGCTTGAAGGACTTGAGAATTTTGTAAGTATTTTTAACAAAATTAGTGCCAGTTTTAACGCTTTCCAGAGTTTTTAGCAAGTTAGCAAAATCAACTTTGCTTGATGTGCGAAATAACCTCTGTCCTCTATTACCTCTAGAGCAGCTCTTATTATTAACAAGAAAGAAGAGTTCACGAATTGAAAATTTATGCTGATTATGCTTATTGTCAGATAGAGTGGAATTAAGGCCATAGGGATAAAGACACTGATGCTGCAAAATTTCAAGGGATTCAGTTTCTAGCCGAGCATAGAGGTCAGGGATAATATGTAGTACCTCTATTTTCACTTTGTCAAAACCATGAGTATGGAAATGCTCTAATTCAAAGGTAGAGTACTGGTTGGCGTTTGTGGAGGGGTTCACTCCTGAATTAGAGAACTTGTTTACTAGAGACCTGTGACCATTAATCCTAAGATGAAGAGGATTTTTACTTTGGCCAATATAGCTAAGGTTGCAGACAGTACAGGTGAGCTTATAGATGGTATTGTAGGCTTTGCAAAACTTGTTGGAGCAATTATCCTCAACAGAAGAATACAGGTTAGGATCTGCAGATTTACATGTCAAACAACGTTTGTCATTTCATAACTTTAGATTACCTTTGCCAGCGAGTTCATACACTATGGGAAAGGGTGCTAGCCTAACCGAGCGGGAGGACTTAAAATATCTGAGCTGACCTCCAATCCTTTCATCGTCCTTAGAACTCCACTTGGGCCAAAACATACAAATTCTGAGCAAACCAACTAGGAAAAACTTTTTAGAAATAAGCAGTCCAAGAAAAGACCAAACTCGAGTATAAACTACACTCCAAAAAGCTGCATCCAAAACATACTAAAAAGAAAAATTAGAAAATGAAAAAAACCTCAAGTAAAAAAATAGTAATAAAAAAATAATAATAATAAAAAATAATAAAACATTTCAACTAGAATTTGCGCATGAGCTGCTAAATAATAAATTGAAATTAGTTACTTAAGAGCAAAACTGAAGACTAAGGAAAAAATTTTAGAATTTAAAACGAAGGGTGCAAAATAACCTGAAAATCAAAACGCGCAACGCAGCAGTTTTGAAAATTCAGAATTCACATTCTATAAAGATACCTAAGCAAAAAAATACAAATATAATTTTGACTCACACCTAGTACAACATAGAAAAGGTTATGTATCTACCTGTGTGAGTAAAAGGAGAAAAGAAAAAAATAAAATAAAACAACTGAATGTAGAAGGTGTCGAGAATACTGAGCCTTGGCTTTATCAAGGACCAGCAAAAACTCTGCATTTTCTCACTTCCACAAAGACCTAGTTGGAAATGGGTTTCTGCAAGGCCATAGATGCAAGTAACATTCCCACCTAAAATAGTTTAAAAAATATATATATAAGTCATGTCCTCCGTAGAGTAGCATGACCTAGCACTAGTTAACAATTTCGCTTGCATCCATTAACCTTCATGGCCCGACCCATGCTCTTCATCTGTTACTATTAAACTGAGAGAAGAAGATTAAAGAGAACTCAAGCTGTGAGAGTGACATAATAAATAGAAATGATTTTCAGCTATAACGAAATTCCAAGTTCGTTTGAGAGAGAATTTAAACCTGAAAAACAAATTTTACATTGCAATTAAAAAAGGAAATGTTAATTTATAACGAACAGATTTTTGAAAGAAAACTTGAGTCTAAAACCCCCTACTCTACAACTTATGACAGCACGAAAACGAGAATAAGTTAAAGATAATAATTAACTAAAGAAAACTTTGTGAAAGTTATATACCTTAAACAGTTAGTTGCAATATGTACAAAGTATTTCAGCAGTGCTTTAAGTGCATAATTAATTAGTTATTAAGAACTTAACTACTTTGAAAAAACAGCGCATAGACAGCGCATAGAAAAGGAACAAGCTTAGCCATCTTCTGTTCCTAGGTACCACAAAAGACGCTCAAAGTTACAAAGAAAAATAAGAGTTAAAACCCGCGTAAATGTTAAGAGACAAACCAATGCTTAAAAGCTGAAAAGCTAAAAAACGACAGAGAAAAGGTACATGAAGTACAAACATTGAACTTATAAAACCTAGAACCCAAAAACAAGGAAGAGAGCTTACCTCTTGTGTTACAAAAACTTTTCTCCTCACAAGAGGAGAACATGGCTGACCTCTTCCGCCACTCCCTAGACGCTGGGGGGCAGTGAGGGTGGGGCTGATGGCCTCCTCATACAGCAAGAAACCAACGCGCGGAGATTTTAACCAGAGAAAAAATATATAAACTTAAGACTGTGGATCTGTATGATCAGAATGAGCAGAATTAACTCTCCAGAATACATGAGAAATATTATAAAATACACGAGCAGTTTATTTAATAATCTTTGCATGTATTAAATCACCTTAGTGAGCTTCTATAGATTAATCAGAATCTTATTAATTTTAATGTTGGTTTTACTATTTTTAGTATAGCTATCCTAGTGATGAATAACTAGTTTTCTTTTTTATTTGTTTTTATTTTCTTTTATAAACAGATTTTTAAGCTTTTTTTGTGATTTTATTTATATTATTTAATTTTTTTTGTTTTAATAGGACCGTCATATCCATAGCACTAAGGTTCCTTTAGGTAGTTAATAGGCATCCTCTAGCCAACTTCCTTACGGCTTTGATTGGTCAGAATCATATTATTAACTGTGTAGAAAATTAAAGCAGATCTGCCAACCTTACTCTATTATTCAGAATAATTTTTCTTAAAGTTCTTTTGATGAAAGAAGAAGGAATTTCGTTCTCTAGAAAACTTTCTAATAGTATATTAATGTAGTAATTGAAGTCCAAATTGTTGCTGCAAATTCTTGAAATTCTTAGGACCTGAGAAATTAGTACATTCTCAATTACTTTGGTTGAAATGTTATTATTCCAGTGTAGATATTTAATTACTTTGAAAGGAAAATTAACTCTTTTATCAAAGAGGCTAATAGATGGGTTACCTCTGTTGAGCTTAATGCTTAAGTCTAGGAACTCAAGTTCCTGATTACAGTGGTTGGTTTTACATAAGTTAAGAGAGCTAGGATAGATATTATCAAAATCACTCTCTATAACTTCGGAATTATTGATACACAGCAGATCATCAATATATCTAAAAGTGTAAAGGTAGTTATCTGAGCAGGTGGGGTGATTTTTAATGAATTTATATTCCTTAAAGAACAGGAATAGATTAGCGATATTCGTGGACGTTGATGTTCCCATTGGAATACCGTTCACTTGCTTATAGAGAGTATTATTATATAAGATATGGTTATTTTTTATGCAGCAATTGAGATAAGAGTTCCAAGTTCCTACATCAACAAATTGGTTAAGTTTAAATTCTGCATACAGCTCTTTAAAAGTAGTGATTATATCTGATAGAGGCAGATTAGTATATAGGTTTTCAAAATCATAACTATTAATATCTAGGGGACAAACTTTGAGTATAGTAGAAATTACTTCTGCATTATTATTAATTATCCAAAAATCTCTGTACATCAAGTTAGAACAGTTTCTAATGTGTTTCAAAACCTTCTTTAAGACATCTTCAAAAGCAAGATCTATCTTCTTTTTATGACTCCTTACTCCACTAGCTATGAACCTGAACTTCACGGGATCCTTATGAAACTTAACCGTTGCAAAAAGAAATGGAAATTCAGGCCCATATCTTCTAGTTTGTGGAATTTTAAGTTTCTTGAAGAATGCCTTAAACCGATTTTCTAACTGCTTGGTAGAATAACTTACGGGCTCGTATGTTACTCTATTATTAAGTTCCATAGTTAACAATTCAAAATAGAACTTCTTACAGATAATTGCAAAATTATTGCTAGCTTTATCCGTAGTGGTAAAAATAAAGTGGTCTTGCAGTTTGGAGAGTGACCTTTTAGCTTCTCCAGAGAAAAAGAGATTTCTGTCGAAACAAAAGTCCAGACCTGCCAACTCACCGGTGAAGCTATTGATTATATTATATTTCCATTCTGCGAAGGCCTCAATAGGCTGATTGTACGTTAAACTGGTTTTTACGATGTACTTATTTACATCTTGAGTGAAGCTCTCAAGAATCCTTTCTTTGGAAATTGTGAAGGAAGGTCTGAATTTAGAGCCATACTCTAATAAAGACCTAAGCTTTTCATTTTCAACAAAACTCAAGTTTCCGGTGATAATATGGTTGTAATTCTTATCATAGTGAACTGTTTCTTTATGTTCATCACAAGTACAAGTAGTAATTACAGGAATGTAGCTCGAAGAGTTAAGTTTGTAGTTTTTAACTATTGACCCTAAGGTCTTAACATATTTAAAACTTACAATAGACTGGTGCCTGTGGATGGGAAAAAAATTGCATTATTGTAGAACAGCTTCCTTACATTGAGATTATCGTAGGCTTTATTTAGGAACCTGATGGTAACATAATTACTGGAAAATTCTTTAAGAGAAATTTTATCTTTAAGAATATGTTTAAGAATGTCCAGAACCAAAGCAAAAACATGCTTATCAACATGGTCAGCAGTTTCATTCCAGAATTTGAAAAACATTTAAGGACAGAGTGCTTGAAGGACTTGAGAATTTTGTAAGTATTTTTAACAAAATTAGTGCCAGTTTTAACGCTTTCCAGAGTTTTTAGCAAGTTAGCAAAATCAACTTTGCTTGATGTGCGAAATAACCTCTGTCCTCTATTACCTCTAGAGCAGCTCTTATTATTAACAAGAAAGAAGAGTTCACGAATTGAAAATTTATGCTGATTATGCTTATTGTCAGATAGAGTGGAATTAAGGCCATAGGGATAAAGACACTGATGCTGCAAAATTTCAAGGGATTCAGTTTCTAGCCGAGCATAGAGGTCAGGGATAATATGTAGTACCTCTATTTTCACTTTGTCAAAACCATGAGTATGGAAATGCTCTAATTCAAAGGTAGAGTACTGGTTGGCGTTTGTGGAGGGGTTCACTCCTGAATTAGAGAACTTGTTTACTAGAGACCTGTGACCATTAATCCTAAGATGAAGAGGATTTTTACTTTGGCCAATATAGCTAAGGTTGCAGACAGTACAGGTGAGCTTATAGATGGTATTGTAGGCTTTGCAAAACTTGTTGGAGCAATTATCCTCAACAGAAGAATACAGGTTAGGATCTGCAGATTTACATGTCAAACAACGTTTGTCATTTCATAACTTTAGATTACCTTTGCCAGCGAGTTCATACACTATGGGAAAGGGTGCTAGCCTAACCGAGCGGGAGGACTTAAAATATCTGAGCTGACCTCCAATCCTTTCATCGTCCTTAGAACTCCACTTGGGCCAAAACATACAAATTCTGAGCAAACCAACTAGGAAAAACTTTTAGAAATAAGCAGTCCAAGAAAAAACCAAACTCGAGTATAAACTACACTCCAAAAAGCTGCATCCAAAACATACTAAAAAGAAAAATTAGAAAATGAAAAAAACCTCAAGTAAAAAAATAGTAATAAAAAAAATAATAATAATAAAAAATAATAAAACATTTCAACTAGAATTTGCGCATGAGCTGCTAAATAATAAATTGAAATTAGTTACTTAAGAGCAAAACTGAAGACTAAGGAAAAAATTTTAGAATTTAAAACGAAGGGTGCAAAATAACCTGAAAATCAAAACGCGCAACGCAGCAGTTTTGAAAATTCAGAATTCACATTCTATAAAGATACCTAAGCAAAAAAATACAAATATAATTTTGACTCACACCTAGTACAACATAGAAAAGGTTATGTATCTACCTGTGTGAGTAAAAGGAGAAAAGAAAAAAATAAAATAAAACAACTGAATGTAGAAGGTGTCGAGAATACTGAGCCTTGGCTTTATCAAGGACCAGCAAAAACTCTGCATTTTCTCACTTCCACAAAGACCTAGTTGGAAATGGGTTTCTGCAAGGCCATAGATGCAAGTAACATTCCCACCTAAAATAGTTTAAAAAATATATATATAAGTCATGTCCTCCGTAGAGTAGCATGACCTAGCACTAGTTAACAATTTCGCTTGCATCCATTAACCTTCATGGCCCGACCCATGCTCTTCATCTGTTACTATTAAACTGAGAGAAGAAGATTAAAGAGAACTCAAGCTGTGAGAGTGACATAATAAATAGAAATGATTTTCAGCTATAACGAAATTCCAAGTTCGTTTGAGAGAGAATTTAAACCTGAAAAACAAATTTTACATTGCAATTAAAAAAGGAAATGTTAATTTATAACGAACAGATTTTTGAAAGAAAACTTGAGTCTAAAACCCCCTACTCTACAACTTATGACAGCACGAAAACGAGAATAAGTTAAAGATAATAATTAACTAAAGAAAACTTTGTGAAAGTTATATACCTTAAACAGTTAGTTGCAATATGTACAAAGTATTTCAGCAGTGCTTTAAGTGCATAATTAATTAGTTATTAAGAACTTAACTACTTTGAAAAAACAGCGCATAGACAGCGCATAGAAAAGGAACAAGCTTAGCCATCTTCTGTTCCTAGGTACCACAAAAGACGCTCAAAGTTACAAAGAAAAATAAGAGTTAAAACCCGCGTAAATGTTAAGAGACAAACCAATGCTTAAAAGCTGAAAAGCTAAAAAACGACAGAGAAAAGGTACATGAAGTACAAACATTGAACTTATAAAACCTAGAACCCAAAAACAAGGAAGAGAGCTTACCTCTTGTGTTACAAAAACTTTTCTCCTCACAAGAGGAGAACATGGCTGACCTCTTCCGCCACTCCCTAGACGCTGGGGGGCAGTGAGGGTGGGGCTGATGGCCTCCTCATACAGCAAGAAACCAACGCGCGGAGATTTTAACCAGAGAAAAAAATATATAAACTTAAGACTGTGGATCTGTATGATCAGAATGAGCAGAATTAACTCTCCAGAATACATGAGAAATATTATAAAATACACGAGCAGTTTATTTAATAATCTTTGCATGTATTAAATCACCTTAGTGAGCTTCTATAGATTAATCAGAATCTTATTAATTTTAATGTTGGTTTTACTATTTTTAGTATAGCTATCCTAGTGATGAATAACTAGTTTTCTTTTTTATTTGTTTTTATTTTCTTTTATAAACAGATTTTTAAGCTTTTTTTGTGATTTTATTTATATTATTTAATTTTTTTTGTTTTAATAGGACCGTCATATCCATAGCACTAAGGTTCCTTTAGGTAGTTAATAGGCATCCTCTAGCCAACTTCCTTACGGCTTTGATTGGTCAGAATCATATTATTAACTGTGTAGAAAATTAAAGCAGATCTGCCAACCTTACTCTATTATTCAGAATAATTTTTCTTAAAGTTCTTTTGATGAAAGAAGAAGGAATTTCGTTCTCTAGAAAACTTTCTAATAGTATATTAATGTAGTAATTGAAGTCCAAATTGTTGCTGCAAATTCTTGAAATTCTTAGGACCTGAGAAATTAGTACATTCTCAATTACTTTGGTTGAAATGTTATTATTCCAGTGTAGATATTTAATTACTTTGAAAGGAAAATTAACTCTTTTATCAAAGAGGCTAATAGATGGGTTACCTCTGTTGAGCTTAATGCTTAAGTCTAGGAACTCAAGTTCCTGATTACAGTGGTTGGTTTTACATAAGTTAAGAGAGCTAGGATAGATATTATCAAAATCACTCTCTATAACTTCGGAATTATTGATACACAGCAGATCATCAATATATCTAAAAGTGTAAAGGTAGTTATCTGAGCAGGTGGGGTGATTTTTAATGAATTTATATTCCTTAAAGAACAGGAATAGATTAGCGATATTCGTGGACGTTGATGTTCCCATTGGAATACCGTTCACTTGCTTATAGAGAGTATTATTATATAAGATATGGTTATTTTTTATGCAGCAATTGAGATAAGAGTTCCAAGTTCCTACATCAACAAATTGGTTAAGTTTAAATTCTGCATACAGCTCTTTAAAAGTAGTGATTATATCTGATAGAGGCAGATTAGTATATAGGTTTTCAAAATCATAACTATTAATATCTAGGGGACAAACTTTGAGTATAGTAGAAATTACTTCTGCATTATTATTAATTATCCAAAAATCTCTGTACATCAAGTTAGAACAGTTTCTAATGTGTTTCAAAACCTTCTTTAAGACATCTTCAAAAGCAAGATCTATCTTCTTTTTATGACTCCTTACTCCACTAGCTATGAACCTGAACTTCACGGGATCCTTATGAAACTTAACCGTTGCAAAAAGAAATGGAAATTCAGGCCCATATCTTCTAGTTTGTGGAATTTTAAGTTTCTTGAAGAATGCCTTAAACCGATTTTCTAACTGCTTGGTAGAATAACTTACGGGCTCGTATGTTACTCTATTATTAAGTTCCATAGTTAACAATTCAAAATAGAACTTCTTACAGATAATTGCAAAATTATTGCTAGCTTTATCCGTAGTGGTAAAAATAAAGTGGTCTTGCAGTTTGGAGAGTGACCTTTTAGCTTCTCCAGAGAAAAAGAGATTTCTGTCGAAACAAAAGTCCAGACCTGCCAACTCACCGGTGAAGCTATTGATTATATTATATTTCCATTCTGCGAAGGCCTCAATAGGCTGATTGTACGTTAAACTGGTTTTTACGATGTACTTATTTACATCTTGAGTGAAGCTCTCAAGAATCCTTTCTTTGGAAATTGTGAAGGAAGGTCTGAATTTAGAGCCATACTCTAATAAAGACCTAAGCTTTTCATTTTCAACAAAACTCAAGTTTCCGGTGATAATATGGTTGTAATTCTTATCATAGTGAACTGTTTCTTTATGTTCATCACAAGTACAAGTAGTAATTACAGGAATGTAGCTCGAAGAGTTAAGTTTGTAGTTTTTAACTATTGACCCTAAGGTCTTAACATATTTAAAACTTACAATAGACTGGTGCCTGTGGATGGGAAAAAAAATTGCATTATTGTAGAACAGCTTCCTTACATTGAGATTATCGTAGGCTTTATTTAGGAACCTGATGGTAACATAATTACTGGAAAATTCTTTAAGAGAAATTTTATCTTTAAGAATATGTTTAAGAATGTCCAGAACCAAAGCAAAAACATGCTTATCAACATGGTCAGCAGTTTCATTCCAGAATTTGAAAAACATTTAAGGACAGAGTGCTTGAAGGACTTGAGAATTTTGTAAGTATTTTTAACAAAATTAGTGCCAGTTTTAACGCTTTCCAGAGTTTTTAGCAAGTTAGCAAAATCAACTTTGCTTGATGTGCGAAATAACCTCTGTCCTCTATTACCTCTAGAGCAGCTCTTATTATTAACAAGAAAGAAGAGTTCACGAATTGAAAATTTATGCTGATTATGCTTATTGTCAGATAGAGTGGAATTAAGGCCATAGGGATAAAGACACTGATGCTGCAAAATTTCAAGGGATTCAGTTTCTAGCCGAGCATAGAGGTCAGGGATAATATGTAGTACCTCTATTTTCACTTTGTCAAAACCATGAGTATGGAAATGCTCTAATTCAAAGGTAGAGTACTGGTTGGCGTTTGTGGAGGGGTTCACTCCTGAATTAGAGAACTTGTTTACTAGAGACCTGTGACCATTAATCCTAAGATGAAGAGGATTTTTACTTTGGCCAATATAGCTAAGGTTGCAGACAGTACAGGTGAGCTTATAGATGGTATTGTAGGCTTTGCAAAACTTGTTGGAGCAATTATCCTCAACAGAAGAATACAGGTTAGGATCTGCAGATTTACATGTCAAACAACGTTTGTCATTTCATAACTTTAGATTACCTTTGCCAGCGAGTTCATACACTATGGGAAAGGGTGCTAGCCTAACCGAGCGGGAGGACTTAAAATATCTGAGCTGACCTCCAATCCTTTCATCGTCCTTAGAACTCCACTTGGGCCAAAACATACAAATTCTGAGCAAACCAACTAGGAAAAACTTTTAGAAATAAGCAGTCCAAGAAAAAACCAAACTCGAGTATAAACTACACTCCAAAAAGCTGCATCCAAAACATACTAAAAAGAAAAATTAGAAAATGAAAAAAAACCTCAAGTAAAAAAATAGTAATAAAAAAATAATAATAATAAAAAATAATAAAACATTTCAACTAGAATTTGCGCATGAGCTGCTAAATAATAAATTGAAATTAGTTACTTAAGAGCAAAACTGAAGACTAAGGAAAAAATTTTAGAATTTAAAACGAAGGGTGCAAAATAACCTGAAAATCAAAACGCGCAACGCAGCAGTTTTGAAAATTCAGAATTCACATTCTATAAAGATACCTAAGCAAAAAAATACAAATATAATTTTGACTCACACCTAGTACAACATAGAAAAGGTTATGTATCTACCTGTGTGAGTAAAAGGAGAAAAGAAAAAAAATAAAATAAAACAACTGAATGTAGAAGGTGTCGAGAATACTGAGCCTTGGCTTTATCAAGGACCAGCAAAAACTCTGCATTTTCTCACTTCCACAAAGACCTAGTTGGAAATGGGTTTCTGCAAGGCCATAGATGCAAGTAACATTCCCACCTAAAATAGTTTAAAAAATATATATATAAGTCATGTCCTCCGTAGAGTAGCATGACCTAGCACTAGTTAACAATTTCGCTTGCATCCATTAACCTTCATGGCCCGACCCATGCTCTTCATCTGTTACTATTAAACTGAGAGAAGAAGATTAAAGAGAACTCAAGCTGTGAGAGTGACATAATAAATAGAAATGATTTTCAGCTATAACGAAATTCCAAGTTCGTTTGAGAGAGAATTTAAACCTGAAAAACAAATTTTACATTGCAATTAAAAAAGGAAATGTTAATTTATAACGAACAGATTTTTGAAAGAAAACTTGAGTCTAAAACCCCTACTCTACAACTTATGACAGCACGAAAACGAGAATAAGTTAAAGATAATAATTAACTAAAGAAAACTTTGTGAAAGTTATATACCTTAAACAGTTAGTTGCAATATGTACAAAGTATTTCAGCAGTGCTTTAAGTGCATAATTAATTAGTTATTAAGAACTTAACTACTTTGAAAAAACAGCGCATAGACAGCGCATAGAAAAGGAACAAGCTTAGCCATCTTCTGTTCCTAGGTACCACAAAAGACGCTCAAAGTTACAAAGAAAAATAAGAGTTAAAACCCGCGTAAATGTTAAGAGACAAACCAATGCTTAAAAGCTGAAAAGCTAAAAAACGACAGAGAAAAGGTACATGAAGTACAAACATTGAACTTATAAAACCTAGAACCCAAAAACAAGGAAGAGAGCTTACCTCTTGTGTTACAAAAACTTTTCTCCTCACAAGAGGAGAACATGGCTGACCTCTTCCGCCACTCCCTAGACGCTGGGGGGCAGTGAGGGTGGGGCTGATGGCCTCCTCATACAGCAAGAAACCAACGCGCGGAGATTTTAACCAGAGAAAAAAATATATAAACTTAAGACTGTGGATCTGTATGATCAGAATGAGCAGAATTAACTCTCCAGAATACATGAGAAATATTATAAAATACACGAGCAGTTTATTTAATAATCTTTGCATGTATTAAATCACCTTAGTGAGCTTCTATAGATTAATCAGAATCTTATTAATTTTAATGTTGGTTTTACTATTTTTAGTATAGCTATCCTAGTGATGAATAACTAGTTTTCTTTTTTATTTGTTTTTATTTTCTTTTATAAACAGATTTTTAAGCTTTTTTTGTGATTTTATTTATATTATTTAATTTTTTTTGTTTTAATAGGACCGTCATATCCATAGCACTAAGGTTCCTTTAGGTAGTTAATAGGCATCCTCTAGCCAACTTCCTTACGGCTTTGATTGGTCAGAATCATATTATTAACTGTGTAGAAAATTAAAGCAGATCTGCCAACCTTACTCTATTATTCAGAATAATTTTTCTTAAAGTTCTTTTGATGAAAGAAGAAGGAATTTCGTTCTCTAGAAAACTTTCTAATAGTATATTAATGTAGTAATTGAAGTCCAAATTGTTGCTGCAAATTCTTGAAATTCTTAGGACCTGAGAAATTAGTACATTCTCAATTACTTTGGTTGAAATGTTATTATTCCAGTGTAGATATTTAATTACTTTGAAAGGAAAATTAACTCTTTTATCAAAGAGGCTAATAGATGGGTTACCTCTGTTGAGCTTAATGCTTAAGTCTAGGAACTCAAGTTCCTGATTACAGTGGTTGGTTTTACATAAGTTAAGAGAGCTAGGATAGATATTATCAAAATCACTCTCTATAACTTCGGAATTATTGATACACAGCAGATCATCAATATATCTAAAAGTGTAAAGGTAGTTATCTGAGCAGGTGGGGTGATTTTTAATGAATTTATATTCCTTAAAGAACAGGAATAGATTAGCGATATTCGTGGACGTTGATGTTCCCATTGGAATACCGTTCACTTGCTTATAGAGAGTATTATTATATAAGATATGGTTATTTTTTATGCAGCAATTGAGATAAGAGTTCCAAGTTCCTACATCAACAAATTGGTTAAGTTTAAATTCTGCATACAGCTCTTTAAAAGTAGTGATTATATCTGATAGAGGCAGATTAGTATATAGGTTTTCAAAATCATAACTATTAATATCTAGGGGACAAACTTTGAGTATAGTAGAAATTACTTCTGCATTATTATTAATTATCCAAAAATCTCTGTACATCAAGTTAGAACAGTTTCTAATGTGTTTCAAAACCTTCTTTAAGACATCTTCAAAAGCAAGATCTATCTTCTTTTTATGACTCCTTACTCCACTAGCTATGAACCTGAACTTCACGGGATCCTTATGAAACTTAACCGTTGCAAAAAGAAATGGAAATTCAGGCCCATATCTTCTAGTTTGTGGAATTTTAAGTTTCTTGAAGAATGCCTTAAACCGATTTTCTAACTGCTTGGTAGAATAACTTACGGGCTCGTATGTTACTCTATTATTAAGTTCCATAGTTAACAATTCAAAATAGAACTTCTTACAGATAATTGCAAAATTATTGCTAGCTTTATCCGTAGTGGTAAAAATAAAGTGGTCTTGCAGTTTGGAGAGTGACCTTTTAGCTTCTCCAGAGAAAAAGAGATTTCTGTCGAAACAAAAGTCCAGACCTGCCAACTCACCGGTGAAGCTATTGATTATATTATATTTCCATTCTGCGAAGGCCTCAATAGGCTGATTGTACGTTAAACTGGTTTTTACGATGTACTTATTTACATCTTGAGTGAAGCTCTCAAGAATCCTTTCTTTGGAAATTGTGAAGGAAGGTCTGAATTTAGAGCCATACTCTAATAAAGACCTAAGCTTTTCATTTTCAACAAAACTCAAGTTTCCGGTGATAATATGGTTGTAATTCTTATCATAGTGAACTGTTTCTTTATGTTCATCACAAGTACAAGTAGTAATTACAGGAATGTAGCTCGAAGAGTTAAGTTTGTAGTTTTTAACTATTGACCCTAAGGTCTTAACATATTTAAAACTTACAATAGACTGGTGCCTGTGGATGGGAAAAAAATTGCATTATTGTAGAACAGCTTCCTTACATTGAGATTATCGTAGGCTTTATTTAGGAACCTGATGGTAACATAATTACTGGAAAATTCTTTAAGAGAAATTTTATCTTTAAGAATATGTTTAAGAATGTCCAGAACCAAAGCAAAAACATGCTTATCAACATGGTCAGCAGTTTCATTCCAGAATTTGAAAAAACATTTAAGGACAGAGTGCTTGAAGGACTTGAGAATTTTGTAAGTATTTTTAACAAAATTAGTGCCAGTTTTAACGCTTTCCAGAGTTTTTAGCAAGTTAGCAAAATCAACTTTGCTTGATGTGCGAAATAACCTCTGTCCTCTATTACCTCTAGAGCAGCTCTTATTATTAACAAGAAAGAAGAGTTCACGAATTGAAAATTTATGCTGATTATGCTTATTATCAGATAGAGTGGAATTAAGGCCATAGGGATAAAGACACTGATGCTGCAAAATTTCAAGGGATTCAGTTTCTAGCCGAGCATAGAGGTCAGGGATAATATGTAGTACCTCTATTTTCACTTTGTCAAAACCATGAGTATGGAAATGCTCTAATTCAAAGGTAGAGTACTGGTTGGCGTTTGTGGAGGGGTTCACTCCTGAATTAGAGAACTTGTTTACTAGAGACCTGTGACCATTAATCCTAAGATGAAGAGGATTTTTACTTTGGCCAATATAGCTAAGGTTGCAGACAGTACAGGTGAGCTTATAGATGGTATTGTAGGCTTTGCAAAACTTGTTGGAGCAATTATCCTCAACAGAAGAATACAGGTTAGGATCTGCAGATTTACATGTCAAACAACGTTTGTCATTTCATAACTTTAGATTACCTTTGCCAGCGAGTTCATACACTATGGGAAAGGGTGCTAGCCTAACCGAGCGGGAGGACTTAAAATATCTGAGCTGACCTCCAATCCTTTCATCGTCCTTAGAACTCCACTTGGGCCAAAACATACAAATTCTGAGCAAACCAACTAGGAAAAACTTTTTAGAAATAAGCAGTCCAAGAAAAAACCAAACTCGAGTATAAACTACACTCCAAAAAGCTGCATCCAAAACATACTAAAAAGAAAAATTAGAAAATGAAAAAAAACCTCAAGTAAAAAAATAGTAATAAAAAAATAATAATAATAAAAAATAATAAAACATTTCAACTAGAATTTGCGCATGAGCTGCTAAATAATAAATTGAAATTAGTTACTTAAGAGCAAAACTGAAGACTAAGGAAAAAATTTTAGAATTTAAAACGAAGGGTGCAAAATAACCTGAAAATCAAAACGCGCAACGCAGCAGTTTTGAAAATTCAGAATTCACATTCTATAAAGATACCTAAGCAAAAAAATACAAATATAATTTTGACTCACACAGGTAGATACATAACCTTTTCTATGTTGTACTAGGTGTGAGTCAAAATTATATTTGTATTTTTTTGCTTAGGTATCTTTATAGAATATATATATATATATATATATATATCTTTGAACGATCCACCGGTGGACGTTACGCACATATTATTGTTTTAGTAATAGTTTATAAAATGTATACACGGTTATGGCTCCTTTTCAGACTTCACACCTCCTATTACACTATAATTAACGTAGCAATAAGACATCTCTGAATTGCCTGTATTTACTGTTTCTCACGTACATCATTCACATCAGAAAACATTGAAACTGTCACCGCCCTGAAACGAAAATCGAACCCGCATCTACCGATTTCCGTCCGAGCGATGTATTTGTTACACCACCGAGGACGACACTATTACATTTTGTTTGACTTAGTGCCGGCCCCCTCCCTCCTCCCTCTACCCTCGAGCCTACTTTGCAAACGGCCAGCGCCTGTGGAAAGGTAAGAGGTAATACAGTATAATACCCATCTTCTCAATCTTTTTGCCTATGCTCAATGTGCATTCAAGCTTTTAGAAACAAAGTATTTTGTTGTTTATAATCACTACTAAATGCGTAGACTTGTCTCAAAAGTTGGAGGGGAGGGCTGCTTGGCGGTTGCTATGGTAAGTTTGGGGGCGGGAGCAGTTATAAAATCATATTTTGTTTCTTAAAGAATTGCCGTAATAATTTTAAGAGATGTGTGCAATATTTTGTTTTATTCACACAACTAAACATAAGTTTTGCAAGGTAAAAGGCACTTAAAAACGTTTATGGAAATATGCATTTTTTTTAAAGAAACATTTCCAACGTTAAGTCTCCTTTCAATCAAACTTGGTAAGATTAAGTAAAAAATATAGGTAATGCCTGAGTGCACACGACCCTCCACCCCGACTCCGAGTGCACATGACCCTCCACCCCGTCTACGAGTGCACCCGACCCTCTACCCCGACTCCGAGTGCACCTGACCCTCCAGCCCGAATCCGTGTGCACCTGACCCTTCAGCCCAACACCGAGTGCACCTGACCCTCCCCACCCCGACTCCGGGTGCACCTGACCCCCACCTCGACTCCGAGTGCACCTGACCCTCCACCCCGACCCTCCCCCGAACTCTGAGTGCATCTGATCCACCACCCTGAAATTTCAGCTGGTGGCGTTTTTAAACCTAACAATCCTTTGAAATTATATTTCACACTACAGAAGGTTGAGAGCAATTTTGAAAATATTTAGCCACGAATAAATTTTAGGTCATTCTACACCACTAGTGGCTGTTGGTGGTGGGTCTCTTGCTGTGTCTCGTACTACGCTGCCGAATTACCTAATCACACCGATTGATTACAGATCGCAGAAATTCCCCATTTGTATGGGATCGGTTTACACAGGGACAGCCGGAGAAAATCTCGATATTTTCGTCCCACCTTAGTTTCAGCTGCGTTTAAAATGTAGTGCCTAAAACACAATGCAATTTCTTTTATCGTATTTCTTGAGATGAGAAAGATAAGATACCTGGCGGTATTTTTAATATTTAGATGCAATGGAATATATTGTATGTTAATGCGCGGTACGGAAGGGGGGGGGCTCGTGCCACCACGCCCCGGGGGTCTCAGAGGTTCTTAAATTGTTCCTGGGATTAAGGCCTTAGCGGGGCCCTAGACTAAGACATCTGAGTGGGCCCATAATAACTTATGACGAAAATTCGTCCGTTAAAACACGCAATGATTGTTATAATACGAAGTGCATTCTTCAAACTAATAAATTACCTGCAGTTTTCATAAAAAGTCACTATTTTCCACTTTTCTCACAAGAACATGAGTTAAAAGCTGAAGCTTCCTAGATTTTGTCTTGGAATTTAATGATTTAGCATTTTATACTTTTCTTGGTGCATCTTTTTCGTTGTGCAATGTGAAGTCACAGTGGCTTTCATCCATTAACGGTTCCAAGTGCAAACACGGGGGTGTGTGTGGATAGTAGTGAAAAAGCTCAAAGTTTCTCGCCGACCCCGCTGTACACAGCGACACGAAACGTTTGCCCTAAATGACTCACTGCCTTGAAATCTGTTCTAGCTATTTCTTGTGATCGAGCGTTATACAAGAGAAAAACTATTTTACACTTCTCTCTACATAAGTATATGTGTCGTATTATTATTTGCGATGTAGCGGTCTGCCTCCTGAGCTTTTGGTAATGGTTGGCCCCTAGCTACATCTCTGTTAGATACCCCCACACCCCCTTAATTCGGTGCTGGCGTTGCGCCTGGTCCATGAACCTTGCCGCAGATGGCCTAGTGGTCAGCGTTTGTGACTGCAAAGGAGGAACCTTAAATTCGATCACAGGCATGTACAAACGCTCGAGCCACTAAATTTCCGCCGTGCGTCGGATGGGAACGTTAAGCCGTCAGACCCTGGGTACTGGACCCCCGGTAATAAATAAGGGCGTCTATCTCACCCTTTCTACCTCGCTTCCGTGTCACTTTCCTATGGGGCACTCTAGCCCAAATCTCCTAGCTTCCTATTAAGGGTTGTTTAAGACCTGGGATCATAAACTCTGTTCCTAAAATCCTCTACATATGATCTAATGTTATCTGGTCCATGGATCCCGCCAGAAAGTTGAAATTCATGGGAAGAGTTGTTTATGCTGTGGCACACCAGGAATGTTGCCCGGATTTCGGGGTGGTTTCACAGCAGGTGCGCCAAGATTTAAAGTTCAGTGCCGTCGAAACACTTTTTTGACAGCGGGTCAAGATGTCGGAGAACAAAATATTTTATCATGGCATAAAATTTATCGTACTACTGTAGAAGAAGACGTGCTGACTTCATTAGGAAAATTTGCTGAACAATTTTTTTTCGATTAAACATTCATCTAAAAAAAAAACCCCGCTAACAAATCCATATAGTTTCTCAATGCAAACTAACTGTATACATAAACGGCATTAAACTATAGATTTTGATACTTCCGGATTGGTACGAATTCCGCAGGAATTATAGCAGTAGACGCTATAATTCAACATTGAAGGAACTTATATCTCATTAATCAACCTACTTCCATTTCCCTATTTCTTTTTACTCATTTTTTAGACTAATTTTTTACACCCAACGAGACACAAAACATTGCTGGTCTTCAAACGGGAACCAGCCCTCTGGACTGTTTAATGGGGCTAACATTTCTTGGCCTCTCAGGAGTGGCATTAAAAAACAAATCAGATTTCTAGATAGTTCATGGTAAAAAATGAAGAGCAATACTCAATTTTTATTCCGCAAGAATTGTAACCGTAGACGCTATAATTCAACATTGAAGGAACTTATATCTCATTCCTCAACCTACTTCCATTTCCCTATTTCTTTTTACTCATTTTTTAGACTAATTTTTTACACCCAACGAGACACAAAACATTGCTGGTCTTCAAACGGGAACCAGCCCTCTGGACTGTTTAATGGGGCTAACATTTCTTGGCCTCTCAGGAGTGGCATTAAAAAACAAATCAGATTTCTAGATAGTTCATGGTAAAAAATGAAGAGCAATACTCAATTTTTATTCCGCAAGAATTGTAACCGTAGACGCTATAATTCAACATTGAAGGAACTTATATCTCATTCCTCAACCTACTTCCATTTCCCTATTTCTTTTTACTCATTTTTTAGACTAATTTTTTACACCCAACGAGACACAAAACATTGCTGGTCTTCAAACGGGAACCAGCCCTCTGGACTGTTTAATGGGGCTAACATTTCTTGGCCTCTCAGGAGTGGCATTAAAAAACAAATCAGATTTCTAGATAGTTCATGGTAAAAAATGAAGAGCAATACTCAATTTTTATTCCGCAAGAATTGTAACCGTAGACGCTATAATTCAACATTGAAGGAACTTATATCTCATTCCTCAACCTACTTCCATTTCCCTATTTCTTTTTACTCATTTTTTAGACTAATTTTTTACACCCAACGAGACACAAAACATTGCTGGTCTTCAAACGGGAACCAGCCCTCTGGACTGTTTAATGGGGCTAACATTTCTTGGCCTCTCAGGAGTGGCATTAAAAAACAAATCAGATTTCTAGATAGTTCATGGTAAAAAATGAAGAGCAATACTCAATTTTTATTCCGCAAGAATTGTAACCGTAGACGCTATAATTCAACATTGAAGGAACTTATATCTCATTCCTCACCCTACTTCCATTTCCCTATTTCTTTTTACTCATTTTTTAGACTAATTTTTTACACCCAACGAGACACAAAACATTGCTGGTCTTCGAACGGGAACCAGCCCTCTGGACTGTTTAATGGGGCTAACATTTCTTGGCCTCTCAGGAGTAGCATTAAAAAATAAATCAGATTTCTAGATAGTTCATGGTAAAAAATGAAGAGCAATACTCAATTTTTATTCCGCAAGAATTGTAACCGTAGACGCTATAATTCAACATTGAAGGAACTTATATCTCATTCCTCACCCTACTTCCATTTCCCTATTTCTTTTTACTCATTTTTTAGACTAATTTTTTACACCCAACGAGACACAAAACATTGCTGGTCTTCGAACGGGAACCAGCCCTCTGGACTGTTTAATGGGGCTAACATTTCTTGGCCTCTCAGGAGTGGCATTAAAAAACAAATCGGATTTCTAGATAGTTCATGGTAAAAAATGAAGAGCAATACTCAATTTTTATTCCGCAAGAATTGTAACCGTAGACGCTATAATTCAACATTGAAGGAACTTATATCTCATTCCTCACCCTACTTCCATTTCCCTATTTCTTTTTACTCATTTTTTTAGATTAATTTTTTACACCTAATGAGACAAAACATTGCTGGTCTTCAAACGGGAACCAGCCCTCTGGACTGTTTAATGGAGCTAGCATTTCTTGGCGTCTCAGGAGTAGGTGGCAATAAAAATAATATTCAGATTTCTAGATAGTTCATGGTGAAAAATGAAGACCAATACTCAATTTTTATAAAAATGAATAAAAAAAAAACCAAAAAAAACCCCCGAGTGGTTGACATTTCCAATCACGAACATATGTAATTTAAAAAGGAAGAAAACTGAGTTGCCCCCACACTCATTTGGGTGCGTGGGCAACTGACCCCCTCTGCCTCCTCGGTTCTGCTGCCGCTGTTATAGAGTTGATAAAATTGAATGAGTTAATGATAAAAAAGATAGATTTTTTCTGTTGTCCTTTCAATATTATTTGAAAATTCTTATTCGTTGAGTAAGTGAGTAAGCGAGTGGCTGAGACCTGCGCTTATAGACTGTGTAAGTCAGCCTGCAGTTAATCCGACACGCATGCGCACATCTGTTCAAAAACTTCCATAAATCTATGTAGTAAGCTAGTCAGCGTCGCCTGAGGGCGGTACAAAATTTAAGAAAAATGGATTCTGTCTTATGCGGCTTTCAGTGGAAATATCAAGACCGGCCACTTCGGTAACAAACAGTGGCAATTCTCAGCGCCTAGACTAGAGGTTAGCAACTGTTACATTCAGACTTGTTTTCTAATGAAAACAGTGGTAAAAGTAACAGGCGCTGCCACTAAATTATTCTCGCTGGAATTTTTTAGGGTTATATACGTTGTCGATCGAACAAGAAATTTCCCGTTACCTAGATTTGAAGATGCTTGTTGGTAACATTGCGAATAAAAGTATCCAAAATGAAATTTTACTTTACGTTGGACCAGCCAAGTAAATCGATGTATAGTTCCCATTAGTTTCTTTCCATTTAGATCACATTGTATCTTTTTTTGCATCTTGAAATTATTGAATAAATGCTGTGATGCCACACAAATGAATTACGCAGATTTTTGAGCAATTGTCTGTGGCGCCAAGCAGCCGAGCACCGGTCCTTAATGGGAGAATTTGAGCTAGAAAATGCATAAAAGCATGTTACTACCCATATTTAAAAGCATTTTTTTTTACTTCATACTTATGTCAAAAAAAGTTGCTCTCTACCTTGAAAGTTCAGGCGGGCTTGGAAGATCTGCGCATGTGCATTCAAGCTGTTAGATACAAGGTATTTTGCTGTTTGAAATCCCTACTAAGAGCGTAGACTTGTCTTAAAAGTTGGAGGGGAGGGCTTGGCGGTTGCTATGATAAATTTGGGGGGACGGGATCAGTTATAAAATCATATTTCGTTCTTAAAGAACTGCCGTAATAGTTTTAAGAGATGTGTGCAATATTTTGTTTTATTCACACAACTAAAGGGCATACGTTTTGCAAGGTAAAGGTAATTAAAAACGTTTATGGAAATATGCATTTTTTACGAAACATTTCCAATATTAAGTCTCCTTTCAATCAAACTTGGTAAGATTAAGTAAAAAAATATAGGTAACGATTGAGTGTACATGACCCTCCACCCGACTCTGAGTGCACCACACCCTCCACCCCGGCTCCGAGTGCACCTCGCCCTCCACTTCGACTCCGAGTGCACCTCACCCTCCACCCCGACTCCGAGTGCACCTCCCCCTGTCCCTACACCGAGTGCACCTGACCATTCACCCCGACTCCGAGTGCACCTCACCCTCCACCCGGGCTCTGAGTGCACCCGACCCACCACCCGGAAATTTCAGCTGGTGGCGTTTTTAGACCTCACAATCCCCTGAAATTATTTTTCACACTACGGAAGGTTGAGAGCAATTTTAAAAATATAAAAATATTTAGCCATGGATAAATTTTTGGTCATTCTACGCCATTAGTGGCTGTTTGTGGTGGGTCTCTCTCTCTGTGTCTCGTACTGCGCTGCCGAATTACCTAATCACACCAATTCATTGCAGATCGCAGAAATTCCCCATTTGTACGGAATCGGTTTACACAGGGACAGCCGGAGAAAATCTCGATATTTGCGTCCCATCTCCGTTTCAGCTGCTTTTAAAATGTAGTGCCTAAAACACATTACAGATTTTTTAATCGTATTTCTTGACATGAAAAGGATAAGATACCTGGCAACATTTTTAAATTTGAGATGAAATGGAATATATTGTTGGTTAATGCGCGGTACGGAAGGGGGGGGGAACCACGCCTCGGGGGTCTCAGAGGATCTTAAATCGTTCCTGGCATTATGGCCTTAGTGTGGCCCTAGACTAAGACATCTGAGTGGGCCCCTGATAACTTATGACGAAAATTCATTGAAGTCCGTTAAAACACGCAATGCTTGTGATAATACGTAGTGCATTCCTCAAACTAATAAATTACCTTCAGTTTTCATAAAAAGTCACTATTTTCCACTTTTCTCACAAGAACATGAGTTAAAATCTTAAGATTCCTAGATTTTGTCTTGGAATTTAGTAATTTAGCATTTTGTACTTTTCTTGGTGCATCTTTTTCGTTATGCGATGTGAGGTCACAGTGGATTTCGTCCATTAACGTATCCAAGTGTAAACACGGAAGTGTGGGTGGATAGTAGTGAAAAAGCTGAAACTGTCTCGCCGACCCCGCTGTACACAGCGACACGAAACGTTTGCCCTTAGTAACTAACTGCCTTGAAATCTGTTCTAGCTACTTCTTGTGATCGAGTGTTATACAAGAGGAAAACTATTTTACACTTCTCTCTACATAAGTATGTACATCGTATTATTATTTGCGATGTAGCGGCCTGCCTTTTGGGCCTTTGGTAATGGTGGGCCCCTAGCTACAGCTCTGTTAGATCCCTCCCCTTAATTCGGTCCTGGCGTTGAGCCTGGTTCATGGACCTTGCCGCGGATGGCCCAGTGGCCAGCGTTTGTGACTGCAAAGGAGGAACCTCAAATTCGATCCCAGGTTTGTACAAAGTTCGAGCCACTAAATCTCCGCCGTGCGTCGGATGGGCGCGTTAAGCCGTCGGACCCCGGGTACCGGCCCCCGGTAATAAATAAGGGTGTCTTCCTCCCCCTTTCTACTTCGTTTCCGTGTCACTTTCCCATGGGGCACTCTAGGCCAAATCTCCTAGCATCCTATTTCTAAGGGTTGTTTAAGACCTGGGGTCAGACACACCCTTCCTAAAATCCTCTACATATGATCTGATCTGATCTACTAGAGCATTGAATGGGCACGTTAAGCCGTCGGACCCCGGGTACTGGCTCCCGGTAGTAAATAAGGGCGTCTTCTACCTCGCTTCCGTGTGACTTTCCTATCGGGCACTCTAGCCCAAATCTCCTAGCTTCCTATTTCTAAGGGTTGTTTAAGACCTGGGGTCAGACACACCCTTCCTAAAATCCTCTACATACGATCTGTTCTGGTCAATGGACCCCGCCAGAAAGTTGAAATTCATGGGAAGAGTTGTTTATGCTGAGTGGCACACCAGAAATGTTGTCCAGATTTCGGGGTTGTTTCACAGCAGAGCGGGTTTATTCAACCACAGGCGCACTAAGGAGCTGCCTAGTGCCCCAAGATTTAGAGTTCAGTGGCGTCGAAACACTTTTTTGACAGCTGGTCAAGATGTCGGAGAACAAAATATTTTATCATGGAATAAAATTTATCGTACTACTGTAAAATAAGACGTGCTAACTTCATTAGGAAAATTTTGCTGAGCAATTTTTTTTTCTATTAAACATTCATCTAAGAAAAACAAAAAAAAAACGCTTTCTTATCCATATAGTTTCGCAATGCAAATTAACTGCACACATAAACAGGATTAAACTGTAGATTTTGTTACTTCCGGATTGGTACGAATTCCGCAGGATTTGCAGCCGTAGACGCTATAATTCAACATTGAAGGAACTTATATCTCATTTCTCACCCTACTTCCATTTCCCTATTTATTTTTTACTCATTTTTTAGACTAATTTTTTACACCTAATGAAACACAAAACGTTGCTGGTTTTCAAAAGGGACTGTTTAATGGAACATTTCTTGTCGTCTAAGGAGTAGGTGGCAATAACAAAAATATTCAGATTTCTAGATAGTTCATGGTGAAAACTGAAGAGCAATACTCAATTTTTATAAAAACAAAATCTACTTCCAAAAAAAAAAAAAAGCCCCCTCCCCCCAAAAAAAAACAAAAAGAAAACCGAATGTTTGACATTTCCAATCACAAACATATGTAATAAAAGGAAGAAAACTGAGGCGGCAATTGTGATGTTTCGCCCCCACACTCATTTGCGTGCGGGGGCAACTGCCCCCTCAGCCCCCGCTGTTCCGACGCCCTTGGATGCCATATACCTAGTAGAACACTTTGAGCTAGTACATGAGAAGTTTTATAGTTGACAGTTCTGTCGCTAGGTGGTGTTTGTGCACTTCAGTTTGCCACTGTATCTCCGCTTCTAAAAACACTATTGAGAATTTTCATCTTCACTGTATGCCATTCGCTACAATAGAGATGTGAAGTATTATTCTCTTTTAAGAAATCACTGATTTTCTGCTAGAGGGCGTAAAGATCAAATAACTACTCTCGGCTTCTCTGCTTCCGTACTTTTTCCTTTGCATAGCTTTTCTCATGAAGAATATTTTTCGTCCATTTTGAATTTTTCCATTATGCAAAATTCTTCCGCTAGAAGACGTAGAACTATATCATCATGTTTCATTCTATATTTCTTCTTTTAACTGTTTTATTTGAAAACCTCTTTGTCTTTGATACCTTCTCTTTGCTATGAAAAACTTTTGCGCGCCATTTGTTAATTTTCGTGACATAGCTGTTATCTGCTAGTGGTCGTAAGTAGCTGCTTCTATTTCTGGACATTTTATCGATTATAGAAATCCGATTGATTGTTTTACTTACCGGTTCCATTGACTTTGCATAACTCTGATATAATTAATTTGCGTCAGAGAGGATTCAAAAGACGTGATCGTTATGCAACGGAAAATTCTTTGCCATTTTTCTTGTTGAATGTCCGCCCGTTTGAAAGTTTTTGCTCAACGTAGAATTATTTGTTAATAACAATTTTTGTTAATTTTGTGCTACATTTATTTTAATTTTTGGCGTGGCTGGAAATACACATAGTTTAGTTTGCAACCGTTTTTCTGTCTCTAAAGTTCCGACTGCAACTGTTTTCTTTTAATTGGAGATTATTCCCTATGGCAGACAGAAGATTCTCAACATAAATCCTCAGTCAAAGGACTCGATATGCCAATTAACGCCGATGAATATCATATTTTCATTACATTTCACTTACTTTTCGTTATGGGGGTTACATTTGACCATATTACATTTCAACATTAATTTTATAACGTATTACGTTAAAAAGAAGACAGATATATACAGGGTGAACAGGAAAGTCCCTTTAGCCTGGAATAACTTGCGAACGGAGAAAAGTGCAGTTATGCAAGTGAGATAACGGTATAGTAAAATGACTACGCCCGATCGAATGCGACCAATGGCAGCGCCGCTAGTGGCGAAATGCGGAAGTTAGCCACTACAAAACGAAAAGAGATAGAGCAAAATTTCCAAATACAAAGTTGTAGAACATCAGTTAATTAGTACAGAACGACATTTGTTTCACACGGATAAGATAAATTGTCGCCTGAATACCCTACAATGTCCCCTACGATGCGCGACGATTCGAATCTGCATATTCACATTTCGCAAATGTAGCCGTATGCAAATGCAGATTGTGACGTTGTACCGTACATACGATATAAAAACCAGTAGCAGGATGTACCCTGATCAGTAGTTTAGGTATACGTACACTGTGTGAGAATGGTGAGCCTAGATTTTCTGGGATTATGTAAAAAATCAGGTGTATGCAGCAACGCCTACAAGTCTGCTAGATCTACGTCGTCGTGTTACAGATGTTCGCAATAGTGTGACACCTTCCATGCTGAGGAATGTGCATGCAGAGTTACATTCACGAATAGAAATGTGTATCGTGGGCAATGGCGAACTCTTCGAACATACTCGACATTAACTTTTTATCACTGTGCGATAGTTTGCCCTTTTTTGTGTTTGTTTTGTCTGACGTCATCAAACTGTATTGACATAAGTACGCGTTTATGCAATAAATTGTGTGTACTTGCTCATACCTATGCCTGCTCCCTTCAAACGTTCACACAAAAGGTCGTGCATCGATTTCGGACATTGTAGGATATTCAGGCGAAAATTTATCTTATCCGTGTGAAACAAATGTTGTTTTGTATTAATTAATTGATGCTCTACAACTTTGTAGATGGAAATTTTGCTCCATCTCTTTTCCTTTTCGATTTGCAATGGCTAACTTCCGCATTTCGCCACTAGAGGCGCTGCTATTGGATGCATTCGATCAAGCGTAGTCGCTTTACTATACCGTTATCTCACTTGCATAAATGTACCTTTCTCCGTTCGCAAGTTATTCCAGGCTAAACGGACTTTCCTATGCACCCTGTATACTTATGTACAGCGCAACCACAGAGGCGGATCAGATCAGATCATATGTAGAGGATTTTAGGAAGGGAGTGTCTGACCCCAGGTCTTAAACAACCCTTAGAAATAGGAAGCTAGGAGATTTGGGCTAGAGTGCCCGATAGGAAAGTCACACGGAAGCGAGGTAGAAGACGCCCTTATTTACTACCGGGGGCCAGTACCCGGGGTCCGACGGCTTAACGTGCCCATTCAATGCTCTAGTAGATCAGATCAGATCATATGTAGAGGATTTTAGGAATGGAGTGTCTGACCCCAGGTCTTAAACAACCCTTAGAAAGAGGAAGCTAGGAGATTTGGGCTAGATTACCCGATAGGAAAGTCACACGGAAGCGAGGTAGAAGACGCCCTTATTTACTACCGGGGGGCCAGTACCCGGGGTCCGACGACTTAACGTGCCCATTCAATGCTCTAGTAGATCAGATCAGATCATATGTAGAGGATTTTAGGAAGGGAGTGTCTGACCCCAGGTCTTAAACAATCCTTAGAAATAGGAAGCTAGGAGATTTGGGCTAGAGTGCGCGATAGGAAACTGACACGGAAGCGAGGTAGAAGACGCCCTTATTTACTACCGGGGGACAGTACCTGGGGTCCGACGGCTTAACGTGCCCATTCAATGCTCTAGTAGATCAGATGAGACCATATGTAGAGGATTTTAGGAAGGGAGTGTCTGACCCCAGGTCTTAAACAACCCTTAGAAATAGGAAGCTAGGAGATTTGGGCTAGAGTGCCCGATAGGAAAGTCACACGGAAGCGAGGTAGAAGACGCCCTTATTTACTACCGGGGGACAGTACCTGGGGTCCGACGGCTTAACGTTCTCATGAGATCAGATCATATGTAGAGGATTTTAGGAAGGGAGTGTCTGACCCCAGGTCTTAAACAATCCTTAGAAATAGGAAGCTAGGAGATTTGGGCTAGAGTGCCCGATAGGAAAGTCACACGGAAGCGAGGTAGAAGACGCCCTTATTTACTACCGGGGGCCAGTACCCGGGGTCCGACGGCTTAACGTGCCCATTCAATGCTCTAGTAGATCAGATGAGATCATATGTAGAGGATTTTAGGAAGGGAGTGTCTGACCCCAGGTCTTAAACAACCCTTAGAAATAGGAAGCTAGGAGATTTGGGCTAGAGTGCCCGATAGGAAAGTCACACGGAAGCGAGGTAGAAGACGCCCTTATTTACTACCGGGGGCCAGTACCCGGGGTCCGACGGCTTAACGTGCCCATTCAATGCTCTAGTAGATCAGATGAGATCATATGTAGAGGATTTTAGGAAGGAGTGTCTGACCCCAGGTCTTAAACAACCCTTAGAAATAGGAAGCTAGGAGATTTGGGCTAGAGTGCCCGATAGGAAAGTCACACGGAAGCGAGGTAGAAGACGCCCTTATTTACTACCGGGGGCCAGTACCCGGGGTCCGACGGCTTAACGTGCCCATTCAATGCTCTAGTAGATCAGATGAGATCATATGTAGAGGATTTTAGGAAGGGAGTGTCTGACCCCAGGTCTTAAACAACCCTTAGAAATAGGAAGCTAGGAGATTTGGGCTAGAGTGCCCGATAGGAAAGTCACACGGAAGCGAGGTAGAAGACGCCCTTATTTACTACCGGGGGCCAGTACCCGGGGTCCGACGGCTTAACGTGCCCATTCAATGCTCTAGTAGATCAGATGAGATCATATGTAGAGGATTTTAGGAAGGGAGTGTCTGACCCCAGGTCTTAAACAACCCTTAGAAATAGGAAGCTAGGAGATTTGGGCTAGAGTGCCCCATAGGAAAGTCACACGGAAGCGAGGTAGAAGACGCCCTTATTTACTACCGGGGGCCAGTACCCGGGGTCCGACGGCTTAACGTGCCCATTCAATGCTCTAGTAGATCAGATGAGATCATATGTAGAGGATTTTAGGAAGGGAGTGTCTGACCCCAGGTCTTAAACAACCCTTAGAAATAGGAAGCTAGGAGATTTGGGCTAGAGTGCCCGATAGGAAAGTCACACGGAAGCGAGGTAGAAGACGCCCTTATTTACTACCGGGGGCCAGTACCCGGGGTCCGACGGCTTAACGTGCCCATTCAATGCTCTAGTAGATCAGATGAGATCATATGTAGAGGATTTTAGGAAGGGAGTGTCTGACCCCAGGTCTTAAACAACCCTTAGAAATAGGAAGCTAGGAGATTTGGGCTAGAGTGCCCGATAGGAAAGTCACACGGAAGCGAGGTAGAAGACGCCCTTATTTACTACCGGGGGCCAGTACCTGGGGTCCGACGGCTTAACGTTCTCATGAGATCAGATCATATGTAGAGGATTTTAGGAAGGGAGTGTCTGACCCCAGGTCTTAAACAATCCTTAGAAATAGGAAGCTAGGAGATTTGGGCTAGAGTGCCCGATAGGAAAGTCACACGGAAGCGAGGTAGAAGACGCCCTTATTTACTACCGGGGGCCAGTACCCGGGGTCCGACGGCTTAACGTGCCCATTCAATGCTCTAGTAGATCAGATGAGATCATATGTAGAGGATTTTAGGAAGGGAGTGTCTGACCCCGGGTCTTAAACAACCCTTAGAAATAGGAAGCTAGAATATTTGGGCTAGAGTGCCCGATAGGAAAGTCACACGGAAGCGAGGTAGAAGACGCCCTTATTTACTACCGGGGGCCAGTACCTGGGGTCCGACGGCTTAACGTTCTCATGAGATCAGATCATATGTAGAGGATTTTAGGAAGGGAGTGTCTGATCCCAGGTCTTAAACAATCCTTAGAAATAGGAAGCTAGGAGATTTGGGCTAGAGTGCCCGATAGGAAAGTCACACGGAAGCGAGGTAGAAGACGCCCTTATTTACTACCGGGGGCCAGTACCCGGGGTCCGACGGCTTAACGTGCCCATTCAATGCTCTAGTAGATCAGATGAGATCATATGTAGAGGATTTTAGGAAGGAGTGTCTGACCCCAGGTCTTAAACAACCCTTAGAAATAGGAAGCTAGGAGATTTGGGCTAGAGTGCCCGATAGGAAAGTCACGCGGAAGCGAGGTAGAAGACGCCCTTATTTACTACCGGGGGCCAGTACCTGGGGTCCGACGGCTTAACGTTCTCATGAGATCAGATCATATGTAGAGGATTTTAGGAAGGGAGTGTCTGATCCCAGGTCTTAAACAATCCTTAGAAATAGGAAGCTAGGAGATTTGGGCTAGAGTGCCCGATAGGAAAGTCACACGGAAGCGAGGTAGAAGACGCCCTTATTTACTACCGGGGGCCAGTACCCGGGGTCCGACGGCTTAACGTGCCCATTCAATGCTCTAGTAGATCAGATGAGATCATATGTAGAGGATTTTAGGAAGGGAGTGTCTGACCCCAGGTCTTAAACAACCCTTAGAAATAGGAAGCTAGGAGATTTGGGCTAGAGTGCCCGATAGGAAAGTGACACGGAAGCGAGGTAGAAGACGCCCTTATTTACTACCGGGGGCCAGTGCCCGGGGTCCGACAGCTTAACGTGCCCATTCAATGCTCTAGTAGATCAGATCAGATCATATGTAGAGGATTTTAGGAAGGGAGTGTCTGACCCCAGGTCTTAAACAACCCTTAGAAATAGGAAGCTAGGAGATTTGGGCTAGAGTGCCCGATGGGAAAGACACACGGAAGCGAGGTAGAAGACGCCCTTATTTACTACCGGGGGCCAGTACCCGGGGTCCGACGGCTTAACGTGCCCATTCAATGCTCTAGTAGATCAGATGAGATCATATGTAGAGGATTTTAGGAAGGGAGTGTCTGACCCCAGGTCTTAAACAACCCTTAGAAATAGGAAGCTAGGAGATTTGGGCTAGAGTGCCCGATAGGAAAGTGACACGGAAGCGAGGTAGAAGACGCCCTTATTTACTACCGGGGGCCAGTGCCCGGGGTCCGACAGCTTAACGTGCCCATTCAATGCTCTAGTAGATCAGATCAGATCATATGTAGAGGATTTTAGGAAGGGAGTGTCTGACCCCAGGTCTTAAACAACCCTTAGAAATAGAAAGCTATAGGAGATTTGGGCTAGAGTGCCCGATAGGAAAGTCACACGGAAGCGAGGTAGAAGACACTGTTATTTACTACCGGGGGCCAGTACCCGGGGTCCGACGGCTTAACGTGCCCATTCAATGCTTTAGTAGATCAGATCAGATCATATGTAGAGGATTTTAGGAAGGGAGTGTCTGACCCCAGGTCTTAAACAACCCTTAGAAATAGGAAGCTAGGAGATTTGGGCTAGAGTGCCCGATAGGAAAGTGACACGGAAGCGAGGTAGAAGACGCCCTTATTTACTACCGGGGGCCAGTACCCGGGGTCCGACGGCTTAACGTGCCCATTCAATGCTCTAGTAGATCAGATCAGATCATATGTAGAGGATTTTAGGAAGGGAGTGTCTGACCCCAGACCTTAAACAAAACTTCGAAATAGGAAGCTAGAAGTTTGGGGCTAGAGACCCCAATAGGAAAGTCATACGGAAGCGAGATAGAAAGGGGGAGGAAGTCGCCCTTCTTTATTACCGGAGGGGGGTACCCGAGATCCGACGGCTAAACTTGCCAACCACAGAACAGGAAATTGAGCAAAGGGCTATACATATATATAGCCTGCGTGAATCCCAATTTCCGAAAAGTGCGTAGTCAACCCAAACGTCGCCGTCCCGGTGGTGCAGTGGTCTGAACGATGGCTTCGGACCTTTCGTCCGAGATGGGTCCGGGTTCGAATCCAGTGAGGCATGGATGTTGTGTTTGTCTTAAGGCGCTGGCCCTCTCTCTTCCCTGGACCCAGTGCCCCCAAATTAGGGACGGGCAACTGTTTATTGCCCATTCAGTTGCTCGCGGTGGTCGTAAAACCTCCAATAAAAAAAAACAAAAAAAAAAAAAACAAGCCAAACTTCCTGGACATATAAAATTTACGCATATGTGTTCTAATTACTAATTCTCTACTATTAAATTTTACATGTTAGTTTGTTAGCAAATATTTTTTAGGTTTTTTTTTTGATTGGAGGTTTAACGACCACCGTGAGCAACTCAATGGGCTATAAGCAGTGGCCCGTCCTCAATTTAGGGTCACTGGTTCCAGGGAAGGGAGAGAGCCAGTGCTGTAAGACAAACACAACATCCACGCCTGACCGGGATTCGAACCCGGACCCCTTACGGATGAATGATCAGAGGCCAGCACCTTAGACCACTGCGCCACCGGGGCGGCATATTTTTTAGTTGCTTTCGAAAATAATTATAATTATTGATATGTGTTAGTTGACAAGCTGGATTATTCCATAACACCAGTCCCTGTAGTCAATAAATCTGTCCTAGGTTAAAGTGTTAGGCATTGGTAACAGAATAATATAATCCTATTGTCGTATTATATTGTTATATATCGAGGAACCTGCTGACAAGAGTTAAAGAAGTGGGATTAAAATTGAACATTCAGAAGACAAAAGTAATGTACAATGCTTTTACAAGAAATGAAGATTTATCGATTGATGGAGAAAAGCTGGAGATAACAGACACGTACGTTCATCTTGGACAGCAGATATCAAGTGAGGGTCACATTGATGAAGAAATTAATCGGCGTAAAAAATTTGCCTGGAGAGCTTTTGGAAGAAACAGCATAATTTTCAAGAGCCATATGCGATTATGTCTTAAAAGAAAAGTGTTTGATCAATGCATCCTTCCAGTGGTTACATATGGTGCAGAGACGTGGACCTTAACTAGAACAGACATACAAAGGCTGCAGACAACTCAAAGTAGCATGGAGATGTGCATGCTTGGTGTAACCAGGAGAGATAAGAAGAGGAACTTGTGGATTCGAAGAAGGACAAGAGTGGAAAACATCATGATCAGAGTAAAATCCCTGAAATGGCAATGGGCTGGACATACTGCCAGAAGGACAGACCATCGATGGACAGCCGAAATTTCAGATTGGATTCCAAGGGACAGGAAAAGGACCCAGAAGAAGACCACATGGGAGATGGGTGGATGAAATCCGAAAGTAAGCGGGAGTAACATGGAGGAGACTGGCACAAGACAGACCGTTGTAGAAGAAACTTGGGGAGACCTTCGTCCAGCAGTGGATTGATAATGGTTGACAATGATGATGATGATGATTCCACTGATTCAAAATACGTGCTCATTACACTCCAAAATTTGGTGTCAACTATCCCAGTTAAATGGGATAGTTGATACCAAATTTATTCTCTTGATAGTTGACACTATTTGCATTTGTGGGTATTTCTCATCCCTTCAAATATAAAGTTTTTTGTTTGCGTAAGTTTTTGTTTGCCAGTTTTTTCGTTTATATAAAGTTTTTTGTTTGCTTTGGAGCCCGGCACAATGCTCCAAAGAAGCAACCCTGCCGTGTGGTTTGACAGTTTGTCGTTTGTGAGTCTGGTGAATTTAGAGGCCGCCGTGGTGCAGTGGAAGCATATCCGGCGCGTAGCTGGAAGACCATGGGTTCGATTCCCGGTGGCGGCCGATGAGAAAATTTTCCGTGACTCACTTATTAACGTGGAAAGAGCGATGACTTCTATTTGATGTTCCTTTTCCACGTCAACTGTGTATATATCATAAGTACAACAGATTCCGGTTTATTGGGACACACCGGGACTGGGACACTTTGGCCAAATAAAGCGTCTGCTCGAATTATGCGAAGCTATATCCCAAAGAGCTAATCTGGAATGTTCTTGAAGAAATGTTCCAAATGAACGGCTGACAGACACTGAATCGCTGGGTAAATTAATCGGAATCTACTGTAATCATATTTTAAAAGTGGTACACTGTATGTTGTCATCATCACTAAGGTGCTGTCTCACCGCTTGAAGAAATCTTTCGACATACCTTGAGCAAGAGAATAAGCCGGATTCCGGACTGGTTACGGCATAATTGATCATATCAACTGAGAAGATTAACTGAAAGAACGAATGAATATGAACTAGCATTATGTATGGCTTTTATTTATTATGAAAGCGCCCTCAGAGTTGCAGAACATTATCCAAGAACTTGCTGACAAGAAGTGGAATTAAAATTTTACTCACTCAAAATACAATTGATGAACAATGCCTCTGTACTAGCTGATGATTTAGAGCCGCATAGGAAAACCTAAAAGTAACCGATGCCTACATTTGCCTTGGAAAACTGATATCAAGCAAGGTGCATATCGAAGAAGAAATTAACAGGCGTATAATACTTAGGTGGAGAATATTTTGAAGAAACAGTAGAATTTTCAGGAACAATTTGAAATTATGTGTTTAAAGAAAAGTATTTAACTAACGCATTCTTCCAAATCTAACTTATGGATCTGAGGCATAAATCTTAGTTTAAAGTACATGCCTAGGCTGGGGGCGACTGAAAAAAGCAGGGAGAGATACGTTCTTGGTATAAGCAACAAAATTAGGAAATGACATCCATGGATCAGGAAAATTACAGCACATGAAGACATCTTTATTAAAGCAAAGGCTTTAAAATGTCAAAGCGCTGGACTAGGAGAACTGATCGTCGTTGAAAAACTCAAGTATTTCATCCACCCATCTCCCACGAAAACAGAAAAAGACCACATGGGAGATGGGTGGATGAAATTTGGAAGCCTGCCGCAATAACATGTAGGAGACTAGCTCAAGAACGAGAGTTGAAAAGCCTTGGGGACGCTTTCATCCAGAAGTGGATTTATAATAGCTGATAATGATGACAATGATTTGTCATATTCTTTCATGCAGTGTCATTCACAAAGGACGTCATTAATGAAAGCACGCATATTTCTGAACAATATATTTTACATGTAAGATTTAAATAACGTAATGAAGGCCAGTTATTACTTTTAAAACAGGACACGTCGTATGCGAACATTCTCGAAAGAATACTGTGTTAGTTGTTTTCTTTTTTACGATATTTCAAACTGTGTGAAAACATTCTACGATATTAGTGACGTTGGAGAAATTCGTTCAGCTTAACTCTTCAGTAATATATCAGTGTTAATATTTCATTGTCAAGAACGCATGTCGGTGAACTATTTTGAACAGTAATACAGAAAGCGTGGGGAAACAATGGAGATTGAAAAATACAGTACAATGAGAGTTAATTACTACAAGAAATATGGAAATATATCAAACGATGGCCATTTATATAACATAAGAATTCATTGTATATCACTGACAGAATAAAATTGATTGCGTGAATAGCTTATTGCCTTGTTTTTTAAAAAGATAGTGTTATCACACCTCAGTCTTTGGTGGCATCAGCCTTGCAGAAATTTTATGCTGCATTAGATTTCCCCAGGTGTCTGGCAAAGCATATGGTACAATTTCGTTACTCGACCCATTTGACTTCGATGAAAAATATGCATTCTGTTCTCTCTTGAGGTATTCTCAGGTTTCACGCAAAATGAATCATAATTCATCCATCCGTAGCGCGCCGTGCTAATCTTGAGGTAGTCAGGGATTTATACACCCCATTAGCACCTCTCGAAACACCCACAAATTTCTTCAAACACCAGTCTCCAAAAAAAAAAAAAAAAAAAAAACCCACCCCTCCACTTGGAAGGGTATAATTACACACGAACACAGATTTATATATACACGTAAAATTTTTATTGTTTTTTTTTTTGGGGGGGGGGAGGTTTAGCGACCACCGTGACAAACTCAATGGGATGTAGGCAGTCTCCCGTCCCTAATTTTGTGCCACTGGTTCCAGAAGAGAGAGAGATAGCCATTGACATAAGACAAACACAATATCCATGCCGCATTGGGATTCGAAACCATCTTGAACGAATGGTCAGAAGCCAGCACTAAGACCGCGGCGCCACCTTACCATCAGCATTTTTTTTTTTTTTTTTTTTTTAGCAAGCTGTACTTCAGAACAATACGAGTTTTATTCTGAGCGAATTATTTAACCCTTTAAGCGGCCGATATACTTGAACTAAACGATGCCCAAAACTTTTGCTCTCTCCAAACAGAAATGTTGACTTAGCTATGGGCTTTTACAAAATCTATGACAAAACAATTTATCTTAACCCTCCTCCTCCCTCCCCGATCTCCGTACCACCAAGAATGAACCTGTCGCAGATGATAAGATCTCCCTTCGTGTCTTACATTTCTTTTTTCATGACTCAAAATATGATATCAAAGGACTAGTTCTCCTAACACAAACATCATGCAAGAGGGTAAACATAAGTGATTCAAACATCTCTCTCCTTTTTTAAATTTCTCTCCATTGCCATAGCCCTTTTTTTAGCTAATTAGTGAGAGAAGATTCGTGTTAATCACAGGCTTGAACGACCAGTCTGAATAACAAATCTAACGAAGAAAGAAACTTTTTTTATGCTCTAGTTTTTATGGTAACACGTGAGCAGCGCTTTGCCAACACTAAACATACCCTGAACGAATTCGTCCGTGTCGCATTCGGCCCACTTTTGTCAGAGCGAATATATTCGTTCGAGTTGATTTCAGCCCAATTTTTCAAATCCGAGTTAATTCGTTCCAGCCGTTTAAAGGGTTAATGAAATACAGATGAAATAACTATCACCGCATTAAAAAACAAATTTTAAGTAAGTTTTGCCTGAAACTCTAAATATCAACGCTTTACTGGTTCGGAGTACATGCTTAATAAAAATATTTCAGATGAGACACAGTTTCAGCACAAAAAAAAAAAAAAAAAAAAGTAAATATTCACAATGAACTAGTAATTGCAGAAACATAGCAAGCGCCTTACCCTTCCAGACTTCAGTAATACGCTACCAGCATTAAAAGACAACACTTAAGAGCGAAAATCGCAACCTTTTAAAGGGATATTGTATCCCAAATTCTGTCTTCAGTGTGAGAAGCACAAATAACACGAGCAGAAAGTTATGTCTGTCACGCAGACAAAGAATGAGAGGGGGAAAGATCTGCGTCTGTACGATCTGCTGCATAGGAACACGAAGGAAGTTCGTATCCAGAAAGGCAATCACGTGGTTCACTCTTCAGCGACGTTAGGTACTAGCGTACTCCGTATTTCTCCGAATGGAGCGCCTTTTTCTAAGTACTTCTATACCTCTACGTAGTTTGAATTATATCTGATTCTTCTCAGAAACAGTTGGCCCTACATTACGTACGGCAGACAACTTACAGCGGTCATGGTTGTTCATAGGGATCTATAAACCGTGAACAGAGAAAAAAAAAATGATCGCCTACCTCAAAATTTAGACCCACTAGTTCCAGCCAAGGTCGCTTCCAAAAGTTCAAAAGTTTACGTTACAGCAGGGGTTCCCCAACATTTTTTTTCTCCTAACCCCTTTCAACTACATTTGTATCGTGAACACCTACACTTACTAACATGCACATAAGTACTGTAATACTTTCGTAAGAATATTATTAAATTTTCCCAGGGCATATTATTTCCTTTAGGAAAGTTCCAGATACATAGAGATTCTGAATAATAGTACATGTACAGTGACAAAATAGATGAAAATGAATAAATAAATAAAATTGATAACAAAGTAATAATTAACGATGCGTAAGAGTATACCTAAAAACTATAAAAAACACTTTTTTAAAACACACTTTATTTCTGAGTCATTCAAAAGCTATAAATCCTAGCAAATAAAAGTTACGGTATTAAAATACGATGAAACCTCGGTTTACGTTTTATTGTTATACGTAAAATATCGGGACTAATGCAGATTTACATTTATGCAGTTTCAATCGGTTTTTCAATTCGGATATATGTAATTCATTTATGCGTTTTTTCGCGATTATTCGTTAGACTCTGAATTTCAGATTATCAAAAGCACTCCGTTCTTTGATTTTTAATAGGTAATATGGTGGGTTACAACTTTGAGAGAATCCAGACAGTTTTGCTGAGTTCCTTCTTGGTGCAGTCAAATTTGAATCTTGATTCCATCAGAGAAGGACATGTTCTTTATTTTCGATTAAGATGAAAAATTGATTTCGCATTCCACGCCCTGTGTAAAAAGTGCCTCCAACTTTAAGGAAAACTATAGCATTCTAAATTTAAATTCCATTTCTAATCTAGCGGTATCTCCTTCCATTTTTCTTTGGTTAATCTGTGCCTCTTGGTTAGAATCTGAACTGTTATCTATCTCTTTATCACTTTCCCCTTCACTTCCCTCTACACTTTGTCCTTCGTACTCCTGACTCTTTTGCCCGTCCAAAAGCTCATCCATATTTCACGCAATATTCAAATACAGTATTATCTGACTTACCATCCTTGTCACATTTACGCCAAAAATCGGATTGTCATCTTCAGAATTTGTATCAATATACATACAAAAAATACAATCAAATTTTCGATATTAGCCTATGCTCTCAAACTGATTAGCCTATTCACTCCTAACATTCCTACATGCTTATTTCAACATATAAAAATAGGACACAATTAAAGTCCTAACTTAAATAATAACCTCGAACTTTACACATAAATACACTTCGACATTTGATATTTTCTTTGACCCTATGGTCTCAAACTGATCGCACCCTAAACGCGAATTCTATTAGCTTTAGGTGGCTAAATTACTACAGGTAGTGCCCCGGAAATAAAATTGCGGTTCCAAAGTGGTACTTACCCGCTGAAGCGATTCGAGCTTCCTTCTGCTTCATTCTGTGTCCTGTGATAGCCGGGCACTTCACTTTGGTTTGAGTTCTTTTTTTTTTCTTGATTCACAATTCAGTCCTGTAGCACAGAGAGGCACTATGGTTACGAGTTCTACTCACTGTATCTGCTCTCTCGCCGTCTACTTTCACCGATTGCGTCCTGTAGCACCGTGAGGCACTCTGATTACGAGCTCTCCTCACTGTATCCGCTCTCTCGTCGTCCACTTTCACCGATTACGTCCTGTAGCACCGTGAGGCACTCTGGTTACGAGCTCTTCTCACTGTATCCGCTCTCTCGCCGTCTGGTTTGTAGGTCTCCTTCGATACACTGGATCTCTCGTCCACCGCAGCGCACGAGAAGCGTCCTGGTTGCGGACCTCGTGTAGTCGTCCGTCGTCGGATAAAGTTCTGTCGGTACCTTCTCTTTCACCTGTGGGTGCCGGGATCTTTCTCTTGCCTACCTAACCGAATTTCTCCTCAGCCTGTCTCTCTCCTTAAAGTTCGTTTGTTCTATATCCTACCGGCTGCGCCATTTTTGTCTCTGTTGTAAGAGCGAACGTGCCGTCACGTGACTTAGCGCAGCCTCCAACTTAAAGATCTGAGGCGTCACGCGCTATATGGGCTCTCACAACAACAGAGACGTGTTTATGCTTCCCAGAAACACTTTCTCTCTCTCACTCTGTTTGAGCGAACAAACGAAGCCTTCCCCACTTTAATATGTAAATCTGTGAACCGGGAAGACGCAGTGACAACAGCTGATCATATAGAAATATATTCACCTTCAGATATAATAATTTGAAGAGGACTCTTGGTTAAAATACATAAACTCATTTATTTCAACATCAATTAGAATTTTGCTGGCGGCGGATTACTCGCTCTAGACTATTAGGCCTCTCTAGGACTAGACCTGGCAAGGATCGTGGAACGCGCAAGCCAAGATGGTCGAATTCTGCATAAATCTCGCTCCGCGTTTAAGTCCTAACTTAGAATCTCCTTGGCACTAGGCAAACCTATATCCCGTCGACGCTTAAGGAATAGTATTCTAGCTATCCTTCTCTAACCGATGCTTCAGTAGACTGTACTAAGTCCGTATTTCCGTAGTGTAATATCCACTACCCCAAACGGAATCCCTGACACGACGGGCTTGATTCTGTTGCAGCGACGACCTATCTCTTATAGGAAAGATGCTCGCTAGCTTCCCGTGGGCTTCGAGGGTTCTCAATCCTGGAACCTCCCGGGGTCCACCGCACAATAAAGGCAAAGGCGTCACGTTTCCTTTTCTCCGAGAACTGCTTCCCTCTCGTTGACCGAACTCAGACTCACAAACAGCTCATCCCCGAGTTACCTGCTCGCCTCCCCTCTTTGCTCTGCCTCCTGTTTCAAGGACGTCGGCGCTGACCTTGCCCTCACGCTGACCGGTTCATGCTGCTCGCCTCTCTGGTCACGTGGGTCACCTTTGGCGTCCTTCACGGCCCCACCCATAGGCGTTGGCTGGGTTTCTTCGCCGCTGGACTTTTAATCTTACCCCGAGCGTACTCGCTTCTCCCCAGGCTATCCATTAGTGAGTGCCTCCTTTTGAGAAAGTAATCCTACCACCGGAGTACCTACGTATAGTAATACAATACACATTGTTATATTGATACAAAAGACTATGTCTGCATTTCAGACTTGTAGGCGCCAGGTCGCTAGGAACAATGTACTGTGAAAGTCGCCGTGTCCTTGACGATACTCTCAGTTCGTCGAAAAAAAAGGCCTCGCCCTTCTAAGGCATGTGAACCTGAAGTCCTTTGTTATACTTCTCGACTTCAAAAAAAATGAAGAATATCTGCGAACTTTCTGTCGCGTTTTTGGGAACTTGCGATGTTTCTTTCGTTAGAAAAAAGTCACATAATGTTCATCATTAAAATGAATTAACATCGTTAACGTGTCCGTTCTTACACCCGGTTCCACGTTTTCTCGTGTGGGAATGTTCCTCGGACCATCTACGCCACCATCGTACCACCACCGATACTTCCCGTCCAATTCGCTCCGCAATACGACGATACGACCACCCGGCCTCGCGGAGTCCAACTAGACGACCTCGCTCAAAGTCCGATAACTGCTGAAATCGTAAACGTCTTCCATGTCCAGGCATTGCAGCTTCTTCGGGGTCTTCGCACGTGTCCGTACGCCGACGACTGATTACATTCACTTCGCCGTACTCCTTAAATACCACCGACGATAATTTGCATATTATGCCGTGCTGTGGCGTAAGCGCTCACCGGTTGGTCCCGAAATTAACACCACACCTACGTAAACTCGACCCCATTAACATATGTAAACTTCATGATCGTCCGCCAATTCCTTCTTGGTGTTCTTTTTTCACTTTCCGCCAGTGTATTTTACTGCAAATACATCAGAAGCGGAAATTAAGATTTACGCCCCTTAGTGGCCAAACCATTTTTTTTTACAAAAATCAGAAATTATATGCAAACGATTTCCCATTAGGAACTGTATCCGGTGCAGAAATTTTTTCAAATCGGAGATTTGGGAAGCAGAGAATAGGGGGAAACGCAATTTACCTTTACGCCTCCTAGCGTAAAGTCTATGAATTACTTGAAAATTTTGAAATTATATGAAAAACATGTCACACAAAAAACACTGTCCAACAAAGAAGGAATTTTTCAAATCGGACTCCTAGAAGTAGAGATATTGACAAAAATAAGATATATATCTACGCCCCCTGGCGGAAAAACTGTGAAATATTTTAGGAAGAAAATATTTCGAAAATGTTTATCGATGTGAGTGGCATCAGTCCCCGATAGAATTTTTTCAATAGATATTTTAGAAGATCAGATTTTATGGCAAATACATCAGAAGCAAAAATTAACACTCACGCCCCCTGGTGACCAAAGTATTCCTTACCAAAAATTCGAAATTATATGCAAAAGATTTTCCATCAGGAGATGTATCCGCTGAGAAATTTTTTTTTCAAATCGGAGTTTTAGAAGAAGAGTTATCGGGAAAAATGTAATTTTATTTTACGCTCCCTAGCGGAAAATCTATGCGTAATTTGAAAAAGTAACTATATCTAAAATACTCTTCGACATAAATGGAATCGAAAGATAAAAAAAATTTTTGAATCGGATGTTTAGAAGCAAATATGCGGAATAAAACGTATTTTTGAATACGACATCATCAGCGTTTACGCCTTCTAGCGGCGAAATTGTACATCGTAAAAATAAACGAAATAAAGGATCATCATTCGCATATTTCAAGCTTCCCAATGCAAAAAAGTTTTTCAAATCGGACTAATAGTTGCAGAGATATCGTGGGTACAGACGGACGGACAAACCGATAACATAAGCACGATCTTTTTTTACAAAAGACGTGCTAACAATTTTTCAAATCGGATTTTAGAAAACCTAAAAATTACAAAACAAAGAGAATGCAGTTACACCACCTTGGAGGAAACTACGCATAATGTGAATTAAGGCCGTGTGAAAGAGGTTTTTGCAATAATATATTTGGAAGCTGAAATACACATGCAAACACAAACATATATTAATAAATCCTAGCGGGGGGTGGGGGGACTAGAGGTGACCCAGGCCTCATGCAAGGTAAGCAAGGCCCCCTTTCACCCTTGAAGGTGGATGTTATTATTCTGAACATTTACAACTCAAAAGAAATTACCTCTTGTATCAGCAGAAACAGCTACGCCAATGATTATCACTGTTTTGCAGTATTTCTTGATTGTAACCCTAGTCAGAGGCGACTTCAGATCGCTTGGGGCTCTAGGCGCTAAAAGATTAATGAGGCCCCCTTCCCCTTCTTATCACCTCAGAAATTTTCATCCGTCAGATTAAGAACAACAAAAAAAAAAAAAAAAAGGTAAAGTAAATAAAACAGGTTTTTACGCTTTTCTAAAATGCCATTGCATCTTCCTATTATTAGAGTGTTTCGTAAGACCGAATGCTAGTGCAATCACTTTGTCTTTCCGAGCACATCGACGTTTTGCTTTTAGAGATATTTCAAAAATTACTTTCGTGGCTAATAGGAAATCAAAGGATATTTAGTTTGGCACTTTAAATATCCCATTTGCTTCATGAATTTACCACTAAGGGCTGCCAAAGCCAAAAGTTCAAAAAATTAAAGTTCTACTGTGAAGAAACTATTCAACTTAGAGGGAAAATTATTTTTGTGCCTCTCATATTAGGCTTAATTCTTCAAATATTTAAAATTTCCAATTAGTTTGTTAATTTCCTGCTAGGGGTGCTAAATCCAAAAAAATTTAGTTCCACAGGTTTTTGAAAAATTAATTTTTGCGAATGACAGGACATAAACAATCATTAAATTGTGCCCAATTTAAATTTCACTACTAGATCATAAATTTCCCGGTATAAGCTCTCATAGTGGGAATTTGTAAATTTCAGCTTTAAGCAATGAAGAAGCCATTTCAGTTACAACAAAAGTTCTTTTTGAGTTTGATACGTTAGGCAAAACGGATTACCTTAGCACCTTTTCAGTTCAAATTTAACGCTAAGGGCACTGAAAATGGAGTTCCTCTAAATTTATCAGTACATGGCGTATGAATTGTCATAAAATTGGAATGCGTTTCAATTACAAAACGTACTCTTTTCTTTGCTTCAGCTTTGGAAAATCATCTTGTTTTTACCTTATGAGCAAATTAGTAGGCAACGTACATGGTATCAAGCAAAAATAAAATACTTGAAGACATTGACAACCGCAAAAGTCCTCTACATCAGAAAATTCGGGAAAAATGCAATTTGTGCACATAGCCAAGTAAAACAATTTAGTAAAATCATGCAATGCATTGATTAAGATACGCTTTCCAACATACTAGAAATCATTACTCAAGTTATTACTCAAGTTATGAGGAAAATGGCTGTGGAATATATCTCACTCCTGTGCCCTGACCTTTGATCCCATTTCGATGATATTCAACAGAACTGGTTCAGTACACCTCCGAAATAACATGATAAAGTTTTGCCGCAATCCAAACAATTTTACGTAAGTTATGATGCATAAGGGCTACGGAATAGATCCCGCTCCTGTGTCCTAACCTTTGACCCCATTTCGCCCATTTTCAATGGGATTCGTCCCCAGGCAGGTCCCTACAACATACTAACATTTCATCCAAATCGAAACATTTTTACGTAAGTTATGATGCATAATGGCGATGGAAGTGATTCCGCTCCTATGTCCTGACCTTTGACCCCCATTTCGCCAATTTTCAATAGGGTTCCTTCCCAGGTGTCCCCCTACCACATACTAAATTTTCATCGAAATCGAACGATTTTTACGCGAGTTATCGTGCGGACAAACATACGCACACAACGCGTGACGTAATAAGGCAGATGGGAATTGCGACCGCCAGCAAGAGTATGACGTCATAAAACTTTAATAGGATCCGCATATTTGTTTGTCTACTGACGTCATGAAAATACAGGTCGCGCCATCTTTTTTCTGGACAATTAATGCGTTCTCAAGGATTAAAATTTGAACATGATTAAAATAGCTTCATTTCATAAATTGGAATACTTAATATTTTCTAAACCATAACCGTAATTATGCAATCCAACTTTTATTTGTCCACTGACGTCATCAAAGTACAGGTCGCGCCATCTTTTTCCTGGTTTCAACACCACCAAAGGAAAAGTTATTGATTTTTAATATAATTATGGTTATGTTTTAGAAAATATTACGTTTTCCAAGTTATAATATGAAGTTATTTTAATCGATGTTAAAATTTCCATCCTTGAGAACACATTAATTGTGAAGGAAATGTGTACAAAAGTTTTTCCATTGGAAGTATAGGAAGTAAAATTACTTGACATCCACCTTAATATTATGGGATAAGGGCGATGGAATGGATCGCAATCCTATGCCCTGACCTTTGACCACATTTCGTCCATTTTCAATTGAGTTGGTCCCCAGGCGGTCTCCTACCACACAGTAAAATTTCATTGAAATCGAACCATATTTACGCAAGTTATGACGCATAAGGCCGATGGAATGATCCCGCTCCTACGTCGTGACCTTTGACCCAATTTGTCCCATTTTCAATAGGGTTCGTCCCCAGGTGGTCCCCTACCACATAGTAAACTTTCATTGAAATGGAACCATATTTACGCAAGTTATGACGCATAAGGGCAATGGAATGATTCCGCTCCTACGTCGTCGTACCCTTTGACCCCATTTGTCTCATTTTCAATAGGGTTCGTCCCCAAGTGGTCCCCACCACATACTAAAATTTAATCGAAATCGAACCATTTTTACGCCAGTTATCGTGCGGACAGACGGACGGACGGACGGACAAAGCTGGAGCATATACGCTTCTTCAACCAACGGTTGGAAAGCGTAAAAAAGGCCGAAATATGGTCAAACCCGGAACAAATTAGGTAAAAGCGGAATTTTTGCAGGCTAGTAGAACTCATTGGGCTTAGCATTTTCACAAAAGACACCCACCCCTCCCCCGCTGGCTTCCCCTCTACACCCCCATAAAAGGGGGAAATTAGAACTAATACTAATCCACTCATAACTCCCGAAAGGTCAGGTGATGTAAGGTCAGGTGATGCGTAACATCACAGCCTCTCCTTGACAAATGATCGAACCCCGCCTTTGATCGTGGTGCATCCTGTTCCCACTAAAGGGGCTCTGACGACCGCCCATAGCGGTATAACTATACCATCGGGATTAGTGCAGGAACGGGGATTCTATCCCACACTCACCAACCCGCTTGGCCAGCGTGCATCGTGAGTTATGGCCAAACCATTCCTCCAAAATGATTCCACAACTTAAATCTTGGCCCTCAGTCTCCGGCAGCTGGAATGTACCTGGCCATAGGCAGCGGCCAGTGCGACATGAAGGCAGAGGGTGCTAAGAATCCCCGGAGGACCGGACTAGGCTGCCATCTGATGCTGACCTTGGCTACTTACAATGGACGCTCCCTATCTTCTGAATCAAGGCTTCTTGAATTGGAAGAGGAACTACAAAGGATCAAGTGGGACATCGTGGGGCTAAGTGAGGTAAGGAGAAAAGGAGAAGATCTCATCGAACTGAAAAGTGGACATCTCTTCTACTATCGTGGGACAGATACTGGCAGAACTAGTGGTGTTGGATTTATAATAAACAAGAAACTGAAGGATAAAGTTGTAGAAGTTGAAAGTTCCTCTGACAGAGCTGCACGACTTGTTATCCAACTCTCGAAAAGATACCAGGCTCAGATTATTCAAACTTATGACACCCACCACAAGTCATCCTGAAGAAGAAATCCTGAACGACCATTTTATGAGGAAATTTGTACATCTAAATAATAAAGGTAAGCAGCACTTGAAAATAATTATGGGAGATTTCAATGCAAAAATAGGGCAACGGCAACAGAATGAAACTTCAGTAGGTAAATTCGGTCATGGCTAACAGAAACCAGCGTGGAAATACATCTGGGAGTTTGCCATCGAGGCAGAAGGGTTTTTCATCTCTGAACCTCCTTCTTCAAGAAAAAGCTTCGTGAAATGGACATGGAGAGCATCTTCAAATGGGACGACAAGTGAATCCGTATTGATTTTAACGCTTCCGGTGTCTTGTAAGTCCATGCCGAGACGAATCGCCGCCGTCATCAGAAGACTGCAAGGTGGTGCTAAACAAGTTACAACACAGGTAGTGACCATAGATTGGTGAGATGTAAGATGCACCTCAACACTAAACTTGAGCGTGGCAAGCTCATAGAACAAACAAAATCTATTGACATGACCAACCTTAAAAAGCACCATAATACGTTCAAATTGGAACTGACGAACAGATTCTCTGCTCTAGAAGGTCTAACGTCATCGGAAGAAGTGGACATCTATGAAGTTAACAGAAAACTAACGAAAGCTCTTATGGAAACAGCAACAAAATTAGCTGGGTCCAAGAACAAGTTGCATACGAACAAATTATCAGGAAAAACCAAAATGCTGATGCAAAAAAGAAGAGAGATGAGGATAACCAAAGGAAGATGTGACTTCCAAAGTGGAAATATATAGAGCTATGCAAGACGGTAAGAAAAAGTATTACTCAAGACGTAAGGAAATTTAACTGTGAACTAAGTGAGGAAAGCAATTGAAAATAACCAAAGCCTGAAGAGATAGCAAAGGAACATCTGAATAAGGAAAGAAAACAGATTATGGCACTGAGAAAAGAAGATGGTTCTGTAACTAGAAATAGAGGTGAAATTTTGACTAGAGTGAAAGATTTCTACTCAAAACTATATGAAAGAGATGATATATGCACTCCAAACATTACATGAAAGATACCTGTACCAGAGTTCTTCCAGTCCTTCCAGCAGAAGTTGCACATGCAATCAAGAACATGAAGCGAGGAAAAGCTCCAGGAGAAGATGGAATTACTGTAGACATCATACAAGAAGCAAGTGGAGAAATTGAAACAGTACTCACCCAAATTTTCAGTCGATGCCTTAATGAAGGAAAGATTCCTGAGGATTGGAACAATGCTACAATGATCCTGCTACATAAGAAAAGGTGACATTGAGGATCTCGGAAACTACAGACCTATCAGCCTCCTATCAGTAGTTTATACTAGGGGTGTTCAAATGAAAAGGTACGAAACGACACTGTGGGTATAAATGAAGATTTTATTCAAAGTATACACCATAGGCCGTAGCACAACGATCACATTGATTAACGAGCCGAAGGATTCCTTGTTCCCAGAATTCCTGTGGCCGTGACGAGACCCAGTCCTGCACAGCGTCCTTGAGTTCGTCGTCCGAGTGGAAGCGCTTCCCTTTCAGATGTTTTTTCAGGGGGCCAAACACATGGAAATCGCAGGGCGACATGTCTGGGCTGTAGGGCGGATGGTCAAGCTGCTTCCACTGGAACTTGGCCAGTTCCGCGTGTGTGACCCTGGGGACGTGTGGACGCTCGTTATCATGGAGCAGAACCACACCCTCCGTGAGCAGCCCCGGTCTTTTGTTCTTGATCGACCTGCGTAGGCTTCGGAGTGTCTCACAGTACACATCGGAGTTAATGGTTCGTCTGTGCTGGAGGAATTCAACAAGTAGTCAATTGGACGGCGCTCCTTATAAGAGCCTCTGCTCTCTCCTGCGCATGCGGGCGCCCGCGCATGCTCCGATCCACGCCGGCGACTCCAATCGCATCCCTAGATGTGTCGCTACGTTCTCCCATAGCGGCATAGGCAAATATGTTAACGGTTACGTTCTTATGACGTTTCGTACCTTTTCATTTGAACACCCCTAGTATAAAACCTTCATTAAAGTTATTTCACGCCGCTTGAAGGTAACACTGGACATGACTCATCCGAGAGAACAAGCTGGATTCAGGAGTGGCTACAGCACAATAGATCATATCCACGTAATGAGAGAACTAATTGAAAGAGCGAGGGAATATGAACTTCCATTGTGCATGGCTTTTATCGATTATGAAAAAGCCTTTGATTCGGTGAAACCATCAGCAGTTACAATGGCTCTGAAATCCTGCGGTATTGAAGATGCATACATTAATATTATTAATAACATCTATGAAAATGCAAGTGCAAAGATTCGGCTGTTTGAAAATACAACACACGTAAAAATTGGAAAGGGAGTGAAACAAGGTGACACCATATCTCGGAAGCTCTTTAATGCCACATTGGAGGGTGTTTTTCAATCACTGAACTGGGAAAACAAAGGGATAAAGATTAATGGAGATTATCTAACCCACCTTCGTTTTGCTGATGACGTAGTCATTTTTGCAACTACCCCATCAGAGCTGCAGAGTATGATCCAGGAACTTGCTGACAAGAGTAAAGAAGTGGGATTAAAAATGAACTTTCAGAAGACAAAAGTGATGTTCAATGCTTTTACAAGAAATGAAGATTTATCGATTGATGGAGAAAAGCTGGAGATAACAGACACGTACGTTTATCTTGGACAGCAGATATCAAGTGAGGGTCACATTGATGAAGAAATTAATCGGCGTACAAAACTTGCCTGGAGAGCTTTTGGAAGAAACAACATAATTTTCAAGAGCAATATGCCATTATGTCTTAAAAGAAAAGTGTTTGATCAATGCATCCTTCCAGTGCTTACGTATGGTGCAGAGACGTGGACCTTAACTAAAAGAGACATACAAAGGCTGCAGACAACTCAAAGAAGCATGGAGAGGTGCATGCTTGGTGTAACCAGGAGAGATAAGAAGAGGAACTCGTGGATCCGAAAAATGACAAGAGTGGAAGACATCATGATCAGAGTTAAATCCCTGAAATGGCAATGGGCTGGACATAATGCCAGAAGGACAGACCATAGATGGACAGCCGAAATTTTAGATTGGATTCCAAGGGACAGGAAAAGACCCAGAAGAAGACCACATGGGAGATGGGTGGATGAAATTCGAAAGTATGCAGGGGTGACATGGAGGAGACTGGCACAAGACAGACCGTTGTGGAGGAAACTTGGGGAGACCTTCGTCCAGCAGTGGATTGATAATGGTTGACAATGATGATGATGATGATGATGATGATATACACAGTTATGTACAGGGTAGCCATATAACAGGAAATTGAGCAAAAGGCTATATATATATATATATATATATATCATCATCATCATCATCATCATTGTCAACCATTATCAATCCACTGCTGGATGAAAGTCTCCCCAAGTTTCTTCCACAACCGTCTGTCTTGTGCGAGTCTCCTTCATGTTACTCCCGCATACTTTTGAATTTCATCCGCCCATCTCCCATGTGGTTTTCTTCTGGGTCTTTTCCTGTCCTTCGGAATCCAGTCTAAAATTTCAGGTAATAGCCCATTGCCATTTCATGGATTTTACTCTGATCATAATGGCTTCCACTCTTGTCATTTTTCTGATCCACGAGTTCCTCTTCTTATCTTTCCTGGTTACACCAAGCATGCATCTCTCCAAGCTCCTTTGCGATGTCTGCAGTCTTTGTATGTCTTTTTTAGTTAAGGTCCATGTCTCTGCTCCATACGTAAGCACTGACGGGATTCATTGATTAAACACTTTTCTTTTGAGATATAATGGCATACTGCTCTTAAAAATTGTACTGTTTCTTCCAAGAGCTCTCCATCCAAGTTATAAGCCGATTAATTTCTTCATCAATGTGAACCTTACTGAATATATGCTGCCCAAGATAAGTGTAGGAATCGGTTGACTCAAGCTTTCTCCATGAATCGATAAATCTTCGTATCTTGTAAAAGCATTGTACATCCCTTTTGTCTTTTGAAAGTTCATTTTTAATCCCACTTCTCATCTCTTGTCAGCAAGCTCTTGGCTCATAATCTGCAGCTTTGAAGAGGTAGTTGCATATATATATATATATATATATATATACTTCAACAGGTCCCAAGCAAGTTCAAATGGGAAAAGACCATGAAATTAGGGACGGGCGACTGCTTATAGCTCACGGAGTTGGTCACGGAGGTCTTTAAACCCCTGATATAAAAATAAATAAATCCTACGGTATAGAAGATACACGCGCTGGTATCACAAACAATATGACTCGCATTGCCTGAATGTTTGTCCAACATTGTTGCCGCAGTGGAAAGAGTTCTGACCGTAGCAACAACCGACAAAGAAATATTTATGACGTCACGCTTAGCTTTACGTGTTTTCGGGCAGGTGTTCCGCTAACAGAAACTGCGAATTGCGTACGTCAGCGTGCGACTTAACAACTGTATGAAGTAATACCTTCTTTTTATTGTTGTAATGATGATAACTGAAATATCCATGAAACATACTTTCACATTTTGCCAACAGAAACAAAATCGACATGCGTGGTTATTAAAAAATTCCTCTCCATATTAATACTTTTTTTCTCCCGTCATTATTGACGGTCTTTCACCTAGTCATTAATAATACATGTGAAACTGCAAATGGAAAGGTTTCGAATACTCGAGGAAACACCACGTATAAAAACTGGAAAGGGAGTGAAATAAAGTAACGCTATATCTCACAAGAACTTTATTGCCACTGCGGAATGTCTTTCTGTCATTGTACTGAAAAGACAGGAGGATAAAGATTCATGTAAATTATTAAACCCACTGTTTTGTTGACGACATAGTCATTTTTGCAAGTACCCCCTCAGAGTTGCAGAACATGATCCAGGAACTTGCTGACAAGAAGTGGAATTAAAATTTTACTTACACAAAACACAATTGTGAACAATGCCTCTATACTAACTGATGCTTCAGAGGCTAACAGGGGAAATCTAAAAGTAACCGATGCCTACATTTATCTTGGAAAGCACATATAAGGCAAGGTACATATCGAAGGCGAAATTAACAGGCGTACAAAACTTAGGTGAAAAATATTTTGAAGGAACAGTACAATTTTTAGGTACAATTTGAAATTATGTCTTTAAAGTATTTTTAATCAACGCATTCTTCCAATTCTAACTTATGGATGTGAGGCCTAAATCTTTCTAATTCTAACTTAAATTCTAACTTATGGATCTGAGGCTTAATTTAAAAGACATATGGAGACTGTGAGCTACTGAAAGTATCACGGAGAGATACATTCTTGGTGTAAGCAACAAAAGTAGGAAATAACATCCATGGATCAGGAAAATTACGAAACTTGAAGACATCTTTAACAAAGCAAATTCCTCAAAACGGCAATGCGCTGGACTAGGAGAACTGATCGTCGTTATAAAACTCAAATATTTCATCCACCATCACCCGTGAATCTGATGGTGGATGAAATACTTCATCCGCTCATCTCCACCGTGGACAGAAGAAGACCACATGGGAGATGGGTGGATGAAATTTGAAAGCGTGCCGGAGTAACATGGAGGAGATTAGCTCAAGAAAGAAAATTTAAAAGTCTTGGGGAGACTTTCATCCAGAAGTGGATTAATTATGGTTGATGACGATAATTTGTCATATTCTTTCATGCAGTGTCATTCACAAAGGAAGTCATAAATGAAAACATATACACTGACAGAAAAAAAAATCCCAACACCACGAAAAAATAGTTGTAGAGGAATGAAATGGCGGCAATACATTTGTATAGGTAACATATTTATTCGATTAAGGTTTCAAGATCACAGCTCATTGTAAGCGTGAGAAGAGCCATTTTAAATGTGAAATGCTGGTACATTAATAACCGGTGTAACCGCCAGAATGTTGAATGCAAGCACGCAAACGTTCATGCATTGTGTCGTACAGGTGCTGGATGCCAGTTTGTGGGATGGAGTTCGATGCCTGTTGCACTAGGTCGGTCAATACAGGGACGGTTAATGCTGGTTGGGGGTGACGCTGGAGTTGTCGTCCAATGATGTCCCATACGTGCTCGATTGGTGAAAGATCTGGTGATCTAGCAGGCCACGGCAACATGTCGACACTCTGTAGAGCATGTTGGGTTACAACAGCGGTATGCGGGCGAGCGTTATCCTGTTGGAAAACACCCCCTGGAATGCTGTTCATGAATGGCAGCACAACAGGTTGAATCACCAGACCGACGTACAACTGTGCCGTCAGGGTGCGTGGGATAACCACGAGAGTGCTCCTGCTGTCATAGGAAATTGCTCCCCAGACCATAACTCCAGGTGTAGGCCCAGTGTGTCTCGGCCGCAGACAGGTTGGTTGCAGGCGCTCACCTGGCCTCCTTCTAACCAACACACGGCCATCACTGGCACCCAGGCAGAACCGGCTTTCATCAGAAAACACAACAGATCTCCACTCCGTCCTCCAATGAGCTCCAGCTTGACACCACTGACGTCGCAAACGGTAGTGGTTTGGAGTAAGTGGAATGCACGCTACAAGACGTCTGGCTCGGAGCTCTCCTTCATTAACCGATTTGTAACAGTTCGTTGTGTCACTGTGGTAGCAACTGCAGCTCGAATTGCTGCCGCAGACGCAGTACGATGCGCCACGGCCATACGCCGTACACGGCGGTCTTCCCTCTCAGTAGTGCCACGTGGCAGACCGGAACCCGGTCTTCTTGAGGCAGTACCTTCCCTTGACCACCGCTGCCAACAATCATGCACAGTGGCTACATTCCTGCCAAGTCGTCCTGCAATATTGCGGAAAGAAAATCCACCTTCTCGTAGCCCTATTACACGACCTCGTTCAAACTCCGTGAGCTGTTGATAATGGCTTCTTCGTCTTCTTAAAGGCATACTTGACTAACATCAACACACTACGTCGAATCTCAAAGATAACTAACGCTCACGAACGTTACAGCGCGTATTTACAGCAAACCTGCTTTGCATGTTCCGAGGGGCGCTACTAGCGCGACACGTATGCGCCGAGCGCGAAATTTGCATAGACGTCATCTTACAGATGTACTCTCACCGCCTACCAACTGTCGTTTATCTAACACAACCCCTTCTTGATGTTGGGATTTTTTTCCGTCAGTGTATATTTCTGAACAACATATCTTACATGTCAGGCTAAGATAATGTAATGAAGGCCATACTAATAACTTTTAAAATAGGACATACCGCATACAAACAATCTCCAGCGAATACTCTGTTAAAGTTATCTTTACGATATTCCAGACTGTGAGAAAATTTTCTACGATATTAGTGGCGTTGGAGAAATTCGTGCAGCTAATTCTTAACTAGCATATTAGTGTTAATATTTCATTGCAAGTACGTTTCCCGTATTGTAACGTATACTCTAGATTCACTTTCCTTTTGATTTTTACTATCTCTGGTTATTTTATTTTACTATGTAAATTATCTTCTTACTGAACGAGATGTTATTTCTCCCGCTGAATGAGATCTGGCAATGAGTGTAAGTCATGACGTGGTGGTAGCCAGTATAAATAGGCGCGTTCAACGATACCAGGGAGAGCTGTTGTTTATGTGCGAGAGAGCTTTTTGTTGATGTGCGTAGGGAGAGCTTCGTTTGTGTGAGTAGAGCTTCGTGTATTTTGGAGGATACCAGGACTTTCTCTGAATAAACCTTGTGTTGTAAGTACGTTTTTCTCAGTTCATAGTTCTGTCAGATCTCTGTCTGGCTGTTAGGTTTATTTCATTAGTTGTTATTATTAACAACCAGCATAAGACTTTATTCATCTTAATTACTACTACAACATTACTAGCAGTTAAAAAGCTTGTTCATTATTATTACTACACTACTAGCAGGAAAGTTTATTCATGATATAATTAACAAACAACAAGCATTAGAAGAAGCTTAGAAGAAGTTGAATTCATTATAGTATCACCTACGCAAGTCAGTGAACTATTTTGAACACCGTAATACAGAAAGCCTGGGAAAACAAAGAAGAACGAAAACGACAGCATGAGGGGAGTTACTTACAACAACAAATATGGAAATATTACAACCCATAGACATTTACATAACATAAGAGTTCATTGCATTTCACTCACAGAATAAAACTGATTGTGTGAGTAGATTATTGACCCCCCCCCCCTTTTTTTTTTAAATGTAGTGTTTTCACACCTCAGACTTTGGTGGCATAAGCCTTGTAGGAATTTTATCCAGCATTAGATTTCCCCAGGTGTCTGGGAAAGCATATCGTACGATTTCGTTAGTCGACCCATTTGACCTCGATGAAAAATATGCATTCCGTTCTCTCTCGAGTTATCCTCACGTTTCACGCAGAGTGAATCATAATTCATCCAGTAGTAGCACATTTTATTACTTTTGAGGTAGTCAGGGATTTATTCACTCCATTAACACCCCGCGACACACACCTAAATTTCCTCAGACACCACCCTTCAAAAAAGAACTTCGCTCCACTTGGAAGGGTATAACACACGAACACAGATTTATATATATATACATAACTCTCTATTTTTTTTTTTTTGAATGCGCGTTTAATGTCCACCGTAAGCAACTCAATGGGATATAGGCAGTCTCCCACGCCTAATTTAGTGCCACTGGTTACAGGGAAGAGAGAGAGAGAGAGAGCCAGTGCCATAAGACAAACACAACATCCATGTTGCACTGGGATTTGAACCCATCTCGGACGAATGGTCAGGAACCAGCTCTTAGACCACTGCGCTACCTTATAATTAGCATTTTTTAAAAATCAGGCTGTACTTTTGAATGATACGAATTTCATTCTGACCGAATTATTTAGTGAAATACAGATGAAATTACTATCACCATATTAAGAAACAAATTTTGAAATAGTTTTGCATGAAACTCTAAATTTCAACACCTTACTGGTTCCGAGTACATGCTTTATAAAAATCTTTCAGATAAGACACAGCTTCAGCAACAAAAAAAAAAAGGAGAAAAAAATTAGAGCAAATATTCATAATTAACTAGTAATTCTAGAAACGTAGCAAGCACCTTACCCTTGCAGACTTCAGTAATACGCTGTCAGCATTAAAATACTACACTTTAGAGAGAAAATCACGTCCTTTGGAAGGAAAATTATATCCCACATTCGATCTTCAGTGCGAGAAGCACAAATAACAGGGCCGCCCCGGTGGCGCAGTGGTCTAAGCGATGGCCTCTGATCATTCGTCCGAACGGGGTCCGGGTTCGAATCCCGGTGAGGCATGGATGTTGTGTTTGTCTTATAGCACTGGCTCTCTCCCTTCCCTGGAACCAGTGACCCTAAATTAGGGACGGGCGACTGCTTATAGCCCATTGAGTTGCTCACGGTGGTCGTTAAACCTCCAACCAAAAAAAAACAAAAAAAAAACAAATAACAGGAGCAGAAAATTATGGCTGCCACTATGACAAAGAATGAGAGGGCTAAATATTTGCTTCCGTGCGAACTACCTCATACGAGCATGAAGGCATTTCGTATGCAGCAACGTATCCACGTAATTCACCTTTCAACGACGTTTGCTACTGATGTACTCCTTCGTATTTCGCAGAATCGAACGCCTTTTTCCTGATTTTTTTTCTCTACCTCTACGTAGTTTGAATTATATCTGATTATTCTAACACATTTCAACTATATTCGTCTCGTGAACACCTACACTTATTATCATACACATAAGTACTGCAATACATTTGAATAATATTAAGTTTTCTGTGTCTCATCTGAAAGATGCATGAATATTATTAAATTTTTCCAGAACATATGATTTCTTTCAGAAAAGTTCGAAATACATACAGATCTTGAATAAATAGTGCCTGTACAGCGAAAAAATGGGGGAAGTGAATAAATAAATAAAAAATAAAAACAAAGTATTAATTAACGATACGGAAGATTAAATCTAAAAATTAGAAAGAACATTACTTTGAAACGCATATTTATTTCAGAGCCAGGCAAAAGCTACAAATCTTTGCAAATGCAAGTTAAGGTATTAAAATACAATGAAACCTCGGTTATACGTTTTACCGTTATACGTAAAATATTGGGACTAATGCAGAATTACATTTATGCATAAATCTACCTCAGTCCCGATATTTCACTGTAGTTTCTATCGGTTTTTTAATTAGGTTACATGAAATTCATTTATACGTTTTTCGCGATTATACGTTAAACTTTGAATTTCAGATTATGCTGAGTTCCTTCTTAGTGTAGCCAAAGTGGAATCTTGATTCAATCAGAGAAGGATATGTTCTTTACTTTCGATTAGGATGAAAAATTGGTTTCGCATTCCACGCTCTGGGTAAAATGTGCCACCAACTTTTAGGAAAACTATCCTATATACACTGCTGGCCACCCAAAATGCAACACCAAGAAGGAAGCATCCGATTGGCCTGAAATTCGCAGCATGTGTCGCCCGCGAGAGGACATGCAAACGATTAGCATTGCAGGGCATATGCAATTCATGTGCGCCCAGCACGCCACCGAGAAGCATATAAGAAGGGTGCACAGAGGTGGTGTGTAAGTAGTGGAACTGTGTTGTGCTGCCGGACCTGTGCGTGGGAAACTTCCTGATGCCTCGTCGCAGAATACGGCAGTCATTTCAGCATGTTTCGGAGTACGACACAAGACGAATAGTGGCTTATCGCGACAGCGGTTTATCGTACCGAAACATCGGCGCCCGTGTGGGACGACATCCAGCCACAGTGAGGCTAGTATGGATTCGGTGGGTGCAGGAGGGACGGACGGACCGACGTGAGCGTTTGCCGCAGCCGCGGCACACCACCGAACGAGAGGACCGGCATGTTGTGCGGTGGGCACTGATGGCTTGCACCGCCACATCACGAACGTTAGCGCAGGAATTAGGGTGTGTTGCGCAACAACCTGTGTCAGCACGTACCGTTCGACGTCGTCTGCAGGAGCGGGAACTTGTCGCACGGCGCCCATTGCTCCGATTACCATTGACGTTACACCACCGGCGATTGCGGCGGCAGTGGACCGTTGAACGCCGCACCTGAACTACGGAATGGCACGACATTGTCTTCTCCGACAAATCCCGCTTCTGCCTGCAACACCACGATGGTCGGATCCGCGTGTGGCGGTACCCCGGCGAGAGATTGTATGACGCCTGCATTATGCATCGCCATTCCGGTCCGTCGCCTGGCGTTATGGTTTGGGGCGCAATTGTATATGACACTCGCATCCCTCTGGTACGCATCGCCGGTACACTCAGCAGCCACCGCTACATCTCCGACGTTTTGGAGCCTGTAGTCCTCCCTTACCTGCAGTACCTGCCAGCGGCCACGGTTCAGCAGGACAATGCGCGCCCGCACGTGGCACGCATCGTGCAATGTTTCTTCACGGCCCACCAGGTGTCACTGCTACCGTGGCCCGCCTGTTCTCCTGATATGTCGCCCATCCAACACGTCTGGTCGCTGATCGGCAACGGAGTGGCCCGGCAAGCACCACCGGCGGCTACGCTTGATGAACTATGGCAACGTGTGGAAACAGCCTGGACTGACATACCCCAATCCCACATCCAAAGCCTCTTTCGTTCGATGCCGCGGCATGTAGCGGCCGTTATTGCCAGCCATGGGGGCCACACGAACTATTGATGCACTGTAAAAAAATTTGTAGATTTTACGGTTTTAAACCGTTTTCCAGGGTGTCAACACAAAACCGTAAAATCTACAGTTTTTTGCAGTGTTGGAGCAAAGCTATAGCTTATATATTTGTCGGAGCAAAGCTATAGCTTTGCTCCAACAACGCATTTAATGAAGAAAACAGCACAGAATTTGGCTGGAGCGAGTCACAGTCCAAATAATCACGAAAACACAAAAATTTGGCTGGAACGAATGTGTTGATTGTGTTGGAGCAAAGCTATAACTTTGCTCCAACACGGCATAAAACTGTAGATTTTACGATTTTGTGTTGGCACCCTGGAAAACGGTTTAAATCCGTAAAATCTACAGTATTTTTTTTTACAGTGTGTCTGCGTGTTCCGCAAGTCGCACGGGCCTGTAAGCTCAATCGTTTCATCTTTGTATCTGTTGTTATGTGTCCAGTAAATCTGGCTTTGCTATCAAGTGTCCTTCTTGGTGTTGCATTTTGGGTGGCCAGCAGTGTATAATTTGCTAGAGCCCCCCCCTCCTCCTCCTCCGTGCCACTTTTTAAGACGTCATAGCAACAACCAAGAAACAAATGTTTGTGACGCCACGCTTAGCTTTTCGTGTAGGTGACGTCATCACCTATATGCGCAGAGTCCACGCGTATATCACTTTGTTCTGTTGTCATAGCAACAAAGAACACAGCTGCTGGTGTGGCGTCACCTAATCCAAACTATTCTCACATGACGTCAGAGATGCGTTACGTCACAAGGTCAACTCTTTAGAGATACGAAAACTTTTCATCAGGAATTTTGGTTCACTACCTGAACCGGTGTTTAGCCATCTGTTTGTGGCAACGTCAAGAGTACGACGATCTGACGACGTCAAGATAAAAATAGTTCACGAAAAGAACAGGGGAAATTGGTAGAGGGTTCACAGTCAGTGTATACGAAAAATGTTGTGTACAAGAAAGTGTTGACGTAATAGGGACTAAAGGTTTTACAAAACACATAACAAACAGACAGCCCATCGTATCAAATTCCATAACCGACTGCTCGGGAAATTTTCAGAAAGCTGTGAGCCAACGTCGTTGACGGGGAACTCAAAAACTCAATATCATAAATTTTAACTCAAAAACTTCTGTATCATAAATTTTAATTTTCCCCGTCATTATTGACGGGCTTCCATCTGGTAGCTTCTACAACGTACAAGTTTGTCCACGCCGGACACTGATTCCGGGTCCCCTAACTCCGGAGTAAGTCGCTCTCCCAACTAAGCTACGTGGACACGTGCTCTCACTGCTATCTGCATTTATCTTACGTGCGTCCTGTGGTTCAGGTACGTCACATCCCCCCCCCAAAGGGCCGGAGGCATGGCCCATGGGTCATCCGGGACCATGTGTCGTTGTAGGCAGTCATCCCATGAAGAACGTGAATTTGAGAAATCCCAGACAATCTGGTGTATGAAACGTAACATCCCACTGATTTATTTTTCGAAGCACTGAAGAAGGGATTCTCAGTTTCCCTGTCTCGCCGTGTGGAAAGAAAATAACATCATTGCAAGAAACTTAACAGCCAGGTCATCCTAGAAGTTCGGGCGCCAATAAAACGTACAGGTTTGTCCGCGCCGGGCATCGAATCCGGATCCCCCTCACTCCGGAGTAAGTCGCTCTCCCAACTAAGCTACATGAGCATGGGCTCTCACTGCTATCTGCCTTTATATCGTGTGCGTCCTGCGGTGCAGGCACGCCACACTTCTTTTGATGTCATACTGTTGGTTTCTTTTTTTTTTTTTTTTCCAGCCGTGAAACGTAAGACGCAACAAACATTGTGCTAAATAACGTTCAGCCGCCCCGGTGGCGCAGTGGTCTAAGGCGCTGGCCTCTGATCATTCGTCCGTAAGGAGTCCGGGTTCGAATCCCGGTCAGGCATGTATGTTGTGTTTGTCTTACGGCACTGGCTCTCTCCCTTTCCTGGAACCAGTGACCCTAAATTAGGGACGGGCGACTGCTTATAGGCCATTGAGTTGCTCACGGTGGTCGTTACACCTCCAATAATAAAAAAAAAAAAAGTAACGTTCACAGTTCTCTTTTTTTTTTTTTTTTTTTGAATTTAAGAAATTTAAACAAGTAAAGATTAGTGAATATTTCACTGGAGACTTATGCTAAATCAAACAGTAGACAAACTGCTTTGAAAACACCGCTGCTTATTCCACAACAATGTGCAATAGTGGTACGGCACGTAAAACAAAATCGTATTCAGATATACTACCAAATTTTTCAATGGTATTCTTTTTATCATGTACTGAAAATATTGTTACGTAGCATATGGCCCGTAACAATATGAAATCAATTTTCTAACTATATTTTTAATGAAATTAGGATAAAAAGTTTCAATATGAAATTCAAAATAGACATGGAATTACGGCAGCAAAAAAAGTATTCCTGATTGTACTACATTATAAATTAGCGTAACATAAGAATATGACGGGGGTTTTTTTTATTCTTTTTGGAGGCATTCAAATTTTTGCAGTACCATCTAACATTTCGAAGTTTTTTTTTATATGGTTTTTACATTTATACTTTTTTAAGGCTATCCCATAGAGAAACATGTAATCCAAGTTTCACTGGAATTACAAGAAATACACTCATCACATAAGCATAATATTAATTCTTTGCCTTCCTGCCGGCTCGCCGATGGAAAGCTCAGTTCTCAATCTTGCTAATGAAGTTCTAATTTTCGAACGTAATTCTAAGATTGGTTACCCCATTTACTAACTGCCACGCATAAGATTACGTTACCGCAACTACTGTTGAAAAATTACCAAACCTTTCAACTTATGTTTTGTTTAAAATATACGTTTATGCAGTTTTTATGCGGTTTGATGGATTTACAGAAATTTTTTTCTGAGAACCCCCACATGGGAAAAGCTGCCCTAGTCGGGAACGGTTCCTCCAAGCCGAACAAAAAATAAATAAATAAATAAATAAATAAATAAATAACAAAGCAAAAGAAACAAGAAAGATGACACACAATTATCTCTTGTAATGAGCACGTCTCTTATGTACTTTCATGCTATTGGAAAAAGAAATTCAAATCAGATTTCAGAAAATCTAAAAATTGAAAAAAAAAAAAAAAAAAAAAAAAGATAATCAGTGTGAGAGAGGTTTTTACTCAAATATTTGAAAGCTGCATTTGCAAACACAAATAGATATTAACAACACCTAGCACCAGAATTATGAACTGCAAAAAAAAAAGATATAAGTCTGTTCCACAAGGTGAATGGTGTGCTGTGTTGAAACTTATAACGAAGTAAATTTCTCCGTCATTTCTGTCCACGCGAGGCTTCGAACCCGGATCCCCTCATTCCGGAACAAGTCACTCTACCAATTGAGCTACGCGGACTTTTCATTCTGATTCCTATCTGCCTTTATGTCGTGTGCATCCTTCGGGCAGGTACGTCACATCTCCTGGTACGTTACATCTTCTCCCCCTTATTTTTTTTTTTTTTTTTTTTCGAAGTGCTGGAGAAGGGATTCTCTTATTTTTCCTATCTCGCGGTGTGGAAATAACATCACGCCATTGCGAGATTTTGAACGGTCGGGTCATCCGGATAGTTCGGGCGCCATTATAACGAAGTAAATTTCTCCGTCATTTTTATCCGCGCCGAGGCTCGAACCCGGATCCCCTCATTCCGGAATAAGTCGCTCTACCAATTGAGCTACGCGGACGTTTTATTCTGATTCCTATCTGCCTTTATGTCGTGTGCGTCCTTCGGGCAGGTACGTCACATCTCCTGGTACGTTACAAAGTGTTTGTCTTAATCGAGCATTTAAAAGTAAATATATCAGGAAATGTACATATATTAAAAAATTGTGCTAATACTGGCGAAACTGTATATTACTTGGGATAGGAAATGCGCATAAAGTGTTTTCATAGATAGCAGTATCTGACCGAAAAAGGATTTTTGGCAATCGGGATTTTAGACGCGTAGATAATGCTGCAATTATTCTGTATACTGAACCGCGAAATTACCCTCTAGTCTTTTAAGCTTTGAGAAACATTCGAAATCATGTGCAAAACATGCAGCACTACAAGGGCTGTCCGACAGAGAAACAAGTTTTTCAAATCACATTGTTAGAAGCAGATATATATGTATAAAAAAAAAAAAAAAGTACGATACATGTCTACGCAATTTGTTACGAAAAATAAGTATTATTTCCAGCAGAAAACATGCGCAAAAGGTTTTCTGTAGGAGGCATTATCTGTCTGCAAAGAAAGTTTTTCAACAGAATTTTCAGAGGTGCAGATATTGTGCTACAACATCGGAAACCGAAATATACACTTACGCTCCCAATGGCAGAACAGTACTCTCCCAAAATTAGAAGTTATATGTAGAACTTTTCCCACCGAGAACTCTACCCGACTCAATAAGGATTTTTCAAATTTAACTTTTAGAAGCAGAAATATCGGGGTAATCGCCATTTACATGTACGCCCCCCCCCCCAACGGAAAAACTATGCATTACATGAAAATGAAACTTTAGCCAAAAGAGTCTTCGTTATAAAATATATCGAAGGGATGAAAGAATCTTTGCTGTCAGTTATTGAGAAGCAATGGTATGGGATAACATTTATTTTGAATTCGATAGGATCTGCATTTACGCCCTTTCTCAGCAAACTTTGCATCGGAAAAGACCAGAAGGCAGAAACCATCACTGTCACATTACATCAAACAGAGGTCATCGCTCTTTCCACGTTTATAAGTGGGTCACGGAAAAATTCTCATTGGCCGCCATCGGGAATCGAACCCAAGCTCTACCAGTTACGCGCCGGATATGCTTCCACTACACCACAGCGGCCTAGAATTCATCCAGACTCGCACACACTAACTGCCAAGCAAATTCGGCAGGTTCCTTCTTGGAGCCCCATGACTCACTTATAAACGTGGAAAGAGCGATGACTTCTGTTTGATGTTCCTGGTCCACGTCAAATGTCTGTATTAATTATTCATTCACCTTCTAACTATTTGTTCAGTTGCTGCTTACCATCTGAGGTGAATCCCCAGCATTGTTCGGGGCTTCAAAGAAGCAACAGTGCCATGTGCTTTGGCAGTTCGTCGTTTGTAAGTCTGGAGGAATTTCGAGGCCGCTGTGGTGCAGTGGAAGCAGCATATCCGGCGCGTAACTGGAAGACCTGGGTTCGATTCCCGGTGGAGGTCAATGAGAATTTTTCCGTGACTCACTTATAAACGTGGAAAGAGCGATGACCTCTGTTTGATGTTCCTGGTCCACGTCAAATGTCTGTATTAATTATTCATTCACCTTCTAATTATTTGTTCAGTTGCTGCTTACCATCTGTGGTGAATCCCCAGCATTGTGCGGGGCTTCAAAGACGCAACCGTGCCATGTGCTTTGGCAGTTAGTCGTTTGTGAGTCTGGAGGAATTTCGAGGCCGCTGTGGTGCAGTGGAAGCAGCATATCCGGCGCGTAACTGGAAGACTCTGGGTTCGATTCCCGGTGGCGGCCAATGAGAATTTTTCCGTGTCTCGCTCATAAACGTGGAAAGAGCGATGACCTCTGTTTAATGTTCCTGGTCCACGTCAAATGTCTGTATTAATTATTCATTCACCTTCTAATTATTTGTTCAGTTGCTGCTTACCATCTGTGGTGAATCCCCAGCATTGTGCGGGGCTTCAAAGACGCAACAGTGCCATGTGCTTTGGCAGTTCGTCGTTTGTGAGTCTGGGGAATTTCGAGGCCGCTGTGGTGCAGTGGAAGCAGCATATCCGGCGCGTAACTGCAAGAACCTGGGTTCGATTCCCGGTGGAGGTCAATGAGAATTTTTCCGTGACTCACTTATAAACGTGGAAAGAGCGATGACCTCTGTTTGATGTTCCTGGTCCACGTCAAATGTCTGTATTAATTATTCATTCACCTTCTAATTATTTGTTCAGTTGCTGCTTACCATCTGTGGTGAATCCCCAGCATTGTGCGGGGCTTCAAAGACGCAACCGTGCCATGTGCTTTGGCAGTTCGTCGTTTGTGAGTCTGGGGAATTTCGAGGCCACTGTGGTGCAGTGGAAGCAGCATATCCGGCGCGTAACTGCAAGACTCTGGGTTCGATTCCCGGTGGCGGCCAATGAGAATTTTTCCGGGTCTCACTTATAAACGTGGAAAGAGCGATGACCTCTGTTTGATGTTCCTGGTCCACGTCAAATGTCTGTATTAATTATTCATTCACCTTCTAATTATTTGTTCAGTTGCTGCTTACCATCTGTGGTGAATCCCCAGCATTGTTCGGGGCTCCAAGAAGCAATCTGCCAAATTGGCTTGGCAATTAGTGTGTGTAAGTCTAGAGGAATTCGCGGCCGCTGTGGTGCAGTGGAAGCATATCCGGCGCGTAACTGGAAGATCTGGGTTCGATTCCCGGTGGCGGCCAATGAGAATTTTTCCGTGTCTCACTTATAAACGTGGAAAGAGCGATGACCTCTGTTTGATGTTCCAGGTCCACGTCAAATGTCTGTATTAATTATTCATTCACCTTCTAATTATTTGTTCAGTTGCTGCTTACCATCTGTGGTGAATCCCCAGCATTGTTCGGGGCTCCAAGAAGCAACCTGCCAAATTGGCTTGGCAATTAGTGTGTGTAAGTCTGGAGGAATTCGCTGCCGCTGTGGTGCAGTGGAAGCATATCCGGCGCGTAACTGGAAGACCTGGGTTCGATTCCCGGTGGTGGCCAATGAGAATTTTCCGGGTCTCACTTGTAAACGTGGAAAGAGCGATGACCTCTGTTCGATGTTCCTGGTCCACGTCAAATGTCTGTATTAATTATTCATTCACCTTCTAATTATTTGTTCAGTTGCAGCTTACCATCTGTGGTGAATCCCCAGCATTGTGCGGGGCTTCAAAGACGCAACCGTGCCATGTGCTTTGGCAGTTCGTCGTTTGTGAGTCTGGGGAATTTCGAGGCCGCTGTGGTGCAGTGGAAGCAGCATATCCGGCGCGTAACTGCAAGAACCTGGGTTCGATTCCCGGTGGAGGTCAATGAGAATTTTTCCGTGACTCACTTATAAACGTGGAAAGAGCGATGACCTCTGTTTGATGTTCTTGGTCCACGTCAAATGTCTGTATTAATTATTCATTCACCTTCTAATTATTTGTTCAGTTGCTGCTTACCATCTGTGGTGAATCCCCAGCATTGTGCGGGGCTTCAAAGACGCAACCGTGCCATGTGCTTTGGCAGTTCGTCGTTTGTGAGTCTGGGGAATTTCGAGGCCACTGTGGTGCAGTGGAAGCAGCATATCCGGCGCGTAACTGCAAGACTCTGGGTTCGATTCCCGGTGGCGGCCAATGAGAATTTTTCCGGGTCTCACTTATAAACGTGAAAAGAGCGATGACCTCTGTTTGATGTTCCTGGTCCACGTCAAATGTCTGTATTAATTATTCATTCACCTTCTAATTATTTGTTCAGTTGCTGCTTACCATCTGTGGTGAATCCCCAGCATTGTGCGGGGCTTCAAAGGCGCAACAGTGCCATGTGCTTTGGCAGTTCGTCGTTTGTGAGTCTGGGGAATTTCGAGGCCGCTGTGGTGCAGTGGAAGCAGCATATCCGGCGCGTAACTGCAAGAACCTGGGTTCGATTCCCGGTGGAGGTCAATGAGAATTTTTCCGTGACTCACTTATAAACGTGGAAAGAGCGATGACCTCTGTTTGATGTTCCTGGTCCACGTCAAATGTCTGTATTAATTATTCATTCACCTTCTAATTATTTGTTCAGTTGCTGCTTACCATCTGTGGTGAATCCCCAGCATTGTGCGGGGCTTCAAAGACGCAACCGTGCCATGTGCTTTGGCAGTTCGTCGTTTGTGAGTCTGGGGAATTTCGAGGCCACTGTGGTGCAGTGGAAGCAGCATATCCGGCGCGTAACTGCAAGACTCTGGGTTCGATTCCCGGTGGCGGCCAATGAGAATTTTTCCGGGTCTCACTTATAAACGTGGAAAGAGCGATGACCTCTGTTTGATGTTCCTGGTCCACGTCAAATGTCTGTATTAATTATTCATTCACCTTCTAATTATTTGTTCAGTTGCTGCTTACCATCTGTGGTGAATCCCCAGCATTGTTCGGGGCTCCAAGAAGCAACCTGCCAAATTGGCTTGGCAATTAGTGTGTGTAAGTCTAGAGGAATTCGCGGCCGCTGTGGTGCAGTGGAAGCATATCCGGCGCGTAACTGGAAGATCTGGGTTCGATTCCCGGTGGCGGCCAATGAGAATTTTTCCGTGTCTCACTTATAAACGTGGAAAGAGCGATGACCTCTGTTTGATGTTCCAGGTCCACGTCAAATGTCTGTATTAATTATTCATTCACCTTCTAATTATTTGTTCAGTTGCTGCTTACCATCTGTGGTGAATCCCCAGCATTGTTCGGGGCTCCAAGAAGCAACCTGCCAAATTGGCTTGGCAATTAGTGTGTGTAAGTCTGGAGGAATTCGCGGCCGCTGTGGTGCAGTGGAAGCATATCCGGCGCGTAACTGGAAGACCTGGGTTCGATTCCCGGTGGTGGCCAATGAGAATTTTCCGGGTCTCACTTGTAAACGTGGAAAGAGCGATGACCTCTGTTCGATGTTCCTGGTCCACGTCAAATGTCTGTATTAATTATTCATTCACCTTCTAATTATTTGTTCAGTTGCAGCTTACCATCTGTGGTGAATCCCCAGCATTGTGCGGGGCTTCAAAGACGCAACCGTGCCATGTGCTTTGGCAGTTCGTCGTTTGTGAGTCTGGGGAATTTCGAGGCCGCTGTGGTGCAGTGGAAGCAGCATATCCGGCGCGTAACTGCAAGACCCTGGGTTCGATTCCCGGTGGAGGTCAATGAGAATTTTTCCGTGACTCACTTATAAACGTGGAAAGAGCGATGACCTCTGTTTGATGTTCCTGGTCCACAGCAAATGTCTGTATTAATTGTCACATCACATTCCGCGCTTCTCAACGCAAAGAGATTTTTATAATTCGGATCACTACTTACACAGATACGGTGTTCACAGACGGAGGAAGTGATACTATAAGCATGTACTTTTTTTTCTTACAAAAGACGATCCAAAGATGTGTGTGTGTGTGCGTGAACGCGCATGCGTGACTGTGTTCTAGAGATGAACGGCTTTTAAGATACACCAACACATTAGAATTAGGGGTGATGGGCAGTTGACATGAGCATCCGTCGCGCTGAGTGGAATAGACCCAAACCGAACGCAGGCGATAAATATGCCGACAGCAGGGCTTCTCAACAGTGTATGCAATCGACGAACATGGTAAATGTGGTGATCTGAGCTATTGGGTCCTTTCATAATTATTGGCCGATCCCGGCAAGGCGAATTTGCATAGCCGGTTACAAGGGATGCCTCGTAGGAGGAACTACCAAACGCCCCTGCAAAGTGAATCGGTTCAGTCCACGAGTATAAAACGGTATTTCAGACAGATCTCAGCAGGTGGGGACGTGATGGAGCAACGCGACGTGATTAATATTAGTGATTTTTCACGAATTCAAACTTGGCCGAAATGTGTCCGAAACGGTCACAAAATGTCAATAGAGCGCGAGGTGTCGGTACGACGAGTGACAGAACTGTCCGTAGACAGTTTTTCAAGTTCCGTGCCGGTGCTGTACCGTGTCACGTAGAACCGGTCGTCCGGTTCTACGTGACACGGCACAGTTAAGGTGGAAAGTGGAAGAAATACCAAGGTCCACAGTACGTGTGATCAGTGCCGAACTTGTCGTATCATCAGCGACAGTTTCCAGACACCTGGCAGCTATATGGGAAAGGTTAAAAAACTGGATACCTGGGTTCCACACGAACTCGCTGAACAGCAGGATATACGACGTGTGGAAACATGCATTGCCCTGCAAAAACGTGAGGCTAGCGCCCCCTTTCTGCATCGTATCCTTACGGTTGATGAAAAATGGGTGCTTTATGACAACAGAAAGCGAACAGCGCAGTGGCTCGATTAAGGGGAACCACCCAAACACATGTCCAAATCCGAGTTGCAACCACGGAAGGTTCTGACCTCTGTGTGGTGGACTGCCAAGACTATGGTTCATTATGAATTTTTTGTCGCGAGATCAAACAATTACAACGGACGTGTAATGCCGTCGGCTGGACGAATGTCACCAGAAATTATGCAACAAACAACCATCGCTCCTCAGTCGTTTGGGTCCATACTGCTTCAGGATGGCGCACGACCGCATGTGTCTATTAGAAGCATGCGAAAAATCAACGCCTTGGGGTACGAGGTCCTCTCTCACCCTGCTTATTCACCTGACTTGGCCCGCTCAGGCTTTCACATGTTTTGCCATTTGGACCACTTCTAGAGGGGCAAACGGTTCGCTAACAAGGATGCTGTGATCCATGCCGTTAGCGATTTCTTGGACTACGGTGATGCCAGTTTCTGCCACCGCGGCATTTTTGCACTGAAAACACGTTGGGCACAGCGTATTGTTGCCGAGGGCAGATGTTTTTTGGAATAAAATGTGTTTCGTCTTCTGTTACTGCTGTTTGTTTCTTTGTGTCCGAATCGGCCAATAATTATGAAACGACCCAATACTTTTTTCGTGGACGTACTGTCGGCGTAAGACAGATGGGTCATTCTATCGGCCAAGTGGTAAACATCCTAGGGTTCCTGAGGGCAGCCGTATCAAAGGTGTACAGCGAGTACACCATCGGCAGAGGTACCAGCTCGCAAAGAGCAAGCGTTGGCCGTCCATATGCGATTGGTAACTGTGGTCGACGTAGGCTATCCAGGCTCGTACAGACAGACCGCTTGGAAACGGTGGCGAATATCCCATCCAGGTAAAGTGTCGGAGGTCCAAGGAGCGTCGGTGCACGCTGAATACCATTGGCTACGTTGGCGGAAGCCCTATCGTGTCCACCATGGATTACTAGTCATCAGAAATCGTATTTGGCTTGGTGTCTGGGAACTTCAAAACTGGACCTCAGCAGTGTGGCGCCGCGTCCTGTCATCAGATGAATCCCGTTTCCAGCTGTACGGAGGGTGCGGGTGTGGCGTCGGCTGCCTGCTGTTATGGCCCCCGTCGATCGGCTCTGTTGAAGACAGTTGTAACTCCTTGATGGTTTGGAGAGCCTTCTCATGGGACACACTGGGTCAGTTAGTATGTCAGGAGAAGTCCTTAACCACTGCGCGCAACCAGCATGTGCTGGCTGATCACCTACACGTTTTCATGGCTTTCGCGCATCCTGCGGCCGGTGGTCTTCTCGAGCAGTACATTGCGCCGCAATGACTGGCAGCAAAGACCCGAAAATGGCTCGAAAAACACTCATCTGGGTTTGGAACTATCCAGTGGCGTGCCCCAGGTCCTCAGATTTAAACCCTGTGGAAGCTATCTGGGATACCCCGTGCAGCGGAACACCAGATCCATGGATCCTGGAAGGAAGTCTCGTGCGGAGTTATAGACAATGCTGCAACAGGCATGTCTGTCACTACTTCCGGAAACCCTCTCGCGGCTGGTGGAGTCGATGCCTCGGCGTGTACATGTTGTTATTCGCCCCAGAGAAAAACCAACAAGCTATTAGGAGGTATAACTAAAGTATTGTCCATTGAGTGTATGAAAAAATGGAAACATGCATCAATTAAATATTCTTTTCAGACATAACAGTTATTGCTCTTGAAAATTGTACCGTTTCTTCCAAATGCACTTTCTTCTTCGGTGTGACCCGGGCTTGGTATCTGTTGCCCAAGGTAGATGTAGGCATTAGTTATTTCTAAACTTGCAATATAAACCTTTAAATTGTCAGTTCTTGCGAAACATTGTACATCAGCTTTGGTTTTTGTTAAATTCATCTTTAATCCACCTTCTTTTTCCTAACTGTAGATCTCACGGGGTATTTTTAAACCTGACTATGTTGCCAGCCAAATGCAAGTGCCTTTAATAGCTTCCTTGCCTCGGAATAAACAGGAACCTCTACTGTATCGAATCGTCACCTACCACGAAAAACACCCCCACACGAGTACAATGCCAGTCCAAACTTGACCATAGGAATAGTACACTATGGTAAATACAGTTCCCCAGGCTGCCGCCATACTCACACACGGCCATCAGACTGATGGATCGTGTATCTGGAATCATCAGTCCATAGGACCCGTTTCCATTGATCTACGGTCTACGATAAATGATCTTTACACCACGCTAAACGACGAGTAGCATTCGGAGTGGAGATGAAAGGCTTATGAGCAGCCGCACGACCACAGTAACCCATGGAATGAAGTTCTCTGCGAATGGTACGTGTACATACCGAGGTTCCAGCATTTTTACTCACCTGTACACTGAGGTCTTGTGCAGTACTCCGTCGAGTAGCTGTAACGACCTTCCTGGGGCTTCGGCGTCCTCTATCACTGATTTTCTTTGGTCTGCCGGTACGTTTTGCTGCCTTTGGCACGCCATGTGTCTTCCACTTATTCAGTACATCCAAAACAGTTGACTTGGGTATGTTTAAACGCCTCTCGGTTTCTCTTATGGACAACCCACTAATATAGCACCCTACAATCTTTCCTTTCTCAAAGTCAGTTCTCTCCCGCCACGACATTTTCACTCAACCTCACAGTGCGATACGATCACGGTCAGCTGAAGGCTTGTTTTTATACCGTTTGTAGCTGTACTGCGCATCTTAACAACGCAGCGGATCTGTTCATTTGTTTTTGAAGGGGTCTCCGGTGACTTTTGTTAATCGTGCATATTAAATAAGTGTAAGCAACAAGGGTGAACCAAAAATATATTCTTGATATTCTGTGAAATAAACGAAAACCTTAAGTAGTTGGAAGCCATATGCACTATGTACAACACAGGCGTAACTAGGTATTAATACTTCTGGGCCAGGGCAAAACCACAAAATATTACGACCTTCATCTTTCTATATCTTCCTTTATTCCGGGGTTTTACGACTACCGTGTATAATTCTAAGATCAACAAGCAGTCCCCCCATCCCAAATTCGGGTCCACTGGTTCCTAAGTTTAGGGAAAGCCATCGCCGAAAGGCAGGCTCACCATAAATGCTGCATCCGGGATTCGAACCCGAGTCCACTCAAACCAACTGTCAGGGGTTCAGCGCTTGGATCACTACACCACAGGGTCATTTCTATATTCTGCATATGTTTTTGTTTGTGGATGTAGTGATCATCACCGTGAGGAACTCAATAAGCTATTAGCAGTCGCGCGCTTAATTTAGGTGTACTGGTTCTAGTGAAGGGAGAGAAACAGCGCTTAGACCATTGCGCCACCTGTGGCGTCATACGTAGACATATATACACACATAAATGTACCCTGCTGGTCAAAAGAAAATGTCACACCCCACTGTTCCCTGTTGTTTCTGTACGAGAGGCACAATCAAACTGTGACTATTTTTCCCAAGTGCTTTGGAGTTCGGAATTACAGTACCACATGAGACTGATCAAATACATCTGATTCGCAGTTGCAGTAATGGTCGTACAGCCTCCAGAGAATCTTCGACAATGTGAACGACATTCGTATCTTGCAACGTACGTACAACCGCGCCTTCATTTTTGAATGTGAGCAGGTGACATCCCCTGAATATTTTAAGTAAGAAATGAATATTTTAAGGCCGCCCCGGTGGCGCAGTGGTCTAAGCGATGGCCTCTGATCATTCGTGCAAAAGGGGTCCGGGTTCGAATCCCGGTGAGGCATGGATGTTGTGTTTGTCTTACGGCACTGGCTCTCTCCCTTCCCTGGAACCAGTGACCCTGAATTAGGGACGGGCGACTGCTTATAGCCCATTGAGTTGCTCACAGTGGTCGTTAAACCTCCAATCAAAAAAAAAAAAAAAAAATTTGAGTTGCCAAAAGGCTACCACAACTAGCGAAACATAACTTCTGTAGATGAAGACATGACAAAATATGGCGCAAAAAAAACTGTACCAGAAACTAGTGCAAATGTTTAATTTCCAGTTTTAATCGAATTGTAAGCTGGGATTTTTGCGTCCTCTCTTGAGCTGCCTCACCTGCCTCACCCTATTGACGCCTCTGATGTACCAAGTTTCTTTTGGGGCCGTTGATAGAAAAAAATCCTCTGTGATGGATTTTATAAGAGAGCTCAAAAGATAAAATTCCTCTTAGAGGCCCTGTGAGATGTTATCACCTTAGCAACAACTGAGAAAGAAATATTTAGTTATCGCGTTTTTTTTTTTTTCAAGTTTTCAGCAAATGGAGACTGCTTCCCGGGTGTAATTATGCGACGTCATCACCACAGCAACAACTGAGAAAAAAGTATTTGTGGCGTCCTGTTTAGCTTTTCGTGTTTTTGGGCAGGTATTCCGCGAATAGAAACTCGAATTACGTATGTCAGCGTGCGACTTAACAACTCTATGACGTTGTTCTTTTTTCTTATTGTTGTAATATTCATGAAACTTATTTTCACATTTAAACATCACGAAAAAACACCTGGTTATCAACATATTACTTTACATATCTAATTACCAAGTCATTATTGACAGGCTTACCTATGAAACTGCAAGTGCAAAGGCACGAGGAAGCATCACATATGAAAATTGGAATAGAACTTCCAAGAACTTCAATGCCACTGCGGAATGTCTTTCAACCATCGAACTGAAAAGACAAGGAAATAAAGAATGATGGGCCGCCCCGGTGGCGCAGTGGTCTAAGCGATGGCTTTCTGATCATTCGTCCGAAAGGGGTCCGGGTTCGAATCCCGGTGAGGCATGGATGTTGTGTTTGTCTTACGACACTGGCTCTCTCCCTTCCCTCGAACCAGTGGCCCTAAATTAGGGACGGGCGACTGCTTATAGCCCATTGAGTTGTTCACAGTGGTCGTTAAAATTCCAATCAAAAAAAAAAAAAAAAAAAAAAAAGAATGATCGAAATTATTTGTGTGTTTGTGTTTGAAGGTTTAACGACCACCGTGAGCAACTCAATGGGCTATAAGCAGTCACCCGTCCCTAATTTAGAGTCACTGGCTCCAGGGAAGGGAGAGAGCGAGTTCCGAAAGACAAACACAACACCCACGCCTCACCGGGATTCGAACCCGGACCTCTGCGGACGAATGATCAGAGTCCATCGCTTAGACCACCGGGGCGGCAGGAAATTATTTAATCTACTATTTTGCTGATGACATAGTCATCTTGTGGCCCAGGTGGCGCAGTAGTCTATGCCAGTGTTTCCCAAAATGTGGTACGCGTACCCCTGAGGGTACGGGTAGAGTTCGCTGAGTGACGAGCAAGTGATGATTTATTCACACTTTACAGCCATAGCCGGCTTCAAAATACAGACACGTTATATCATGTCCGGCGCCTGGTGGAACATATGCAGTTTACTGTCTTATTATTCTGTGCTAATAAATAAGCCCCATAGATTTTGACAATTATTATTTAATCGTTTTTTTCTTTTGGACGTTCAAGTTCAAGAATGTGGATCGCTGATTGAAAACTGGGTCTTTTAAGCCGAAAGAAAGCATTATTTTTTTTATTTTTTTTTTTTTGATTGGAGGTTTAACGACCACCGTGAGCAACTCAATGGGCTATAAGCAGTTGCCCGTCCCTAATTTAGGGTCACTGGTTCCAGGGAAGGGAGAGAGCCAGTGCCGTAAGACAAACACAACATCCATGCCTGACCGGGATTCGAACCCGGACCCCTTACGGACTAATGATCAGAGGCCAACGCCTTAGACCACTGCGCCACCGGGGCGGCAAAAAGCATTATTTGTAGTAGCAACCAACAAACAGGAATTGGGGGGGGGGGGGGGGGGGGGTACTCCGTGTATTTTCCCAATGGGGAGATACTCAGTGTTATGAAAATTCTAGAAGGGGTACACAGATGCCGAAACTTTGGAAAACACTGGTCTAAGCGATGACTTCTGACTATTCGTCCGAGTTCGAATCCCGGGAAGGCATGGATGTTGTGTTTCTCTTACGACACTGGCTCTCTCCGATCCCTGGAGCCAGTGACCATAAATTAGGGACGGGCGACTGCTTATCTCCCATTGAGTTGCTCAAGATGGTCGTTAAACCATCAATAAAAAAAGTTGTCATTTTTACAAGTGTCCCCTCAGAGTACAATTTTCAGGAACAATTTGAAATTATGTTTTTAAGGAAAAGTATTTAATCAAGCATCCTTATTGGCTTGGCAGTTAGTGTGTGTGAGTCTGGAGGAATTCGAGGCCGCTGGGGTGCAGTGGAAGCATATCCAGCGCGTAACTGGAAGACCTTGGGTTCGATTCCCGGTGGTGGCCAATGAGAATTTTCCCGTGACTCACTTATAAACGTGGAAAGTGCGATGGCCTCTGTTTGATGTTCCTGGTCCACGTCAAATGTATGTATTAAAGCAAAGGCATTAAAATGGCAATAGGCTGGACTAGGAGAACTTGCCGTCGTTGAAAAATTCAAGTATTAGACTAGATATCAAGTGACAGAAAAAGACCACGTGGGATATGGGAGGATGAAATTTGAATGCGTGCCAGAGTAACATGGAGGAGACTAGCTCAATAAAGAATGTTGTGAAAAAGTCTTGCGGAGACTTTCACATAGAAATAGATTGATAATGGCTGAAAAAGAATATGAGAGAAAATAACGATAATTTGTGGTATTCTTTCATGCACAAAGAATGCCATTAATGAAAACATGCATATTTCTGAACAATATACACTATCTCCCAACAAGTAATTGGACACCCCTGCAATCGACGATATCTGCGGTCCTGATACACGTCACGGCCGCCACAGTTAAATATCGTGTGGGAAACAACAACGCAACCAGTCGCATGCAAGATGCCACGCAGTTCGGAGCTCTCTGATTTCGAGAAAGGTGTAATCGTCGGGTATCACAGAAATGGCCGATCCATACGTGACATATCCAGCGAGTTGAAGTACCCAAAATCGACAGCGGCCTACGTGATTGGCAAGTGGAAGATGAGAGGTGACTGTCGGAATGTGCCTCGACCCCACAGACCCACAAAACTGGGAGTTAAAGACCAACGGGTGCTGGCCAGAGAAATTTAGAAGAACTGCACCAAATCGATGGGCCACATCCGCGAGGAGTTTCAACAGGCATCCGGGAGTGTTCTTTCGATGAATACCATCCGTAAGGAAGCCCTTCTGCTCGGTTATCATGGACGTAATACCGCCCACAAGCCTTTGATCACCGAGTCCAATAGCGCTGGTGCAAAGAACGTCGACAGTGAACCGTTGAACAGTGGAAATAGGTTCTCTGGAGCGACGAATCAAGGTTCACCCTCTACCGTTCGGGTGGCAGGGTCTGGGTTTGGCGTCTGCCTTGCAGTGGCGTGCTGTCGCTGTATGCAACGCATGCATTGCATGCCCTAATTACATACAAAAATTTACTCTCTGAGAGAAAAAAAAAGAATTGTACGACAAAAAGTTTGTGCTGCAGTTTTTTTACGGGAAAATTTAAACTAAGTGCAAATTTTGAAGATGGCAATCCGATTTTTGGTGTAAATGTGACAAGGATATTAAGTCAGATAACATCCGAAAACTTGAAAATTTCACCGTCCTGGAGCGGGACTCGAAAACGCCGAGATAGCGCCCCGGTATGCTAACCACTACACCACCCAGAAAGACCGAGTCTCAAGTTTCCAATTAATTTGAATATAACCATCACATGATTCTTTCATGATTAGACTAAGTGTCTGTTTTAGAAAAGTTTTATTTACAATCAAATTAACATTATTGTGTGCATTTTAGCCGGAATTGAAAGCGAACCTAACTTCGTATGTCCATACTCATGTGAGATTGTTGCGTTGGAGCGAGCGTATCCCTGCAAGGTAAGTACGAACGGCAGCGAAGAATTACACAGCATGCGAAATTTCTGTTGCATTCAGGAGTGGAGCAGTCAACCAATCAGAGGACCGATGACCGTTAACTCTGTCCCCAATGTTTATTTCCACTTCGGTTGGGGCCTTCGTTATTTGCCTGGTCAAAATGCGAAACAGAGAGTTGCATCAATCAATGGAAAATTCGTAATTATGATTACAAAACTTGTGATGTTTAGATAAAATAAAAATAGCAACGTTTCTCACAATTAAATGTTTATTATATACTCGTTTCGATTGGTTCTTTTTTTTTTTTTGATTGGAGGTTTAACGACCACCGTGAGCAACTCAATGGGCTATAAGCAGTCGCCCGTCCCTAATTTAGGGTCACTGGTTCCAGGGAAGGGAGAGAGCCAGTGCCGTAAGACAAACACAACATCCATGCCTGACCGGGATTCGCAACCCGGACCCCTTACGGACGAATGATCAGAGGCCAACGCCTTAGACCACTGCGCTACCGGGGCGGCTTCGTTAGGTTCAAAAGTGAAGTGTGTTTTACTTTTTTCCCCTGGATTAAGCACTAAAACAATCTACAAATTGTTCAAAACTTAGCATGAACTTAGTTTGTACAAATGCGTGAGGGAAATAATAGTACCTTGTGTCATTAAATTGGGCGAATAAAACCTACATTTCACGCAGTATACGCAAAGGCAAGATATATTTTCTAAAAAAAAATTAATAACGATTGAAAAAGTTCTACTGAAGATTTTGATGTCAAACCAAAGTAACGGAAGAATGAAAAAAGTCGCAGGATGAAATTACGCTATAAATGATGTTCGGTTTTTTTTTTTTTTTTCGTTTTTTTTTTTTTTTTGCATACCTACACATAACATTCACGGCACGCCGCTGCTGCCTGGAGAACGCCTCTTGCCGGAAAGTATTGGGCCAACTGTGAAGTTCTGCAGCGGTAGAATTATGCTATGGAGGTGTTTCTCCTGGTATGTCACGGGACCCTTGATCGCAATTCCTGGTAGACTCAACGCCGAGACCTACTGCCCCATTTTGGATGACCATGCGCTTCCTACGTTGTGGCAGTTTTACGGGGTGGACCCATGTTACTTTCAGGATGACAATGCCACCTGTCATGTTGCGAGGTCCACCATGGCTTGGTATGGTGACAATGGGGTTAATCGAATGGACTGGCCTGCGCAGAGCCCGGACCTTAACCCTATCGAGCACCTATGGGACGAGTTGGAGCGTCGACTTAAGGGGTGCCCCCACCGTCCGAAATAGGTGAAAGAACTGACCTGTCTTCTCCAAGCCGAGTGGAAGAAAACACAGCTAGCCGTCGTACAAAGCCTGGTTGAGAGTATGCCCCGGAGGGTCGCAGCTGTCATCGCCGCTCGTGGAGGCTCCACCAACTATTGAAGGTGAATAAACTTCGTTCTCCTTTGCTATCACAGGTGTCCAATTACTTGTTGGTAGATAGTGTATTTTACATGTAAGATTTAAATAATGTAATGAAAACCATACTTATTACTTTTAAAATAGAACACGTCGTGTATGAACTTTCTCAAAAGAATTATCTATTAAGGTTTGCTTTTTTACCATACTCGAAACTAGGAAAATTTTCTATGATATTAGTGACGATGGACTAATATCACAGAAAATTTGGGGAAATCACTGTAGAATGAAAAAAACAGCATAACAGGAGTCATTTACTACAAGAAATATGGAAGTACTCGTATGTCAACCGACTGTCATTTAAATAACATAAAAGTTCATTGTATTTCACTCACACACACGCAAAAAAAAAAAAATGATTGTGTGAGTAGCTCATTGCCTTCTTTTTTAAAAGACACTGTTATTGCACCCCAGACTTTAGTTGTATCAACTTTGCAGGAATTTTATGCAGCTTTAGATTTCCCCATGTGTCTGGCAAAGCATATTGCGCAATTTCGTTCCTCGATCCATTTGACCCTGATGAAAAATCTGCATTCCGTTCTCTCTTGAGGTATTCTCACGTTTCACGCAAAGTGAATTATAATTCATCCAGCCGTCGCATATAGTACTACTTTTGAGGTAGTCATGGATTTAAACACCCCCCTCCCCTCCAAGTTTCTTCGTACCCCTCTCCCCATAAAAAATCTCAGCACCCCTTTGGAGATGTGTAACACACGAACACACAGTTTTACACATACACTGAGTGGCGACTCTACTATGATCACCCCTCAGTACTTCGTTGGGCCACCTTTTGCCTCTAATACTGCGTCGATTCTTCGTGGCATGGACTCCACGAGATGTTGATATGTGGTTTGTGGAATCTGAGACCATGCTTGATGAACAGCACTTTCCAGGAGTGTGAGATTGCAGGGTTGTGGATCCAGCTGTCTGATGGCTCGTTCAACTTCATCCCACAAATTCTCAATGGAATTGAGATCTGGAGATTGTGGGGCCACCTAAGCAAAGTAAACTCAACGGCATGTTCCTCAAACCAATCCTGTAAAATACGAGCACTATGGAAAGACGCATTATCTTGTTGAAACCATCCAAACGACAAGATGCACTTGGTACGCAACGATGTTTAGATATGATGTGCCAGTCAGACGTTGACACGAATTAAAGGGCCCAAAGCATGCCAGGAAAACATTCCCCAAACCATAACGTTGCCTCCACCAGCTTGAAGGGTTGTAGCAATGCATTTGGGGTCCATGCTTTCGTGCTGTTTCCGCCAAATTTTCCCTCGGCCATAGGCATGGGGGAACTGAAAACGTGATTCATCGGACCACATAATTTGTTTCCAATTATCGACTGTCCAATCCTTGTGCTCCTGTGCGAACTGGAGACGTTTTCTCTTGTTAACTGCGGACAGTAAAGGTGTTCGAACAGGCCTTCGGCTGCCATATCCCATCCGATGCAGTGTACGGCGAACGTGTGCGTGCAGAGATCATTTGAGGGGATCCTTGATTAAGATGGTCTGTAATTTGCTGCACTGTTGCCCTTCTGTTGTCTGTTACCAGTCTGGACACTCTCCGTTCCACCCGAGCAGTCACTAGTCGATGACGACCACACGTTGCGACCATGTTTTTTGGCTGACAGTCCAGTCTTTAAACACTTTAACAACAGCTGCTCTGGAACATTTCACGAATGCGGCGGTTTCGGTGATACTCGCTCCATGGCTCCGAGCTCCAACAATCATCTCACGTTGAAAGTCAGTCAAATCGCATTTTTTACCCATCTCGTCAGCCAAGAATCACTTCTACTGCTGTCGCAAGCACTAAGCTTTCCGTTTTTATACTAGCCTCGCGCTCTGGTGGCAACAGCGTGCAGCCATAGCTCATTTGCTTAAAACTGTCAGGTGGTCATAATAAAGTGGCCATTCAGTGTATAATATCATCAACACTTTAAACCATTATCAATCCACTGCTGAATGAAGGTCTCACAACTGTCTTCCAAAACTGTCTGTCTTGAACCTGTCTCCTCCATATCACTCCAGAATGTTTTCCAATTTCACCCATCCATGTCCCATAGGGTCTTCTTCTGGGTTTTCTGTCCCTCGGTATCCATTCTAAAGTTTCGGTTGTCCATCGGTGATCCGTTCTTCTGGCATCATGTCCAGCCCATTGCTATTTTCAGTTATTTCACTCTGGTCATGATGGCGTCCACTCCTGTCATTTTCCTTATACACAAGTTCCTCTTCTTATCTTTCCTGGTTGCACCAAGCATGCACCTCTCCATGCTACTTTCAGTTGTCTGCAGTCTTTGTATGTGTTTTTTAGTTAAGGTACATGTCTCTGCTCCATACGTAAGCACTGGTAGGATGCATTGATTAAATACTTTTCTTTTAAGACATAATGGCATACTGCTCTTAAAAATTGTACTGTATCTTCCAAAAGCTCTCCATCCAAGTTTTATACGTCGATTAATTTCTTCATTAGTGTGACCTTCACTCGATATCTGCTGCCCAAGATGAATGTAGGGATCGGTTGTCTCAAGCTTTTCTTCATCAATCGATAAATCTTTGTTTCTTGTAAAAGCATTGTACATGACCTTTGTCTTCTGAAAGTTCATTTTTAATCCCACTTCTTTACTCTAGTCTGCAAACTCTTGGATCATACTATGCAGCTCGGAAGGAGCAGTTGCAAAAACGACTACGTCATCAGCAAAACGATGGTGAGTTAAATAATCGCCATTAATATTTATCCCTTTGTTTTCCGAGTTCAATGATTGAAAGACAGTTTGCAATGTTGCATTAAAGGGCTTGCGAAATACGGTGTCACCTTTTCTCACTCCTTTTCCAATTATTATTTGTGCTGTATCCTCAAATATCCGAACCTTTGTACTTGCATTTTCATGGATGTTATTAATAATGGTAATGTATACATCTTCACCACTACACTGAAGAGCATTTCAATTAGAGACAGCTGACGTTATGCAAATGTGGCGCTGTGGGCGGCCCTGTAAACGGAAACGACATACGTACGCAGCGATCCGACAATATAAGGAGTGATGCGACGGGAATCAGTAAGAGTCGGACGCAGTATTGGTAAGACGAAGGATCTAAGCGCATTTGATCTTGGGCAAATTGTCGGGGCCCGACGAATGGGTCACTCCATCTCGGAAGTCGTGCAGGCACTGGGATTTTCCCGAGCCACTGTGTCACGGGTGCACCGTGAGTACATCGAATCCGGTAAAACCATCCCTGCAAGGGCCAACTGCCGTGGACAACAGCGTGTGGATGAGTGGGTTCATCTTCGGCTAGCTCGCATTGTAACAGCGGATAGAAGGGCTACAGTGCAAGAAATCACTCGGCAATTTAACGCTGGTGCACAAAAACGTGTAAGCAGCCACACCATCCAGAACCATCTCCTCGCTATGGGGTACAGAAGCCATCGTCCCACGAGGGTACCGCTGCTGACCGCACATAACAGGATGTAAAGATTAGCATGGGCGCGGGAACATCGCCACTGGACCCTAGACATGTGGAAAAATGTTGCCTGGACTGATGAGTCGAGATTCACGTTGGTACATGCGGATGGCAGGATACGAGTACGGCGCAAACCACATAAAGCGATGGATCCTTCTTGTCAGCAGGGTACTCTTCAAGCTGGTGGGGGTGGCATTCTCGTCTGGGGACTGTTGTCGTGGACTGAAATGGGACCCCTGGTACGTGTGACATAGTCCCTCACAGGTCAACGTTACCGGTATATCCTGGACGACCATTTGCTCCCGTTTGTGCGTCTTCAACATCCCACTGGGGACCTCATCCTGCAACAAGACAATGCAGCTCCCGAATTGTATCCGAATGGTTGGATGAACACTCCACCGACGTGACCTCGCTTCCTTGGCACACTAGGTCACCTGACCTCAATCCCATCGAGCACATCTGGGATGCCATCGAGAGAGATGCTCGAGGCTCTGACCCCCTCCATCAAATCTTCGTGAACGGTGGGAGCTTGTTCAGGGGTCGTGGATCCGTATGGCTTCCCAACGCTTCCGGTGTCTTGTCGAGTCCATGCCGAGACGAATCGCCGCCGTCATCAGGGCGCAAGGTGGTGCTACACGTTACTAGACAGGTATCTCTAATTCGATTGCTCTTCAGTGTATATATCATCATCATCATCATTGTCAACCATTATCAATCCACTGCTGGACGAAGGTCTCCCCAAGTTTCCTCCACAACGGTCTGTCTTGTGCCAGTCTCCTCCATGTCACCCCTGCATACTTTCGAATTTCATCCACCCATCTCCCATGTGGTCTTCTTCTGGGTCTTTTCCTGTCCCTTGGAATCCAATCTAAAATTTCGGCTGTCCATCGATGATCTGTCCTTCTGGCAGTATGTCCAGCCCATTGCCATTTCAGGGATTTAACTCTGATCATGATGTCTTCCACTCTTGTCATTTTTCGGATCCACGAGTTCCTCTTCTTATCTCTCCTGGTTACACCAAGTATGCACCTCTCCATGCTGCTTTGAGTTGTCTGCAGCCTTTGTATGTCTCTTTTAGTTAAGGTCCACGTCTCTGCACCATACGTAAGCACTGGAAGGATGCATTGATCAAACACTTTTCTTTTAAGACATAATGGCATATTGCTTTTGAAAATTATGCTGTTTCTTCCAAAAGCTCTCCAGGCAAGTTTTGTACGCCGATTAATTTCTTCATCAATGTGACCATCACTTGATATCTGCTGTCCAAGATAAACGTACGTATCTGTTATCTCCAGCTTTTCTCCATCAATCGATAAATCTTCATTTCTTGTAAAAGCATTGAACATCACTTTTGTCTTCTGAAAGTTCATTTTTAATCCCACTTCTTTACTCTTGTCAGCAAGTTCCTGGATCATACTCTGCAGCTCTGATGGGCTAGTTGCAAAAATGACTACGTCATCAGCAAAACGAAGGTGGGTTAGATAATCTCCATTAATCTTTATCCCCTTGTTTTCCCAGCTCAGTGACTGAAAAACACCCTCCAATGTGGCATTAAAGAGCTTCGGAGATATGGTGTCACCTTGTCTCACTCCCTTTCCAATTTTTATGTGTGTTGTATTTTCAAACAGCCTAATCTTTGCACTTGCATTTTCGTAGATGTTATTAATAATATTAATGTATGCATCTTCAATACCGCAGGTTTTCAGAGCCATTGTAACTGCTGATGGTTTCACCGAATCAAAGGCTTTTTCATAATCGATAAAAGCCATGCACAATGGAAGTTCATATTCCCTCGCTCTTTCAATTAGTTCTCTCAGTACGTGGATATGATCTATTGTGCTGTAGCCACTCCTGAATCCAGCTTGTTCTCTCGGTTGAGCCATGTCCAGTGTTACCTTCAAGCGGTGTGAAAGAACTTTAGTGAAGATTTTATAAACTACTGATAGGAGGCTGATAGGTCTGTAGTTTCCGAGATCCTCAATGTCACCTTTCTTATGTAGCAGGATCATTGTAGCGGTGTTCCAATCCTCAGGAATCTTTCCTTCATTAAGGCATCGAGTGAAAATTTGGGCGCTTTTGAAAAAAAAAATCCCGATTATTAGCATTTTTAACAATAAAAAATTCAGTAGTTCTCCATTTTTTGAAGTTTTTTCCCGTTTTTAATCCTAGGTTTAAAGCCTAAATATTTCGCTATAAAATAATTTCAGCCTACAAAAATTTTCTTTTCATTCACATCCCCCTAAGACTTTCAGCCACCTCTAAATTTTTTTGCTTTTGCTGCATTCCCCGAAGGGTTACTTTTTTTTTTTCTCAGCATATCCACCAGTGGTCAAAGCGCTGGCTTCTGACACCTCGGCCGAGATAGGTCCGCGTTCGCATGCTGTGTGAGGCATGGATGCTGTGTTTGTCTTACGGCACTGGCTCACTCCCTTCCCTGGAACCAGTGCCAGCAAATTAGGGAAGGGCGACTGTTTATAGCCCACTGAGTTACTTACGATGGTCGTTAAACCTCCAATCAAAAAAAGAAAAAGATCTCGGGAACAATACCGTAATGCAGTAGTTGAGGTCGGTAGATGCATAACTCGATATGATAAAATAGATTGGACCCTTTTTTTTTTTTTTTACAATTACGTTAATTACGTTATATTATGTTTTAAAAAATGTTTAGTCTCAGAACAACCCGGTCAGAAAAATACTGTTTAAGGAAATAAAATTAGTTTAAGGAAGTGTGAAGAAAAACTTCTTTACTACTATATTACTTTACTAAATTCAGGTAAAATATTATAACTGAATTAAGGAATTAACTTTATCTAAACTAATGCCTTTTGTACTGCATTCTTAAATAAAAATGCCTTTTTTTTTTTTTTTTTTTTTTGTTGGGGTTTTAACGACCACCGTAAGCAACTTAATGGTTTTTAAGCAGTCGCCCGTCTCTAATTTAGTGCCACTGAGGAAGAGCCAGTGCCTTAAAGACAAACACAACATCCATGCCGGACTGGGATTCGAACCTATCTCGGACGAATGGTCAGAAATCAGCTCTGAGACTACTGCGCAGCCTTATAGTTAGGATTTTTTTTTATCAGAGTGTATTTATGAACAATACGAATTTGATTCTGAGTGTATTATTTAGTGAAATACAGATGAAATAACTATCACCACATTGAGAAACAAATTTTAAATTAGTTTTGTATGAAACTCTAGATTTCAACCCCTTACTGGTTCCGAGGCAGTGCTATGAAAACTCATCTTTCAAATAAGACGCAGTCAGAAAAAAAAAAAGAAAAGCACCTATTTACAATCAACTAGTAATTCAAGAAATATAACAAGCGTCTTAACTTTCCAGACTTCAGTAGTTACGCTTTCAGTACTAAAATCATCCACTTTCGAGTGAAAATCACGATTTTATCCCAAATTCGATCATCATTGCGAGAAGCACGAATGACATAGCTGTCACTCAGACAAAGAACGAGACGTCGAAAGGTTAGCGTCTGAAAGAATTGCTTCATAGGAACATGAAAACAGTTTGCATCCAGAACGCAATCACGTGGTTCACCCTTCAACGGCATTTGCTACTAAAGTACTCGTTCGTATTTCGCCGAATGGATCATCCGTTTTCCTTTTTTACGCTTTCCAACCGTAGGTTGAAGAAGCGTATATGCTCCAGCTTTGTCCGTCCGTCCATCTGTCCGTCTTTCAGCACGATAACTCGCGTAAAAATGGTTCGATTTCGATGAAATTTTAGTATGTGGTAGGGGACCACCTGGGGACGAACCCTATTGAAAATGGACGAAATTTGGTCAACGGTCAGGGTATAGGAGCGGGATGCATTCCATTGCTCTTATGCGCCATAACTTGCGTAAATATAGTTCGATTTCGATGAAACTTTAATATGTCGTAGGGGACAACCTGGGAATTAACCCTGTTAAAAATGGATGAAATGGGGTCAAATGGGGTCAGGATCCATTTCATCGCCATCATCCCATACTATTAAAGGAGCAATTCCTGTATGTATGTAAATTTTATTTTGAAAACGGCTCTAAGGATTTTGATGACAGTCGTTAACCTACCGTTTTCGGGTACTAGAAATCGATTTAGCTTTATCTCGACTCTAGGAAAATTCGTTTAGTGGGTTAAATAACCACCCCGAATTACCAGGTTTTTAATGTCATGGCGTCGTCCCATTAATGTTACCCATGCTTAGAAATCTTATGACGTCCCAATCTCGCGATTGAGATGTTGGCGCGCGGTCACGCCATCTGTCTCATTACGTCACGCGCTGTGTGTGGATTCCATTAAAGTTTTATGACATCATACTCTTGCGAGCAGATCCAATCTGCCTCAGTACGTCAGGCGTTGTGTGCGTATGTCCGTCCGCACGATAACTCGCGCAAAAATCGTTCTATTTCGATGAAATTTCATTATGGGGTAGGGGCACAACTGGGAAGGAACCCTGCTGAAAGTGAACGAAATGGGGTCAAAGGTCAGGACATAGGAGCGAGATCCATTCCACTGCTCTTATACGTCATAACTAGCGTAAACATGCTCGATTTTGATGAAATGTTAGTATGTTGTAGGTGCCTGCCTGGGGACAAATCCTATTGAAAATGGGCGAAATGGGGCCAAAGGTTAGGACACAGGAGCGGGATTTATTCCATGGCCCTTATGCATCATAACTTACGTAAAAATGCTTCGATTGCGACAAAACTTTATCATGTTATTTCGGAGGTATACTGAAGCGGTTCTGTTGAATATCATTGAAATGGGATCAAAGGTCAGGGTACAGGACCGAAATTTATTCCACAGCCATTAACCTCATAACTTGAGTAATGATTTCTGGTATGTTGGAAAGCGTATTATAATCAATGCATTGCATGATTTTACTAACTTGTTTTTCTGTACCTCGATGTAGTTTGAATTATATCTGATCCTTCCCAGAAACTGTCGGCTCCAAATTAGGCACGGCAGACAGGATAAAGCTCTGAAGTTTACTGATGGTGGTAATCAACCACTATGGTGGGTTACAACTTTGAGAGAATCGAGACAGCTTTGCTGGGTTCGTTCTTCGTGCAGTCAAAGTTGAATATTGATTCCATCTGATTTTTTTTTATTGGAGGTTTAACGACCACCGTGAGCAACTCAATGGGCTATAAGCAGTCGCCCGTCCCTAATTTAGGGTCACTGGTTCCAGGGAAGGGAGAGAGCCAGTGCCGTAAGACAAACACAACATCCATGCCCGACCGGGATTCGAACCCGGACCCCTTACGGACGAATGATCAGAGGCCAGCGCCTTACACCACTGCGCCACCGGGGCGGCTGATTCCATCTGAGAAGGATATGTTATATACTTTCCGTTAGGATGAAAAATTGGTTTCGCATTCCACGCTCTGAGTAAAACGTGCCACCAACGTTTTTATATATGGGCAAGGTTAAAAAACTGGATACTTGGGTTTCACACGAACTCACCGAACAGCAGCAGATACAGCGTCTGGAAACATGCATTGCTATCCAAAATCGTGAGGCTAGCGCTCCGTTTCTGCATCGTATCCTTACCGCTGATGACAAATGGGTACTTTATGACAACAGGAAGCGAACAACGCAGTGGCTCGATAAAGGGGAACCACCCAAACACATGTCCAAACCTGAGTTTCACCTACAGCAGGTTCTGATCTCTGTGTGGTGGACTGCCAAGACTATATGGTTCATTATGAATTTTTGCCGCGAGGTCAAACAATCACAACGGACGTGTAATGCCGTCAGCTGGACGAATGTCACCAAAAATTATGCAACAAGCAACCATCGCTCGTCAGTCGTTTGGGTCCATACTGCTTCAGGATGGCGCACTACCGCATGTGTCTATTGGATGTATGCGAAACATCAAAGCCTTGGGGTACGTGGTCCTCTCTCACCCTGCTTATACACCTGACTAGGCACCCTTAGACTGTCACATGTTTCGCCATTTGGACTACTTCTTGATGGGCAAACGGTTTGCTAACAAAGATGGCGTGATTCATGCCGTTAGCGATTTCTTGGACCACTGTGAGGCCAGTTTCTGCCACCGTGGCATTTTTTGCACTGATAACAAGTTGGGCACAGTGTATTGCTGCCGAGGGCAGATAGTTTTCGGAATAAAATGCATTTCATCATCTGTTACTGCTGTTTGTTTCTTTCTGTCTGAATCGGCCAATAATTATGAAACGACCCAATAAAATACTAGATTGGATTCCAAGAAACGGGAAAAGACCCAGAAGAGGAAAATGCGGAAGATGGGTGGTTGAGTAGAAGAAACTTGGGGAGAAATTCATCCAGCAATGGATTACTAATAGTTGGCAATGATGGTGATGACATAAAGTAAACATAAATTTGAATTAAAAAAAAATTTCGGTGCTAACATTGTCATTGCAAAGAATTAAATTTCAGAAAAAGTGCGTAAACATTGGTAAAATTTGAGTTTTTATGTTCCGCCAGATTCGATAATTAACCCTTAACAACCCAGGTCTGGTCTCACGGGTTTTATTAAGGTTTCTTTTATATGTATTGTATGATTTTACAAATAAACAATCCCCCAAAACATTAAGAAATATAAAAAAAAAAAAAAAAAAAAAAAAAGGTTAACATGAAGTAAACGATACAAATGAGGAGGTTTGAGAGGCCGGACGAGGGTTGATATTTGAGAAACATAAGACCTGTCGAAAACATTCACGACAATTTACCCAGAAAGCCCTCTCACGACCTACATCAGATTCACCGCGACCCTAATTTCGAGTGTGAGCTGAAATTGGAAACAGCTGATGTAAGTTTTTATTATTTCATTCATTTTTTTTTCTGTCTTGCGTAAATAGATCATACAACGCAACAGTCGTTAGAACGTGATTTTTCAACGGAGAGATACCGGGTTATCGTAATAAATTACCCCTATTCAAACGCTGTCTAGATACAACTGCCGTTCCAAAAACCTAAGAGTAAAATCTCGCAAAATGAAAAAATATAGTTACAGCAAAATATATGTTATTATTTCTCAAAGTATCTTACCTCAGATGATGTGCAACGGTCCCGTCGTTCAGATGACTTTTCAAAACATCTCAGGAAGGCATTTTATAGAAGCTGCTTTAGCGACCCTTGTACACAGTGGCGGATTTATGCCGTAGGGAGCCTGTCTCACTGAACCTTTTGGGGCCCCTCGTTTTGCGACACACATCTGGGTTCCGGGTATATTTAGTACAATTTTTAAATGGACTACAATCAATTTCATCATCATCAAATAATTCTATTATTATTTTTTATTGCAACGAAGAGATACACTATTTCATTTACTTACAAGCACAGCATCATGTTTATAAGAAATTCTTCTTGGCTTTAATTGCAGCAAAAGTCTTTGTGACTTTATCATAATTGACATGATTCAGCCCATTACTCTCTATGTACAATATTGAAAAACTATTCAATGCTCTTGAGAAAGTGTTGATCGTAGATAGCTTTTAACTCTTTTAAGCCGCCCCGGTGGCGCAGTGGTCTAAGCGATGGCCTCTGATCATTCGTCCGAACGGGGTCCGGGTTCGAATCCCGGTGAGGCATGGATGTTGTGTTTGTCTTACGGCACTGGTTCTTTCCCTTCCCTGGAACCAGTGACCCTAAATTAGGGACGGGCGACTGCTTATAGCCCATTGAGTTGCTCACGGTGGTCGTTAAACCTCCAATCAAAAAAAAAAAAAAAAACTCTTTTAAGAGCACTAAATGATCTTTCATCACATACATTATACACTGGCGGAAAGTGAAAAAAGAACACCAAGAAGGAATTCACATATGTTAATGGGGTCGAGTTTACGTAGGTGTGGTGTTAATTTCGGGACCAACCGGTGAGCGCTTACGCCACAGCACGGCATAATATGCAAATTATCGTCGATGGTATTTAAGGAGTACGGCGAAGTGAATGTAATCAGTCGTCGGCGTACCGACACGTGCGAAGACACTGAAGAAGCTGCAATGCCTGGACATGGAAGACGTGTAGGATTTCAGCAGTTATCGGACTTTGAGCGAGGTCGTCTAGTCGGACTCCGCGAAGCCGGGTGGTCGTATCGTCGTATTGCGGAGCGAATTGGACGGGAAGTATCGGTGGTGGTACGATGGTGGCGTAGATGGTCCGAGGAACATTCCCACAATTGAAGACGTGGAACCGGGAGTCACAGACGGACTGATGAGCGGACCGATCGACGCATAAGAAGAGCGGCGTTGTCAAGCAGAACATCCACTGCGACGCAAATCCGAGCTTCCGTTGCACCTGAGGTGACTGTGCGAACAATCCGCAACCGTCTACTTGATGCATGACTACGTGCACGTGTGCCTCTGGCATGTGTACCTCTGACTGCAGCCCACCGTCAGGAACGGCTGCAGTGGTGTCGCCAACGTCTGCACTGGAGAACGCAATGGCGATCTGTCGTGTTCAGCGATGAAAGCAGATTCTGCTTGCGACACACAGGGCCTACACCTGGTCTCCTGCTGTGGAGAGCGATCAGCTATCACTCCCGTACACAACTAGCGTTTGTACCGGGTACGTTAAACAGCACCTCCTACATCAACAACATCATTCAGCCCGTTGCTGTGCCATTTGTAAGGTCGGTCCATCGTGGGGTTTTCCAACAAGATAACGCACCCCACACGCGGTAAGCGCAACGCAACATGCACTTCAGGGTGTGAGACAACTTCCATGGCCTGCACGTTCACCGGATTTGTCCCCCATTGAGCACGTGTGGGGTTTTATGGGACAACGACTTATCCGGTCTCCACGGCCAGCCACGACCATCCCCGATTTACGCGTCTAGGTTGAGGATGCTTGCAACTCAATACCCCAAACTTACATCCAACATCTGTACGACAGACTCCATGCCAGAATTGCACAGTGTGACGCAGTTCATGGCGGTTCAATCTCGTACTAACCATGTTACATGGAAATGTTATTTTTCAGTTTACCAGCAATTACATCTGTATTTTACCATAATGTTTCGATCACGTTATTCTCTGTATTCCGTTATTATGCTGTATAAATTTCGTTGGTATCAGACGTCTCCTTCTTGGTGTTCTTTTTTCACTTTTTCTAAAACATAACCATAATTGAAAGAAATCCCACATACAACAATTTTACGTTCGGGCGCCAATATGAAAACACAAGTTTGTCAGTGACGGATATCGAAACGTGCCCCCCATCACTCCGGAGTAAGTTGCTCTCCCAACTAAGCTACACGGACGGAATTTATCGCTGCAGATTTGTCGTCTTGACACATGATTCACCTTTATAGTACGTCACAGACTTTCAGGTGATATACTTGTGATCCATTGATGGACCAATATTACTACAAAATCTGAATTTTTATTTCATTAGTTTGTGTTTTCTTTAGGTTACTGTTATCAAAATATCTTGTAATGTTCGTGAAGATATGGCTGTCTGAACCGTACATAAATCAGTTCTCCAAAACTTCAACTACAGTGAAACAGGAGTGTTCCAAGAAAACGTCAAGAAAAGGTTACTTACATATTGATTCCTTTATTCTGTCAAGAGATCCTTGAACAGTAACATTCCAACAGAACAGAACGCTCAAACGTTAAACGTGTCGGGTTAGTAGTAAAGTTCATAACATTAATCTGTTGAACTCTCAACGCTAAATACATACACTATATTGACAAAAGTCACCGGACACCTAGAAGAGAAACACAACATAGCATTTATTGACATACATTAGTACGGTGTCGGCCCACCTTTGGCCTTAATGCATGCACTGACCCTTCGAGACATGCTTTCGACAAGGTTTTGGAACACAGCGATAGGTATGTATTTTTTTTTTTTTTACGACCACCGTGAGCAACTCAATGGGCTATAAGCAGTCGCCCGTCCCTAATTTAGGGTCACTGGTTCCAGGGAAGGGAGAGAGCCAGTGCCGTAAGACAAACACAACATCCATGCCTCACCGGGATTCGAACCCGGACCCCTTACGGACGAATGATCAGAGGCCAGCGCCTTAGACCACTGCGCCACCGGGGCGGTGGTATGTATTTCCATTAACTAAATAGTGCTGTCGCTAACTGTTGCTTAGTAGTAGGCCTTGGTTTCAAACTACTTATGAGGAGCTCTAGTTCATCCCATAAGTGCTCTATGGGATTAAGACCAGGGCTCTGTGCTGCCCAGTCCACATACGATATCGTCAAATCACACCGTAACAGTCCTTGCCCAATACTGTACGTCTCCCTCTTATGTTTTCTTATGATAAATTAGAATAAAGCGATTTTGAAACCTTGCTTTATGGCCCGGTGCATTAACCTCCTGGTACCAGCAAGACTCGGTTCCATAGTATTACCACAAAGTTTGTAGGGCATAATTGTCCAGAATATTGAGGTAGACGTGCTGGTTAACATGTTTGTTCACGATAACTAACAGGCCGTGGACTATACCACGAGAAACTCCCCCACAGGAGTACACTGCCAGCTCCAAACTTGACCGTAGTAACAATACAGTGTGATAAGTAGCGTTCCTCCGGCTGCCGCCATATCCACAGACGGCCATCAGACTGATGGATCGTGTATCTGGATTCATCAGTCAATAGGACCCGTCTCCATTGATCTACGGTCCACGATAAATGTTTTTTACACCATGCTAAACAACGAGTAGCATTCCCAGTGGAGATGAAAGGCTTATGAGCAGCCGCAGGACCACGGAAACCCATGGAATGAAGTTCTCTGCGAATGTACGTGTACATTTCATACTTTCAATTGTGTTACAACAATCAATAATAAGTGTTATGTACCGTCCTCCACACGGTAATATTGTTTGATGGCATAAATTTCACTGGTAGGACATTGTACTCTTTTGGTGACTTCAATGTGGATATGAATTCCTCTGGAACGGGTGCTGCCTTATTTAGAGATATAATTATTTCTTCTGGAATGTTAAATGTAATAACTATTCCCACTAGAGTTACAGATTCAACTTCTTCTTTATTAGATTTGTGTATAACAAATAACTATAGTACATGCTCGGGGGTTCTCTTATTTCATATCAGTGATCATCTACCGATTTTTCTTTTGGAGGACTGTTCAGTAGTACACAGATCTGATTCATGTTCTATGTTAATAAGAAATTATAGTTATGATAATTTACTTCTGTTTCGTGGGGCTTTATCACTAATTGATTGGACTTCTGTATTTCAGTTGGATGATCCAGTTGAGTCTATAACGAAGTAAATTTGCCTTTATGGCGTGTGCGTCCTTCGGGCAGGTACGTCACATCTCCTGGTACGTTACATCATTTCCCCCTTATTTTTTTTTTTTTTTATTTTTTTTTTTTTTTTGAAGTGCTGGAGAAAGGATTCTCTTATTTTTCCTATCTCGCGGTGTGGAAAGAACATCACACCAATGCGAGATTTTGAACGGTCGGGTCATCCGGATAGTTCGGGCGCCATTCTAACGAAGTAAATTTCTCCGTCATTTTTATCCGCGCCAATATTCGAACCCGGGTCCCCTCATTCCGGAATAAGTTGCTCTACCAATTGAGCTACGCGGACGTTTTATTCTGATTCCTATCTGCCTTTATGTCGTGTGCGTCCTTCTGGCAGGTACGTCACATCTCCTGGTACGTTACAAGTCATATAATGAATTCTGGAGAATTTTTTTGGAATTCTTACGATGTTGCGTTTCCATTTCGTAACTTACGTCGTACGTCGCGTTGCAGGAAGCCTTGGTTTAACCGGAGTTTGTTACGTTGCTTAAACAGAAAAAATAAATTATTTGCAGTTTTTCTCCGTTCCAGGAACCCAATTCATTTGCCTAATTTTCGTAGGTATAGAAATTGGTATAATTCTAAATTAAGACTAGCTAAAAAAAACTATTATTTTAATTATTTCGATACTACTACTGACGGTAGGAAAATGTGGCGTTCAATTAATGAACTGTTGGCAATCTCGAGGGATGCCCAATCACCAACTATAATTGAATATAATGGAATTAGGACGTCTAATTTGGGACAGGTTGTGGATATTTTTAATAAATATTTTTTGGAGTTGCCGGACATTCTGTTGTCTGAAATTCCTCATTATACTAACCATTTCTCTGATTACCTACCTCCGTCGTCTGATTCCTCATTCCTTTTTAAACCAGTGGATGATGACCTTTTGAGGGTAATGAGGGAATTGGACCAGTCCAAAAGTGCGGGGCCTGATATCGTACATCCCAGGGTTATAAAATTTGTTTCAGGGGAGCTACTTGTTCCGTTAACCCACATTTTTAATCGAATTTTGTATACAGGGTGTTTCCCATTGCCATTGAAATTAAGTCGTGTTACTGTTATACATAAAAAGGGATCAGTAACAGATGTTGCAAATTATCGACCGGTATCTGTAATTCATGTGTTTGCTAAAATTATGGAGAGATTAATACTGATACAGTTGTTATCTTATAGTGATAAAAAAATATTTTAAATAAAAGCCAACATGGGTTTCGTAAATGGTTTTCGATAGAGACTGCTATTTTGGATGTATTAAACTATTTACATTTTAGTCTTGATAACGGCACTAGTGCGGTGGGGGTCTTTTGTGATCTTTCCCGCGCTTTTGATACCATTTGTCACGACACATTGTTATCTAAGTTAGAAAATATTGGCATCAGGGGGGTTGTTAAGACTTTATTCCAAAATTATTTAACAGGCCGGAAGCAATTTGTACAAATACAGGGTGTTCGATCTTCTGCTCTTATGGTTCGTCATGGTGTTCCTCAGGGATCGGTTTTGTGCCCGTTATTATTTTTAATTTATGTTAATGATTTATTTACTATTACTTCAAGTGCTACTCTTATTCTATATGCTGATGACACAGGCCTATTTTTTCCAGGGGACACTCTATCTGAGTTGATCCCACGTGTAAATCTAGAACTTCAGGATTACTTTCGTTGGTTTTGCTGTAATTCCTTAACAATAATTTTTTCCAAAACTACTAGTGCAGTATTTTCGCGATGTAAGCGAAGAGAGGATATTGCAAATGGGATATTATTTAATGGAGTGCCCCTTGACTTTCAGGCTGTTGTAAAGTTCTTGGGTGTATATTTGCAAGATAATTTCAGATGGGATGCACATGTTAATGAAACTGCGGTTGGGCTCAGATCCCGCATTGGGGTCATTTGTAGGATTTCAAGTTTGTTGCCTGCCAGGGTTAAGTTGCTATTGTATTTTTCATTTATTTATCCATTTCTATCTTATTGTCTCTTGGCTTGGGGACGCACAACTATTGGGAATATAAATAGAATTTATGTTTTACAAAAAAAAAAAAAAAAATTACGTTTGGTGAATCCGTCTTTACAGGTACATTCTCTTTTTCTCAGTTATCAGATAATGTCATTTGATAAATTATACAGTTTTCGATTATTACTGTTTATGCATGAACGTATATATGCTAAGAAATATTCAGATCTAATCACCTTGCATTTCCGTTTTCATTATCATGACACTCGTGGATATAATAGTTTTTTTTAATATCTAGAGCGCGTACTAATTTATTATTTAATAATATTAACTTGACCTGCCCTAGGTCCTGGAATGGGTTGCCGCTTCGATTCAAGACGATTACACACTTTTCTGTATTCAAAAAACAACTGAAGACCTTCAAAATTAATAGTTGATTAACTTTTGGTTATACATTACATATTATTACTTTAATTTACTGCATAATGGTTAAATTGTTCTTTGGCTTGACTATTTAGATTCTTTGGGGGGGGGGACTAGGGGCCCGTCAGGCTATTGTTAGCCTTTCCCCTGGTTTCCTTGCCACAATCACAGTGCACCGCACTGATATGTTTAAGAACCTGTAGTGGTGCTTCAATTTACTTTAACTAAAACTAAAAACAAATTTATTCATGCTATCATGCGTGTTTTTGTAGTTCCTATTACTTCATTTATACTTTTCAATATACGTATAATATTATTGTATAATATTTGTATTTGCATGTTTAATGTTTTATGTGTTTGTATTAGTTGTATTATCATTCATATTTTTGCATTTATGTGCTGTATTAATTCTCCTTTTTTTCTTCTTTTTTACGTATATCTACTGTATTTCTTTTGTGTTCGCATACGGTGCGATTTGTAATTGGTCCACAATTTTTTGGTACAGAAATTGTATCTGTGATTTGATTGTGTGCTGAATGGTGTAGTGTGGCAAAGAAATAAATAAATTAAAAAAAAGAATACCGATATTCCAGCATTTTTATTTACCTGTTGACTGAGATCTTGTGCAGTACTCCGTCGATTAGCTGTAACGACTCTTCTGAGGCTTCGACGTCCTCTATCACTGATTTTCTTTGGTCTGCCGGTACGTTTTGCTGCTTCAGGCACGCCATGTGTCTTCCACTTATTCAGTACATCCAAAAACAGTTGACTTGGGTATGTTTAAAGGCCTCTCGGTTTCTCTTATGAACAACACACTAATAAACACCCAACAATCTTTCGTTACTCAAAGTATGTTCTCTCCCGCCGCGACATTTTCACACGACCTCTGTAACGTACCAGGAGATGTGACGTACCTGCCAGAAGGACGCACACGACATAAAGGCAGATAGGAATCAGAATAAAACATCCGCGTTGCTCAATTGGTAGAGTGACTTATTCCGGAATGAGGGGATCCGGGTTCGAATCCTGGCGTGGACAGAAATGACGGAGAAATTTACTTCGTTATAATGGCGCCCGAACTATCCGGATAACCCGACCGTTCAAAATCTCGCATTGGTGTGATGTTATTTTCACACACCGCGAGATAGGAAAAATAAGAGAATCCTTTCTCCAGCACTTCGAAAAAAAAAATAATAATAATGGGAAGATGATGTAACGTACCAGGAGATGTGACGTACCTGCCAGAAGGACGCACACGACATAAAGGCAGATAGGAATCAGAATAAAACGTCCGCGTAGCTCAATTGGTAGAGCGACTTATTCCGGAATGAGGGGATCCGGGTTCGAATCCTGGAGTGGACAGAAATGACGGAGAAATTTACTTCGTTATACCTCATAGTGCGACATGATCGCGGTCAGGTGCGGGCTTGTTTTTATATCGTTTGCAGCTGTACCGCGCATCTTAACAACGCAGTGGATCCATTCATTTGCTTTTGAAGGGATGTCCGGTGACTTTTGTCAATATGGTGTATGTACAAACCGAGGACCGGCTTTCGGTTAGTAGACTGTTCGTAGTCAGAATGGGAAAAGCTGCCGATTTATTGGAGTTTGATAAAGAACAAATTCTGATGCACAGCGCCTCAGAACTACGATCACGGAAACGGCGCGGCTTGTGGGTTGTACACGTGCCGCTGTAGTGAGTGCGTATCAAAAGTGGTGCACAGATGGCCAAACGACGCACCGTCGTCTAGCCGTGTGTCGTCCGCAGCTCATTGGTGCCAGAGGGAAGCGAAGACTGTCGCGCATTGTTCACAGCGACCGCAGAGCCACAGTGCGACAAATCATCCACTGCTGCAACAGTGGTGATCAGGGCAATGTTTCACGGCATACAGTTCATCGCAGCCTTCTGCGCATGGGCCTGCGTAGCCAAAGACCCAGCCGTGTGCCCATGCTCACTGCACGCCATCACCAACATCGCATGAAATGGGCTCAAGATCATCGGGATTGGACCTTGGATGGTTGGAAGAAAGTGTCCTGGTCTGACGAATCAAGATTCCTGGTGCATGCCGTAGACGGCCGGATGCGGATACGCCGATTACCAACGGAGGCTATGGCACCTGGATGCACTGTTGGGCGGAAACAAACCGGCGGCGGCGGCGGCGGCGGCGGTGTTATGCTGTGTATAACGAAGTAAATTTCTCCGTCATTTTTGGTCTACGCCGGGATTCGAACCCGAGTCCGCTTATTCCGGAACAAGTCGCTCTACCAACTGACGTTTGTTCTGACTACTATCTGCCTTTATGTCGTGGCGTCCTGCTGGCAGGTACGTCACATGTGGGCGGTTTTCTTGGGACACTTTAGGCTGCATTATCCTAATAGCATAATCCCTGACAGCTGTCGGGTGTCTGAACATCGTTGCGGACCAAGTTGACCCATTCATGGCAACTGTGTTCCCTGCTGGTGATGGCCATTACCAATAGGATAATGCGCCATGCCACACTGCCAGAATCGTCAAGGAGTGGTCCGAGGAATGTGCTGGGGACTTGCTGGTGCCTCCAAATTTCACCTCCCGATCGATTATTTGTGGTTCGACTTGGAAAAGCGGGTTCGCGCTAAATCACCACCACCTTGAAATGTACGAGAACTGGAGGACTTGCTGTTGGCATTATGGTACTAGATACCCCAGGGTATTTATAGCCACCTCATCGAATCGATGCCTCACCGAGTGGCAGCTGTTTTGCGGGCTAAGCGGGGTCCTAGAGCGTATTAGGTAGGTGGTCATAATGTAATAGCTCATCGGTGTATGTTGTCATGATGCAAATTTGCGTACATATGACGTAGCTACCCATGCTCATAACCGATCTCCAGTAGTCGCTGAATTTGTATATCACCACATTTTCCCTTCGAAACCGCAATATCCTTAACTTTTGGGGACCAGTGTAGCATGCATATTTTTTTAGTGTTAGTAATTTTCACTCAAAAGTAGATTTACAGAGCGCCAAGGTATAACAAAGGGCTCCGTCGGTCCCAAGCTCTTTGTTATAAGCATGTACTACCGTATAACCCAAATCATAGTGTCGTGCAATAATAATAAATTCGCCATGTAGTTATTAAAGTCAGCGAACAAACTTAAAATTTGCAATGGTAATAACTCTCGCGTCTGTCAAGCAGAACAATCTATTAATTACGATAAAAAAAGCAAAAGCCACAGCAAATTTCAAGAGCGTCTTCGTACCAGAAAGCTGATTATGAAAAGAATATATTTTTAGCCTCAAAGACTGGGATCAGCGAAACAACGAAAGAATATCCACTAAACTTTATTTACGAAACTTTATTTTGGATGCCACGATATTTTCAAACTATCTCTCTCATTACGCATTCTGATGTGATCCTCTGTTAGTCATTAGGTTGCTCTTTCTTTCTATTTGTGAATTGTTCCCTATATAATGACATTGTTAAGATAATCTTTTTCCGGTAGAGCGGTCCTAATACTCTGAAATTAACGGAAGCTATTTACACTAGCAGACAAATTTCGTTTCCAGAGACTTCGATTTTCTCTTATGCAAAATCTAATCCATGTGCGGTGTTCCGTACTCAATTAAGTGGAGACACTCGCTTTCTGAAGACTCATTTTTATCACCTCATCCTGAAACCACAGAGGACTTACGTGACATAAATCCACGTGAGGTTTTCTATGTAACAGTGGCAAGCAATCGGCTTTGCTCCTAGGTCGAAATTTTTACGAATTTTGGCGTGTCTGTATTCACATAAATTCTTATGCCAAAGCGCTGTTCGTGATATTTCTGATATTTTACAAATCTTTACATCTGTTTACTCACTGAAATTCTTTTTCCAAAACTATGCTTATATCAACTGTTCTACTATGGATTGATTTGGTAATCATTCAGGAATAAAATTAAAATGATCCATATGTGACGTACTACAGAGGTGTCAAGATGACAACTCTGCAGCGGTACATTCCGTCCGTGTAGCTTAGTTGGGAGAGCAACTTACTCCAGAGTGAAGGGGCGCGACTATGATATCCGTCACGGACCAATTTGTGTTTTCACACATCCAGAAAATAATTACCGTTCGCGCATCACTCCCGCGCAAGTATTCGCCGCAGCCACAGTGGCGCAGTTTTTTTTTTTTTTTTTTTTTTTTTTTTGATTGAAGGTTTAACGACCACCGTAAGCGACTCAATGGGCTATAAGCAGTCGCCCGTCCCTAATTTAGGGTCACTGGTTCCAGTGAAGGGAGAGAGCCAGTGCCATAAGACAAACACAACATCCATGCCTCACCGGGATTTGAACCCGGACCCCGTTCGGACGAATGATCAGAGGCCATCGCTTAGACCACTGCGCCACCGCGGCGGCTGCGCAGTTGTGTAAGCGCTGGCTTATGACCATTCCTCGGAGAAAGGTCAGGGTTCGAATCCCGGTGGGGCATCGATGTTGTGTTTGTCTTACGGCACTGGCTCCCTCCCTTCCCTAGAGTCAGTGGACCTAAATTAGGGACGGGCGACTGCTTATAGCCCATTGAGTCGCTTACGGTGGTCGTTAAACCTTCAATCAAAAAAAAAAAAAAGTATTTGCCTCAGAGTCACGCATGTGCAGTTGTGTTTCCTCGTCCATTAGCCACGCCCTGACGCCATTTTTTAAGGCTGTGCCTATAATAAAGGTTTCTGCGCTGTGCGTTAATAATGTTAAAGTTAATAGGACAACCCTCCGACTGCGAAGTCCGGTCTGTCATAAGGTTTCTGAATGCGTAAAATGTCAGATCAAGTAAAAAACATAAGGGAGAGCCGCCCCGTTGTCGCAGTGGTCTAAAAAGCTGGCTTGTAACCATTCGTCCGAGAAGGGTTCGGGTTCAAATCTCGGTGAGGTATGATGTTGTGTTTGTCTTACAGCACTAACTTTCTCCCTTCCCTGGAATCAGCGGCGTGCCTGGGGTACGGAGAACTGGCCACATTGCAATTTCAGTGCCATAAAATTGTTATGAATAAACAAATATCGTGTGGCCATATTTCCCACTACTTGAGCAGCTATTGTTCACAAAACATTTTTGTTTTTAATATTTCATTCTCAATAAGAAATATAGACTTTTCCATCATTTTGGGGCCAAAGACAAAGCGGACAACTGATACCCGGAGAAGTGGCCACCCGAAGAACTGGCCGCACAAATTTTATGGGGCCGTATAAAATTGCGTTTTTGACCATTTCGTGGCCACATCTTCAGAGGCTGGTTACCTGACTCACATAAAGTTTCCGTAATTTCGTACACTGACGGAAAAAAAATCCCAACACCACGAAAAAATAGTTGTAGAGGAATGAAATGGCGGCAATACATTTTTTTTTTTTTTTTTTGGTTGGAGGTTTAACGACCACCGTGAGCAACTCAATGGGCTATAAGCAGTCGCCCGTCCCTAATTTAGGGTCACTGGTTCCAGGGAAGGGAGAGAGCCAGTGCCGTAAGACAAACACAACATCCATGCCTCACCGGGATTCGAACCCGGACCCCTTACGGACGAATGATCAGAGGCCAGCGCCTTAGACCACTGCGCCACCGGGGCGGCGCAATACATTTGCATAGGTAACATATTTAATCGATTAATGTTTCAAGATCACAGCTTAATGTAAGCGCGAGAAGAGCCATTTTAAATGTGAAATGCTGGTACATTAATAACCGGTGTAACCGCCAGAATGTTGAATGCAAGCACGCAAACGTTCATGCATTGTGTCGTACAGGTGCTGGAAGTCAGTTTGCGGGATGGAGTTCCATGCCTGTTGCACTTGGTCGGTCAATACAGGGACGGTTAATGCTGGTTGGGAGTGACGCTGGAGTTGTCGTCCAATGATGTCCCATGCGTGCTCGATTGGTGAAAGATCTGGTGATCTAGCAGACCACGGCAACATGTCGACACGCTGTAGAGCATGTTGGGTTACAACCGCGGTATGCGGCCGAGCGTTATCCTGTTGAAAAACACCCCCTGGAATGCTGTTCATGAATGGCAGCACAACAGGTTGAATCACCAGACCGAAGTACAACTGTGCCGTCAGGGTGCGTGGGATAACCACGAGAGTGCTCCTGCTGTCATAGGAAATTGCTCCCCAGACCATAACTCCAGGTGTAGGTCCAGTGTGTCTCGGCCGCAGACAGATTGGTTGCAGGCGCTCACCTGGCCTCCTTCTAACCAACACACGGCCATCACTGGCACCCAGGCAGAACCGGCTTTCATCAGAAAACACAACAGATCTTCACTCCGTCCTCCAATGAGCTCTAGCTTGACACCACTGACGTCGCAAACGGTAGTGGTTTGGATTAAGTGGAATGCACGCTACAAGACGTCTGGCTCGGAGCTCTCCTTCAAGTAACCGATTTGTAACAGTTCGTTGTGTCACTGTGGTGGCAACTGCAGCTCGAATTGCTGCCGGAGACGCAGTACGATGCGCCACGGCCATACGCCGTACACGGCGGTCTTCCCTCTCAGTAGTGCCACGTGGCCGGCCGGAACCCGGTCTTCTTGAGGCAGTACCTTCCCTTGACCACCGCTCCCAACAATCATGCACAGTGGCTACATTCCTGCCAAGTCGTTCTGTAATATTGCGGAAAGAAACTCCACCTTCTCGTAGCCCTATTACACGACCTCGTTCAAACTCCGTGAGCTGTTGATAATGGCTTCTTCGTCTTCTTAAAGGCATTCTGGACTAACATCAACACACTACGTCGAATCTCAACGATAACTAACGCTCACGAACGTTACAGCACGTATTTACAGCAAACCTGCTTTGCATGTTCCGAGGGGCGCTAGTAGCGCCACACGTATGCGCCGAGCGCGAAATCTACATAGACGTCATCTTACAGATGTACTCTCACCGCCTACCAACTGTCGTTTATCTAACACAACCCCTTCTTGGTGTTGGGATTTTTTTCCGTCAGTGTATTTTATTAATTGCGATATTTAACGTAATTCTTTGTAAAAAAAAATTATAATCTACAACTCAACAAAAGAATGTAGGTAATGTAAACGACAACTCAAGAATTTCTCTGCGGTCATGTGCAAAATCAGGAAACCTGTCCGGGGGGGGCTTAATTCCATAAATACAAAATGTAAAGAATTTCTGGTCCGAACCAATCCGGAGGTTTTCTACGTTTACTAACTACAGCTCAACAAATTCTTTGCGGGAATGTGCTAAAACGCAGATAACCTGTCGGAGGGAGGGGGGGTATAATACCTAAAATATAAATTTCTAGTCCGATCCTTAGATTTTTTTCGTTTACAAATATAACATATAAAAGAATTTGTACCCCAATCTGGAGATTTTCAGCGTTTGTACACTACAAGTCAGCAATTTCTCTGCGGGTATGTGCTAACGCAGAAATATTTCATATTTTCGGTTATGTCCCCCTCCCCGACAGGTTTCCTGCGTCAGGTGGACCTTAACTAAAGGAGACATACAAAGGCTGCAGACAACTCAAAAGCAGCATGGAGAGGTGCATACTTGGTGTAACCAGGAGAGATAAGAAGAGGAACTCGTGGATCCGAAAAATGACAAGAGTGGAAGACATCATGATCAGAGTTAAATCCCTGAAATGGCAATGGTCTGGACATACTGCCAGAAAGACAGACCATCGATAGACAGCTGAAATATTAGATTGGATTCCAAGGGACAGGAAAATACCCAGAAGGAGTCCACTTGGGAGATGGGTGGATGAAATTCGAAAGTATGCGGGAGTAACATGGAGGAGACTGGCACAAGACAGACCGTTGTGGAAGAGGCTTGGAGAGACCTTCGTCCAGCAGTGGATTGATAATGGTTGACAATGATGATGATGATGATGATATATAAGGACAAAAAATAAAAAAATTAATGCGTGTGCCAGTGGTAGCGGAGACACACTCAAGGTCATGTACGCGTTCTCAAGTGTCTCATTGTGACCCCTAGAAATATGACAATAAATAGTTTTTCTTCACTCCCTTTGGAACTTCGACTTGACACCGACCACTGCAATTTAGACGACGATGAAAAACATTTTGGGGAATTTTGAAGGGTGTGACAGAATTTCGCGACGAGTTTTTATTACGATACTCACACACCGGCATTCTCTTTAATAAAAACGGATTGCAAACATATTCAATCCAGTTTTAATTTTGAAGCCATGATTGCCGCCCCGGTGGCGCAGTGGTCTAAGGCGCTGGCCTCTGATCATTTGTCCGTAAGTGGTCCAGGTTCGAATCCCGGTGAGGCATGGATGTTGTGTTTGTCTTACGGCACTGGCTCTCTCCCTTCCCTGGAACCAGTGACCCTAAATTAGGGACGGGCGACTGCTTATAGCCCATTGAGTTGCTTCCATTTCTTCTTTCTCCCGACCAGACCTACACGGTTCCTGGTCGGTCCATCACTTCTAATCTCAATCTCCTTCGAGATCTCCTACATCTGGCTCGTACTAACTCTGAACCACTTGCCCTCTTTAATCTTGACCAAAGAGCAGCTTTCGACAATATCTCACATTCGTATCTTTCTGCTGTTCTTATTGCTTTCGGCTTTCCTTTTGCTTTTGTTACCTCTATTCTTGCCCTTTATCAGGACGCTGCTTTCCATGTCAAGACGGCCGCCTTCTTGACTGCACCTATTCCTTTTCGGCGAGGCATTCGGCAGGGTTGCCCACTTTCTGGGCAGCTCTTTGCCATTGCTTTTGAGCCGTTTCTTCGGTCTGTCCATCGAGCCTTTATAGATGCACTGCCACCGCCTACTGCAAGTACTAGGCACTTTTCTGTGACATACTCTGCATATGCCGATGACGCGACCTTTTGTGTAAGCACAGACGCTCAATTCGACATCTTGCTCCAGATTTACGATCAATATTCTTCATGTTCAGCGGCATCACTTAATACATCCAAGAGTGCAGGCCTATGGAGCGGAGCGTGGGCCTCTAGGAGTGACACCCCGTGGGGCGCCTCATGGACTGCTTCATCCCAAAAATTCCTTGGGGTCCATCTCGGAGTCCGTCTTTCTGCTCAAAATGAAACATGGAATGCTCTCAGAACACGCCTTACTCGAACTGCTGCATTCTGGCGAGGTTCCCAGTTTTGTACTTCTTACTTCTCAAGAGCTAGAATAGCTCAGACTTATATTCTTTCACCATGCTTATATGCATGGTCAGCAGAACGTATGCCCATTTATCACCTCAATGAAATCACTCGAATCATCTCAACGATAATATGGAACAGGTACCATTGGATCCAGGTCTCCACTCTCTGTCGTCGAGTCACTGTTGGAGGTATTTCACTGCTGGAAGTTCGCACCTACTATAAAGCACATAAAGTGGTTTCTTTCCTGCGGCTACTAAGTGCACCAGAGTCGCCAGTTACGCTCGTTAGAGATGTCATGATATCGCCTAGGAATCCCCGAATCACTTTCATCACGTATCTTCTAATGGATCAATCTCCTTTTTTCATTCTAAACTTTCCCCTTTCTACAAAGAGGTCCTTTCCTGTCTCCGTTCTCTACCCCTCTTCCGTGCTCCACCGGCTTCCACCACTGAACTATTAGCTGAGCCCCTGTTCTTTTCTTCCATCCTTCATCCCCCTAATGCTCCCTACTTTACTGACCTTTCCTGGCTCCCCGCCGGAATAGTATCTGTTCAGGATCTAATTTCTCCAGATCTTTCTTGGAAACCCTTCTCTGATCTGTCCCCCCACATCTCCCCTACCTCTTCCTCTCTTTCGCTGTATGATTCCTTCCGTTCTTCAATCATTACCCTCTTCCCTAACCTTGCCTCTCAAGCTGGGTTAACTCTTGTTCCCTCTGCCTCTCTTCTTCTTCCCTTTTTCCTTTCCGTTCGGGGCTCATCACTTCCTCTCTCCAGTTTTTCTGTCTCGTCTCTTTACCGTTGTCTCATTGATCCACTGTATGCTACACCATTGATGATTCCAGATGTTCCGAATGTCGCCCTTTCACAAGTGTGGTCCATGTCTAATTCGCCACTATCTATTCCAGCAGAAAGAAACATCCAATGGTTGTTTCTTCATCGGCGGTTACCAGTTCCTACCAAATTATTCAGGATGACGCTTGTTGATTCGCCTAACTGCATGTTTTGCTCTACGATTGCGGATGTAGATCATGTGTATCAACATTGCACAGTGCTTCTTCCCTTGCTACATCTGACCTTCACTACTGCACAGTGCCTTAGTACTAATGATCTCTCCTTTTCAGCCTATAGCACGCTACTCAGTTCAAGTACTCCGCCTATTCCTATATCAGAGTCATGTGCTTATGTATTCATATTAGCAAAACATGTGATTTTTTGCTACTATCAACAGCTACGTTCTACCCCTATACAGCCTACCATCTTTCAGGCGGGAGCTGCGATGTGCAGTCAGTTCCGGAACAGAATGATTTCACGCTTGAGGCTTGCTTTCACTGTTGCTAAGGCTGCGAATCGAATCCCACACTTTATGTCAGTGTGGTCACCTTTTCGTCAATGGTTTTCTGGTCCATCAGAAGACCTTAGACTTTTGTTCTGACGTCTGTGAAATTGTTTGGACTAATTGAAGTATAGTTTTGTGATTATCGTGTTCTTAGGTGCCCTTGTCATAATCGCTTCCTAATGTTACTGCACGTTTGCATGTTTCTCACCAACAAGGTCCTGTAGGTGAGTTTCTTGTTATACCACAGGCACTTAAAATAAGTTTAAAGTTTTTTTTTTTTTTTCGGCACTTTCCTTATGTCTGCCGGGCTTTATAATATATGGTTTTTGCTCACGGTGCTAAGCAACTGTTTGATAGTGTTTAAATTGTCTTATTGATTTTGCACAGTGTGGTTTCTGATCATGTTACATGTACATAAAGGGATATGATCAGTCGATTGCACCATGTTCTGCAAGGTTTAGCACTTTTGTAGTGCAGGGGGTAATTGTTCATCATTCGGTTATTTGTACTGTACCTGAAGTATAGTTGCTATGCCAAAAGCTCAGTTTTGTATATACTAATGTACTTTCCTAATTGCACTGTAAAATTTATGTTTGGCACATTTCGCATGTTGGGTCACGATTACATGTCTTAAGTTTTATGCTCATGGTGCGGAGCAAACGCTTTGATAGTATTTCAATTATATGTTAATGTTACACAGTATGGTTTTTCTCATGTCACATGTGCCTAATAGGAAATAATCAGTCTATTAGATAATGTTCTGCGCTGTATTGCATATTTGCTGTACAAAGAGTCAGTTTCATATTTTCATTATTTGTATTGTACTCGAAGTATACATTTTCTGTAAAACGCAAGTTCTGTTTGTACTAATATACTTTACTCTTTGCACTGTGAAATTTACAGTTGTACCATGGAATTGTAATTCCTTATTAGTGTCTTCCCTATGCTGTTGCATCTTGTGTACATATGTTGTTGTTCATTACAAGTTAATCTATAGCACTGTGATTGAGGCACTTGTGTAAGCCTAAGTAATAGTTCTTTTTGTAATTTGACAGCGTTTCACAAGAGAGATATTGCATTCAATTTGTATAGAGTTCACACCATCATTGTGGATAGATCATTTATTCGCTTATCTTTCAGATACTGAAAAGTATAAACCTTCTGCTCTTTTCTTCTCTTTTCTTCTTTTTTTCAAGATTGCTCAAAATATACATGTTTGTTTTTGCACTGTAAAATTTATAGTTATACCTTGTACTGGTGTTCACCTATTAGAGATGGCACTCTGCTGATGCACATTGCGAACATATGTTGTACATAGAGTAAGTCAACCCATCAGTCCAGTATTGTCAGTGTTATGAATTTGCTTACATTGTATATAGTGCATCCACATAATGTAAATATCTCATTGTCATTGTAAATAGGTCATCCACTTGTTTATCTTTTGGTAACTGTTAAGAACAGGCCATCTGTATCTTCCTGTCCATGTTTGCTCCAAATAAAATATTGTTGAAGCTCACGGTGGTCGTTAAACCTCCAATCAAAAAAAAAAAAGAAGCCATGATAACAATTTAGTGTAGAAAAATTTGTTTTCCAAGATTTACCAACTTCGTAAATTTTCTAAACAATGGTATCTGATTAAATATTCTTCTCAAAGTAATTAAATATAATGCACTACCTCAATTGAAATGCGCAGCTTATTTTTAGGAGGGAGGGGGATGCAAGGAAGGGGGATGCAGCCGAAAAATAAAATATACCCAGTGGAATGACTTCAATAATTTTTGGTGAATAAACATGTACATGAGTTTAAAACCGAAAATTTCGCTGGGCTTGGTTAGTGAAGACATCGATTTTGTGCAAGTATTTTGCGGCAGAAATTAGTGTATCTCTCTCTCTCTCTTTTTTTTTTTTTTTTTTTTTTCCGATTTATCTAATGCTGAACTCTATTCTTAATCGCAATTTGTTCACACGCCCATTTTGAACAGAAGAGAAAATATAAGTAAAACTTTCTTGCAAAAGTCCCGGCAACTCAGTATTTGTTATTAGCAAACACGAATAATCTCCAGTTCGATGGGAGTAACATTGTGGTCAGAATTATTACATTGAATGAAAGCAGGAACAAACCAAAAATTGGAAGAAAAAAAGGTTGAGTAATACATTCAAACATACGTTATTTAATACTTTATTTCAACATTCGTCATTATTTTTAGTTCATTTCCCTATTTTATTTCTTATTTGGGAGCACAAGAACCATATTAATCAACAAAGCACACAGGCCCAGCGATGCGTTCCCACCCAACGAGACTGCATTCGCGAGCAACCCTGCTAGCGAGAGCTGCCATCAATGCAGTCCCCACCCAGGGAAGTTTTATTCAAAGAAAACGAACTGATGTAGGAATAGGCAGAGTGTCCCACATGAGTTGGTTTCAATAGCCGTCAGAGCTGCAAGCAGGGCAGCCCGCCAACGTTCCTTCCGCTCCAGTGGTGTTATGCAGGAAAAACTTCCATTTGAGTTCAGAAAACTTCAGTCGTGGCGTTATGCTGGAAAAACTTACAGCGGTGTTCACAAAACTTCTCTCTCTTGGTACGGCATGAAAAAACTTCTTTTTTTTTTTTTTTTTTTTTTTTTGATTTGTGGTTTAACGACCACCGTGAGCAACTCAATGGGCTATAAGCAGTCGCCCGTCCCTAATTTAGGCTCACTGGTTCCAGAGAAAGGAGAGAGCCAGTGCCGTAAGACAAACACAACATCCATGCCTCACTGGGATTCGAACCCGGACCCCGTTCGGACGAATGATCAGAGGCCATCGCTTAGACCACTGCGCCACCGGGGCGGCAAAAAACTTCTTTGAATAAGGGGTGGGGGTTGCAGCCCCACAGTCCAATAGCAGAAGCCACCCCTGTCGTAGTGTGTAAACGATAAAAATCTCCCGATTGGACTACACATTCTTCATATTTTATATTTTCGGTATCAACTCCCCCTCCCCCCCCCCAGGCTTCCTTCGTTAGCATACATATGCATACAGATAATTTGTTGAGTTATAGTGTTTGTAAACGCTAAAAATCTCCCGATTGGGATACAAATCTTTTATGTTTTATATTTTCAGTCTTAAGCCCCTCCTACCCCACGTCTCCGACATGTTTCCTGAGTTTGCACGTGCCCTCAAATAATTTGTACAGTTGTACTTTGCAAACGCTGAAAATCTCCGGAGCGGACCAGAAATTCTTTATATTTTATATTTTTGGAATTAAGCCCCCTCCCCCCCACCGACAGGTTTCCTGCGTTTGCAAATGCCCGCGGAGAATTTGTTCAGCTGTAGTTTTTAAACCGTGAAATTCTTTTGTTGAGTTGCAGATTATAAACATTTTTTTATTAAGAATTACATTAAGTATCGCGATTAAGAAAACACAAGCTTACGGAAACTTTATGTGATTCAGATAACCAACCTCTGGGGACATACTCATTTGGTTGTTACTCCATATGGAATGTCATTCCGAGATGCTATGTCTATGTTATGGTCGATACCGTCCTATGAACTTTCCTTTTCGGCACGTCGGGAACGATCCTGCAGCAGAACAACTCCCATACGCAAATTTCTCCTGTCACTGGAGACACTCCCCACGGCGTGAAAATGACAGCCAAAGTCGCCGGTTTTGTCTCCCATCGAGCATGTGTGGGAATTTACTAGTAACCACCTCCGAGGACCTAAAAAGTTGGGTGTCCAGTTGGTTGCTACATGGAATGCCATTCCCTAACGCACCAGCGATGATATCAGTGGCAGCATGCCCATGGGGACTGACCAACTCCGTACTAACAATGTTGAGTAAAGGCAGATGTATTACCTTCTTACATTTTGTGTTCTTATTCTTTATATGACTTTGCTAGTTCTTTGTGTCTTGTCATTTTCCCCGACTGGACGTCAAATCCGTCTCTGTGTCGAGGTTTCCATGTTGAGCAGCGTATTTAGAAAGACTGTGTAAATGAGTTGAATTAGAAAAACACCTAGTGCTCCAACTAGTCAATTTTTCAGAGGGTTTATTTGCTTAGAGGCTCCACGGTAAATATGGTTGTTTAATACACTGAAGTGCCAAAAGTCATGCGATAGCAGTATGCAAATTTTTAACTGGCGCTGCCGTCGTATAAAAACTTCGACGCACGCCACGATTTTTATCAGTTGCGAGGTGTAATCCCGTAAATCAGGTTGAACAACCGCCAGTAGGATTATGGCAAGCCGACGTGAATTGCCGGAGTTTGAACGAGGCATGGTAGTGGGAGCCAGACGGATGGGACATTCAATTTTCGAAGTTATGCGAACATTCAACAGTCCTCGATCCAGGGTGTCACGTGTGTACCGAGAATACCTCATGGAAGGCATCACCATCCACCGTGGATAGCGCAATGGCCGACCACGGGTGCTGAATGACAGGGACCAGCGGCGTCTGACCAGAATTTTCAATGTTAACAGACAAGCGACACTGGCTCAAATAACATCCACATTCAATGCAGGAGGTACACTGAAGAGCAATTGAATTAAAGATACCTGTCTAGTAACGTGTAGCACCACCTTTCGTCTGATGACGGCAGCGATTGGACTCGACAAGACACCGGAAGCGTTGGGAAGCCATACGGATACACGACCCCTGAACAGTTCACGAAGATTTGATGGAGGCCGGTCAGAGCATCGAACATCTCTCTTGATGGCATCCCAGATGTGCTCGATGGGATTGAGGTCAGGTGACCTAGCTGGCCAAGGAAGCGAGGTCACATCGGTGGAGTGTTCATCCAACCATTCGGATACAATTCGGGAGCGATGACATGGTGCATTGTCTTGTTGCAGGATGATGTCCCCATTGGGATGTTGAAGACGCACAAACGAGAGCAAATGGTCGTCCAGGATATCCCGGAAACGTTGACCTGTGAGGGACGATATCACACGTACCAGGGGTCTCATTTCAGTCCACGTAAACATTCCCCAGATGAGAATGCCACCCCCACCACCTTGAAGAGTACCCTGCTGGCAAGGAGGATTCGTCGCTTCATATGGTTTGCGCCGTACTCATATCCTGCCATCCATATGTACCAACGTAAATCTCGACTCATCAGTCCAGGCCACATTTTCCCACATGTCTGGGGTCCAGTGGCGATGTTCCCGCACCCATGCTAATCTTTGCACCCTGTGATGTGCGGTCAGAAGCGGTGCTCTCGTGGGACGATGGCTTCTGTACCCCATAGCGAGGAGACGGTTCTGGATGGTGTGGTTGCTTACACATTTTTGTGCACCAAAGTTAAATTGCCGAGTGATTTCTTCCACTGTGGACCGTCTGTCCGCTGTTACTAGCCGACGATGACCCCGCTCATCCACACGCTGTTGTCCACGGTAGTTGGCCCTTGCAGGGATGGTTTTACCGGATTCTATGTACTCACGGTGCACTCGTGACACAGTGGCTCTTGAAAATCCCAGTGCCTGCACGACTTCCGAGATGGAGTGACCCATTCGTCGGGCCTCGACAATTCGCCCACGATCGAATGCGCTTAGATCCTTCGTTTACTGCGTCCGACTCTTACTGATTCCCGTCGCATCACTCCTTATATTGTCGGATCAATGCACACGTCATGTCGTTTCCGTTTACAGGGCCGCCCACAGCGCCACATTTGCATAGCGCCAGCTGTCTCTAATTCAATTGCTCTTCAGTGTACTAGAGACATATCCATCAGGTCAGCGCAGTGTAATTTAGCGCCCATGGGGTATGGGAGCAGAAAACCCACCAGAGTGCCTTTGTTAACACCACGACATCTGGCACAGTGCCTTACCTTGACTCGTGAACACGGTGATTGAACGCTGGAAGGCTCGCAACATGCGGCGTTGTCCGATAAGTCACGCTACCAGTTGTTACGAGCTGATGGTAGGGTTTGGGTGTGGCACCGACCCCATAATGCCATGGACCCAAGCTGTCAACAAGGCACTGCGCAAGCTAGTGGTGGTTCCATACTTGTGTGGGGTGTCTTTACGTGGCACGGTTTGGATACTCTGGTTCTCATAAACACGTCATTAATCGGTAATCGCCTTGTTGCTCTGCTGGGTGCCTATTTGCAGCCCTTCATGGACTTCATGTACCCCAACAACGATGGGATTTTCCAGGCGGGCAAAGCACCATGCCATCGGGCCCATGTTGTCCAAAATTGGTTCGAGAAGCATTCTGGAGACTTCCGACGGATGGTGTGACCACCACGTTCGCCCGACATGAACCCAATAGAGACGTGGTGGAAAGGTCCATTCGCACCCAAGATCCTGCACCTACAAATACCAGGGAACTGTGGGCCGCTGTTCAGATGGCATGGCTTAACATCTCTCCAGAAGTCTTCCGGCCACTTGTGAAATCAATTGCACGTCGAGTTGCTGCATTTCTCTGGATTAGAGAAGGTCCTACACAATACTACGTACGTATCCCATGACGCTTCAGTGCATATGTAGGCTCTTCAAATGCCTGGTCTTGCAGACTCGCAGATAATTTAGGAATTAGCGCATGTGCCTTGTGATTTGTAGATTCAAAGCAACAAGTCTGCTGCGTAAAAAGCACTGGTCATTTCGTCAGTGGCATCAGTTCCAAGTGAATTGCGTTACAATGAAGAGAGGACGTTGGATCAGAGCCAAATTCGTGTCATTTTTTTTTGTATGAGATTAAACTTGGACACGTACATCGGAGGCAGCTAGCAACATCAATACAGCATTTGGTGAAGGCACCGTTAGTGAACTCAAGATACGGTTCGGCGAAATGAACCTATAAAGTAAACCACGCAGTAGTCCAGAAGCAGTTATCAATGATACCGATTTGAAAGCTTGATTGAATCTGGTTCTCATCAAATGGTTACGAGAACTTGGCGAGAAACCCAGAGTACGCGGAGCAACCATTCCCCGACATTTAACGGCCATAGGCATAGGAAAGAAGATGGATAAATAGGAGCCACATGAGTTGACGGTACAGCACAAAACACGATGATTTTACGTCAATTCTCCTTTCATGTCCACAACCAAACGAACGATATTTTGAGACGCCTGGTCACGTGTGATGAGGAATGGATGCTGTATGACAATCGACGAATTTCGGCCCAGGAAGACAATGGTCAGTGTTGGTAGTTCGCGGCTGGTGAGAGATACTCCTCCTTCTTACAACCGGGTCAAACCATCACAGACCGCCCTGGTGGCGCAGTGGTCTAAGCGATGGCTACTGACCATTCGACCGCGATGGGTCCGGGTTCGGATCCTGGTGAGGCATGGATATTGTGCTTGTCTTACGGCACTGGCGCGCTCCCTTCTCTGGAACCAGGGTCTCTAAATTAGGGACGGGCGACTGCTTATAGCCCACCAAGTTGCTCACGGTGATCGTTAAACCACAATAAAAAAAAAAAAAAACATCACAGCGGACAGGTATTGTCGAGAACTTGATATTATGCATTGAAAACTGCCCACCAAATAGCCGGTATTAGTCAATCGCTATAGGGTCATGCTTCTTTTTTTTTTTTTTTTGATTGTAGGTTTAACGACCACCGTGAGCAACTCAATGGGCTATAAGCAGTCGCCCGTCCCTAATTTAGGGTCACTGGTTACAGGGAAAGGAGAGAGTCAGTGCCGTAAGACAAACACAACATCCATACCTGACCGGGATTCGAACCCGGACCCCTTACGGACGAATGATCAGAGGCCAGCGCTTAGTCCACTGCGCCACCGGGGCGGCTCATCATGCTTCTTCATGATAGACCCCAGGTTGCACGCTTCAGAAGCTGCACCACTAAAGTACGAAACTTTCAATGGTGTAGTGGAGCCGAAACGGCGCGGCGATCCGGTATGTTTTTTTTTTTTTTTTTTTAGGTTTAACGACCACCGTGAGCAACTCAATGGGCTATAAGCAGTCGCCCGTCCCTAATTTAGGGTCACTGGTTCCAGGGAAGGGAGAGAGCCAGTGCCGTTAGACAAACACAACATCTATGCCTCACCGGGATTCGAACCCGGACCCCTTACGGACGACTGATCAGAGGCCAGCGCTTAGACCACTGCGCCACCGGGGCGGCTCATCATGCTTCTTCATGATAGACCCCAGGTTGCACGCTTCAGAAGCTGCACCACTAAAGTACGAAACTTTCAATGGTGTAGTGGAGCCGAAACGGCGCGGCGATCCGGTAAGTTTTTTTTTTTTTGAGATTTAACGACCACCGTGAGCAACTCAATGGGCTATAAGCAGTCGCCCGTCCCTAATTTAGGGTCACTGGTTCCAGGGAAGGGAGAGAGCCAGTGCCGTAAGACAAACACAACATCCATGCCTGACCGGGATTCGAACCCGGACCCCTTACGGACGAATGATCAGAGGCCAGCGCTTAGACCACTGCGCCACCGGGGCGGCTCATCATGCTTCTTCATGATAGACCCCAGGTTGCACGCTTCAGAAGCTGCACCACTAAAGTACGAAACTTTCAATGGTGTAGTGGAGCCGAAACGGCGCGGCGATCCGGTATGTTTTTTTTTTTTTTTTTTGAGGTTTAACGACCACCGTGAGCAACTCAATGGGCTATAAGCAGTCGCCCGTCCCTAATTTAGGGTCACTGGTTCCAGGGAAGGGAGAGAGCCAGTGCCGTTAGACAAACACAACATCCATGCCTCACCGGGATTCGAACCCGGACCCCTTACGGACGAATGATCAGAGGCCAGCGCTTAGACCACTGCGCCACCGGGGCGGCTCATCATGCTTCTTCATGATAGACCCCAGGTTGCACGCTTCAGAAGCTGCACCACTAAAGTACGAAACTTTCAATGGTGTAGTGGAGCCGAAACGGCGCGGCGATCCGGTATGTTTTTTTTTTTTTTTTTTTTTTTTTTTTAGATTTAACGACCACCGTGAGCAACTCAATGGGCTATAAGCAGTCGCCCGTCCCTAATTTAGGGTCACTGGTTCCAGGGAAGGGAGAGAGCCAGTGCCGCAAGACAAACACAACATCCATGCCTGACCGGGATTCGAACCCGGACCCCTTACGGACGAATGATCAGAGGCCAGCGCTTAGACCACTGCGCCACCGGGGCGGCTCATCATGCTTCTTCATGATAGACCCCAGGTTGCACGCTTCAGGAGCTGCACCACTAAAGTTCGAAACTTTCAATGGTGTAGTGGAGCCGAAACGGCGCGGCAATCCGGTATGTTTTTTTTTTTTTTTTTTTTTTTTTGAGGTTTAACGACCACCGTGAGCAACTGAATGTGCTATAAGCAGTCGCCCGTCCCTAATTTAGGGTCACTGGTTCCAGGGAAGGGAGAGAGCCAGTGCCGTTAGACAAACACAACATCCATGCCTCACCGGGATTCGAACCCGGACCCCTTACGGACGAATGATCAGAGGCCAGCGCTTAGACCACTGCGCCACCGGGGCGGCTCATCATGCTTCTTCATGATAAACCCCAGGTTGCACGCTTCAGAAGCTGCACCACTAAAGTACGAAACTTTCAATGGTGTAGTGGAGCCGAAACGGCGCAACGATCCGGTATGGTTTTTTTTTTTTTTTTTTTTTTTGAGGTTTAACGACCACCGTGAGCAACTGAATGGGCTATAAGCAGTCGCCCGTCCCTAATTTAGGGTCACTGGTTCCAGGGAAGGGAGAGAGCCAGTGCCGTTAGACAAACACAACATCCATGCCTCACCGGGATTCGAACCCGGACCCCTTACGGACGAATGATCAGAGGCCAGCGCTTAGACCACTGCGCCACCGGGGCGGCTCATCATGCTTCTTCATGATAGACCCCAGGTTGCACGCTTCAGAAGCTGCACCGCTAAAGTACGAAACTTTCAATGGTGTAGTGGAGCCGAAACGGCGCGGCGATCCGGTATGTTTTTTTTTTTTTTTTTTTTTTTTTTTTTTTTGAGGTTTAACGACCACCGTGAGCAACTCAATGGGCTATAAGCAGTCGCCCGTCCCTAATTTAGGGTCACTGGTTCCAGGGAAGGGAGAGAGCCAGTGCCGTTAGACAAACACAACATCCATGCCTCAGCGGGATTCGAACCCGGACCCCTTACGGACGAATGATCAGAGGCCAGCGCTTAGACCACTGCGCCACCGGGGCGGCTCATCATGCTTCTTCATGATAAACCCCAGGTTGCGCGCTTCAGAAGCTGCACCACTAAAGTACGAAACTTTCAATGGTGTAGTGGAGCCGAAACGGCGCGGCGATCCGGTATGTTTTTTTTTTTTTTTTTGAGGTTTAACGACCACCGTGAGCAACTCAATGGGCTATAAGCAGTCGCCCGTCCCTACTTTAGGGTCACTGGTTCCAGGGAAGGGAGAGAGCCAGTGTCGTTAGACAAACACAACACCCATGCCTCACCGGGATTCGAACCCGGACCCCTTACGGACGAATGATCAGAGGCCAGCGCTTAGACCACTGCGCCACCGGGGCGGCTCATCATACTTCTTCATGATAAACCCCAGGTTGCACGCTTCAGAAGCTGCACCACTAAAGTACGAAACTTTCAATGGTGCAGTGGAGCCGAAACGGCGCAACGATCCGGTATGTTTTTTTTTTTTTTTTTTTGAGGTTTAACGACCACCGTGAGCAACTGAATGGGCTATAAGCAGTCGCCCGTCCCTAATTTAGGGTCACTTGTTCCAGGGAAGGGAGAGAGCCAGTGCCGTTAGACAAACACAACATCCATGCCTCACCGGGATTCGAACCCGGACCCCTTACGGACGAATGATCAGAGGCCAGCGCTTAGACCACTGCGCCACCGGGGCGGCTCATCATGCTTCTTCATGATAGACCCCAGGTTGCACGCTTCAGAAGCTGCACCACTAAAGTACGAAACTTTCAATGGTGTAGTGGAGCCGAAACGGCGCGGCGATCCGGTATGTTTTTTTTTTTTTTTTTTTTTTTACCAGTCGGCACGCGTTCCGGTAAACCCTATACAGCACAATTTGTCTGCTTTTGAAAATGCGAGTGTTATGTAATTCTTTTCCATTAAAAAAGTGCAACAGAAAAACTGCACAGTCAGTGAAATTAACGTCTCATGTTTGTTTGAAGGTAGAGTTAGTCTCTAAATCCATTCTCACTTGGCAGTCCCTCAAAACTCATTTTTCTACTGCTATTAAAAACCTAGAGGTGTGGATATTGCAGTGCAGAAAGTATTGTGATTGGGAATTTAATTAATCTACTCATTATTAAGGAGTCTAGTTGTTAGTCTCAGCGAATTTAGTCCAGTTACGAGTGCCCCCTTAATTAAGCTGGAAACAGAGATTTTTTTTTCCCTCTGGAGCTTTAGGCCCGTTTCACACAGGCAGAAAAAATCCGTCGAAGCAAAAAATCTCCAGGCTGTTTTACCGCTCGTTTTCAGGCGGACTATGGAATTGTCCGTGCTGTACCCAAACTGCCCCTATCCAAATATCTCGAGAACTATAAGACTCCCAGTATTAAATGGCTTTGGAAACTCCACTCTAAAAAAAACTAGTTTCTGCTTCCAACAACATCTTACTCGATAATGTGGGGATGATTTTGGTTTTTGCACCCCAACATTTCAGTGCTTTCTTACCAAAATGCTGAAATCTTGTTCATTGAATGCCAAAATGTGTAAATCCGGAACTCTTGATTTCGATCGTTCACTATGCTTTGCTATAGTATAAATATAAGAAACTAAAAAGGGGAGATGCTGAAGGGGGTGTAAAAAGGGAAAGGTATTGAAGACGTAATGGCACCGCGCGTTCCTATACTTTTTCAATCAGCACTAAATCACTGGAAACATTGCCTCATCCACCTTATTCACCTGATCTATCCCCTACGGACTACCGCTTCTTAACACCCTTCCACAGGGTAAGTCGTTTCCCAATCAAAACAGCAGTTCAAACCGCATTCCATGAGCTTATCGCATTCCGAAGCTCGGCATTTTCTCACAACGGCATGTAAAAACTTATATCTCGTTGGCCAAAATGAGTTGCTGCTAAGGTGATTACTTTAATTAATAAAACTAGCAATCATGCCCGTTCTCCGAACGGTGAATCTATAAAATCATTTTTGAACATAAAATTAAAGAAAGGGAAAAGTAATTAAGGGATAGAAAAGTAATTTAAATTCAGTAACTGTTTTACGATTTAGAACAGCGTCGTGACGTCAATGCATACGGTTTGTCGTAAAACGGAGCAGGCTTTAGCGCCCCTTAATTTTAAATCAAAATTTGAAGTTTTCAAAGCATTTCAGTTATTCTGACAAAATTATCTTTAAACCTATCAACATTTTGAAACAGTTAAAGCTAAGCTACCCTTTTGAATTTTTTGGTTTTCAGATCTTTCTCCTAGGTGTAGAAGTGGTAGAAAAATTCAAGAACACGTTTCAAAGCGCTGTTTTTCGTTTTTTTTTTTGTTTTGTTTTTTCGTGCATTCGCAGGTATCCGAACTTTAAGACCTTCCAGCATGCCAATTTTTAGATCTCTAGGTTATGTAGAAGTGTATGAAACAATTCGCCAAAAATTCAAGCAGACAATGTTCCAAAGCCGCCATTTTAATTTTTTTTTTCGTACTTTTCTAGGTATACGGACCTTAAGACCTATCAGCATGCCAATTTTCAGATCTCTAGGTCATTTAAAAGTAGTCGAACAGTTCGCTGACGAACACACTCGCATTTTACCTCTTTACTTTTTATATACGAGGCGAAAGCCTATATGTACTTAGGTATATACGTATGCCAGCGGAAAACCCCGAACTTTAAAAGCATCGCTACGTCATTAAACACTGCGTCATTACCAGTTTGACTGTAGCCTGTCCTTTCCCCCAATGAGAAGAGAGTGCTAAAAATAGCTGCACCACCATGACACCAGGTCACGGGGCAGAACTTTCCTGTGTGGTTAACGCTGAAGACAGAGTAAACCACTCGTTCGTTTCCTTTGCGTCTTTAAAAAATGCTTAAAAATCAGAAAAAAACTTTTTCTTAAATTCGTTTTTGTAAAAGAGGGATGATAGTTGTGAATTTATGCTGTAAAAATTGCAACGCGTTATGATTTATAGTTTGCCATATATCCGGGTTTTTTTAAATGAATCCCATCGCGAAATAGAGAATTTTGTGAAATTTAAAAATTTAATTTCTCGTAAACTAAATCGAAATTCAAAAAAAGGGCAACAAGGTGCAAAATTTCGTCCATGACTCTACATGAGTGCAAAGTTTTGTGGTTCTGTTGCTGTTAGTGTGTCCGGAACGCGAGCAGTTTTTTGCTTACCTTAACTTTGAGATACAATAGCTGTTGAAGTATCGCCAGAATCGAAATACGATTTATTCCAGAGTGTTCTCCAAGCAATTCTCTTCAAACGATGTAAATGTCAGAATTCCGGGTTCAATACCTTTTGTGCTGCGAGCCAGAAAAGCGCGAGTGTCGCGAAATTTCTAAAACAGCGGCGACGGCAGTTACTTTTTTTTTCAGAATAGAAGACAGATTCTTTCGCACCGAATATTTGGTGTTTGAAGTTTCTATCAGTACTCCGACATTTCCTCTGCAACAAACTAATGTTAAGAAAGAAAAATTATCTGTCACCGATAGAGTTTCTTTTTTATTATTTGTTTTCAAGTGAATGTTTTCCCCAGTGCCTATAGAAAACATGTAGGCTGCGTAAAGACCATCCTGTTTAATCTGCGAGACCATGCGACGAGCCACTTGTCTTCAGCGATGAGAGCTATTCCAATATCTAGCTTGCGCCCATTTGGTTGTTACCTCTCTGATAGTGGTTTCTTTGCCCTCGGCAGTGTTGAAGAGACAACAGCAGGAGCACTCATTCATGCAGTCATAAACTCAGAAATGCGCAGATGTGATGACAAAGTGCCCTCCAGGTCACGTTGTTGGAAAGTGCTTGGATATAGCGTGGAAATCAAAACGCTTTCCCAAGACAGATTTCTCACGTCTGTCAGAGTGAGATAGCTAGCTGGTTTACATAAACAAGCACGTCACAGTATTCATTACGACCCTCTTCTGTAGCATAGGAACACCTTTTCTCTAAACCACATAAGGAGAGTAAGAAAACTTTATCGGCGAATAGAAATCCTTTTGGCCAGTCTGCATTGTAAAAAGAATTTATTATCTTAAAGCACAGTGAGACCGCACTCTTTCCGGGCTTATTTTCACATAATTAAAAGGTGCACTGCTGTGCATAAATTTAGACACAAATTTAAATGTTTCAGTAACACATACACTGGCGGAAAGTGAAAAAAGAACACCAAGAAGGAGACGTCTGCTACCAACGAAATTTATACAGCATAATAACGGAATACAGAGGATAACGTGATCAAAACATTATGGCAAAATACAGCTGTATTTGCTGGTAAACTGAAAAATAACATTTCCATGTAACATGGTTAGTACGAGGTTGAACCGCCATGAACTGCGTCACACTGTGCAATTCTGGCATGGAGTCTGTCGTACAGATGTTGGATGTAAGTTTGGGGTATTGAGTTCCAAGCATCCTCAACCTGGACGCGTAAATCGGGGATGGTCGTGGCTGGCCGTGGAGACCGGATAAGTCGTTGTCCCATAAAATCCCACACGTGCTCAATGGGTTCGGTGAACGTGCAGGCCATGGAAGTTGTCTCACACCCTGAAGTGAATGTTGCGTTGCACGTGCCGTGTGTGGGCGTGCGTTATCTTACTGGAAAACACCACGATGGACCGACCTTACAAATGGCACAACAGCGGGCTGAATGATGTTGTTGATGCAGGAGGTGCTGTTTAACGTACCCGGTACAAACACTAGTTGTGTACGGGAGTGATAGCTGATCGCTCCCCACACGAGGAGACCAGGTGTAGGCCCTGTGTGTTGCTGGCGGATGCAAGAAGGGTGGAGACGCTCCCCTGTGCGTCTGCGATCACGCATATGGCCATCGGAGGCTCCCAAGCAGAATCTGCTTTCATCGCTGAACACGACAGATTGCCATTGCGTTCTCCAGTGATGACGTTGGCGACACCACTGCAGCCGTTCCTGACGGTGGGATGGAATCAGAGGTACACATGCCAGAGGCACACGTGCACGTAGTCCTGCATCTAGTAGACGGTTGCGGATTGTTCGCACAGTCACCTCAGGTGCAACGGCAGCTCGGATTTGCGTCGCAGTGAATGTTCTGCTTGACAACGCCGCTCTTCTTATGCGTCGATCGGTCCGCTCATCAGTCCGTCTGTGACTCCCGGTTCCACGTCTTCTGGTGTGGGAATGTTCCTCGGACCATCTACGCCACGCCACCATCGTACCACCACCGATACTTCCAGTCCAATTCGCTCCGCAATACGACGATACGACCACCCGGCCTCGCGGAGTCCGACTAGACGACCTCGCTCAAAGTCCGATAACTGCTGAAATCGTACACGTCTTCCATGTCCAGGCATTGCAGCTTCTTCAGGGTCTTCGCACGTGTCGGTACGCCGACGACTGATTACATTCACTTCGCCGTACTCCTTAAATACCATCGACGATAATTTGCATATTATGCCGTGCTGTGGCATAAGCGCTCACCGGTTGGTCCCGAAATTAACATCACACCTACGTAAACTCGACCCAATTAACATATATAAATTTCATGATCGTCCGCCAATTCCTTCTTGGTGTTCTTTTTTCACTTTCCGGCAGTGTACATGGATTTTAAAAAGACTTTGTACGGATGTGCAGACCAGACTGTATGATGAAGAGCATTCGGATACCCCTTTTGAGTAGTGGATTAGTCCATATACGTCACAACCATGACCTATACATACAAAATGACGCTCGTGGCCTAGCAAACATCGTAGCCAAGTATAAATGGACACCGCAGAGATCAGTGACTTTCACCGTGGAAAGATCATAGGATGCCATTTTAGCAACAATGCACTGCTACAAAATATCTGCCCTTCTGCAGCACGACACTGCGGGATCGCAGAGTGCTGAACCAGCTGCTGCGAGGGAAATATATAGTGTAGTACACCTATGAGCCATTACATTATGGCAACCCCCAGCCTAGAGAAATGAGCGCGAATGGAGACCAAACTGTGGCGCAAGTGAAGTTCACAGAGCAGTATATATACAACCCGAGGACCGGCTTTCGGTTAGTAGAGTGTTCGGAGTCACAATGGGAAAAGCTGCCGATTTATCGGAGTTTGACAAAGGACAAATTCTGATGCACAGCGCCTCAGAACTACGATCGCGGAAACGGTGCGACTTGTGGGTTTTTCACGTGCCGCTGTAGTGAGTACGTAGCAAAAGTGGTGCCCAGATGGCCAAACGACGAACCGTCGCCCAGCAGTGTGTCCTCCGCAGCTCATTGATACCAGAGGGGAGCTGAGACTCTCGCGCACTGTTCACAGCGATCGCAGGGCCACAGTGCGACAAATCATCCGCTGCTACAACACTGCTAATCGGGACAATGTGTCACAATACACAGTTCATCGCAGCCTTCTGCGCATGGGCCTGCGCAGCCGAAGACCCAGCCGGATCCCCATGCTCACTGCACGCCATCGCCAACAACGCATGAAATAGGCCCAAGATGATCGAGATTGGACCTTCGATGATTGGAAGAAAGTGGCTTGGTCTGACGAATCAAGATTCCTGGTGCATCACGTAGACAGCCGAGCGCGGATACACCAATTACCAACGGAGCCTATTTCAACGAACGCATTGTTGGGCGGAAACAGGCCGGCGGCGGCGGTGTTATGCTTGGGGCGATGTTTTCTTGCTGGGACATTGTAGGACCCGTTGTCCCAATAGACAGCTGTCAGGTATCTGATCATCGTTGCGAACCAAGTTCACCCATTCATGGCAACTGTGTTCCCTGCTGGTGATGGCCATTACCAACAGGATAATGCGCCATGCCACAATGCCAGAATCGTCAAGGAGTGCTTCGAGGAACGTGTTGGTGACTTTCTGTTAATGCCCTGGTCTCCAAATTTACCTGAGATGAGCCCAATCGAACATTTGTGGTTAGACTTGGAAAAGTGGATTCGCGCTAAATCACCACCACCCCGAAATGTACGGGGCCGCCCCGGTGTCGCAGTGGTCTAAGCGATGGCTTCTGATCATTCGTCCGAAAGGGGTCTGGGTTCGAATCCCGATGAGGCATGGATGTTGTGTTTGTCTTACAGCACTGGCTCTCTGTCTCTTCCCTGGAACCAGTGACCCTTAATAAGGACGGGCTACTGCTTATTGCCCGTTGAGTTGCTCACGGTGGTCGTTAAACCTCCAAACAAAACAAAAAAAATGTACGGGAACTGAAGAACCTGTTGTCGAAATAATGGTACCAGATACCTCAGGATACCTATTGCCACCTCAACGAATCGATGCCTCGCCGAGTGGCCGCTCTTTTGAGGGCTAAAGCTTATTAGGTAGGTGGTCAAAATATAATGACGTGCGTGTGTGAAGTTCGCACGCACGTCAGCTGGACTTTATCTTAACAACCAAACAATGTATTTCTTTTTTTTTAAGAGGTTTAACGACCATTGGGAACAAATTGGTAGGCTATAAGCAGTTACCCGTCCCTAATTCAGGGCCACTGGTTCCAGGGAAGGTATACAGACAGTGCCGTAAGACACACACAGCATCCATGCCTAGCCGGGATCCGAATACGGACCCATCTCGGACAAATGGTCAGAAGCCAGCTCTTAGACCACTGCGTCACAGGGGCTACACGAAACAATTTCTTAATCAGAAAACGAACTTAAACAGCAGCAAGTAAATTCATAGTCTTTCTTACATCCTAGTAAATGTAAGTTAAATTGGGGATCACTACGAATCGTTCTCTCGCCCAGGCAGGGCCTTGCACCTTCGATCGTATATGCAGGTAGAGTGCGCATGACGTCACAATATCTGGCTCCAACATCGAAAGGCGTGAAGTCACGTGGCATTAGGCCGAAAGGTTATCTCATGTTGCGCTTATGGCGGCTACTCGGAGCTGTACATTAAAGGGAATTGTAGAACGTCTCACAGGTGAGAACGAATTTAAATGATTAAATAGATGCTATGCATGTATGGTAATACCTTGAGCACAGCATTTCGATGTCATCATCCCCAAATGTAAAGCCAAAATGCCTTTTGATGACGGTGACTGTCTTAAAAAAGATAGGGAAAGATAGTTTTAATTTTGATACATTTTTTTTTGTTTTGATTGGACTTTTAACGACCACCGTGAGCAACTCAATGGGCTATAAGCAGTCGCCCGTCCCTAATTTAGGGTCACTGGTTCCAGGGAAGGGAGAGAGCCAGTGCCGTAAGACAAACACAACATCCATGCCTCACCGGGATTCGAACCCGGACCCCGTTCGGACGAATGATCAGAGGCCATCGCTTAGACCACTGCGCCACCGGGGCGACTGATACATTTCTAACATGAATTTTACGTTTTAGTTTGTGTTTTTTATTTTAACAGTTTTTTTTTGATTGGAGGTTTAACGACCACCGTGAGCAACTCAATGGGCTATAAGCAGTCGCCCGTCCCTAATTTAGGGTCACTGGTTCCAGGGAAGGGAGAGAGCCAGTGCCGTAAGACAAACACAACATCCATGCCTCACCGGGATTCGAACCCGGACCCCGTTCGGACGAATGATCAGAGGCCATCGCTTTTAACAGTTTTCCTAAAGACGAAGCAAGTAAAAAACTATGTCTCATTACCAAATGATTTCACTCCATTATTGATAAATAGCTTATATTTTACTTAGATCATGTATTGAAAGTATGATATTTGAAGCACGGCACTGCTTTCACTTTCCTGTTTTTAATTCTTCAGAAAACTTGTAAGTTTGGATCATCATGTTGTAAAACAAATTGCCGTGATTACAATTTTGCGTAAGCTTTTATTACTGGGTGACTATTCCACTTGAATTTTCCATATTTTCAGTAATGTTTAACATCGGGCAGAAATAAATAATCAGGTTCAATTCCCAATCTACAAAACGCGTGCTTATTAACAAAATGATATAGTTACTCGCGATAAAAAAAGGAATGTTCATGTCTGAATTTTTCGCAAATATTCCGCACAACATTATAAATTTAAATGTAAACCACCCGATCTGTGCACATACACAATCGTATCAGAATAATATGACCACCCTCCGGAATCACAGTGTACCCGCCCAGGGGCGTCACAGAGTGCACGTGACAAGGTCGACCACACGGAGATATTAGCGGCCCGCCAGGACAGATGAGTCAGAGTGGCCGCGGATGGCTTAGTATTTAGCGAGTCAGACTATCATTGCATGGTCCTCAGGTTCGAGCCTGGGCTGATCTTTCAGAGATGGTGTGATTTACTAACAATCGCTGAATATCCGTCGTGCATCGGACGAGCACGTTAAGTGACGGCCCCCAGGCTGGACCCACTGGTTGAATGGGTATCCTTTCCTATGAAATTTTCTCACCCCTCTGTGTGCAACATCATACTTGTACGGTGGCGCCATCTACTGTACTCTAATCTCACTACAAATTGTTCTGTCAAAGTCGCTAGACTTGCTCTCATTCCTTCCGTTTCTGTGTCCTGCCCAAAAGGTGATCTTGCTGTAGGTGGCTGGGACCTAAACTCTACTCACTGTGGACGGAAGTCCTACAAGAAAATGATTCATACCTAAACTGAAAAGATGAGTCAGAGTGATTGGGTAGCGTGAGACCAATGGGCAGACGTCGTAATTTGACGGACTTTCAAAAATGAATGATCATCGGCTACGGCGCCAAATGTGGAAGCATCTCAGGAACAGCAGACTTCGTGGGCTGTTCTTGAGATTTCTTTGTGGTAGCGATCTTGTATTCTTTTTTTTTTTTTTTTTTTTTTCGTTCTTCAGCCTGAGCTTTGTTTTCTTTTCGTATTTGCCACAATTCGATGTCTAATCTATATGATATATGCAGGATGCACTCGAAAAATTTAATCCACGAGTGAAGGCTAGATAAGCCCAGGGTCAGCGCTGTTTCATCTGGATGTGTTGTTCGAATAACGCTAAGTTTGTTCATTTGTGAAGGAGTTGCCCCACACACATAGTAATTTTGTGATGCTTGATTTTAGAGTGCACTACAAACCTTTCCGTTCAATAAGAGTGAGAACAAGTTCCTGCCTCATAAGAATTTCCCGACCTTCTACGTGTTCAACAGTGGAAGATAATGCAGCTATTTGCGATTTTACATTGTCGATTTCTTTCCTTGTTACCTCTGGACTTTCTTTCTTTAGAATAACTTTGACAGGCCTACAATATTTTGTCAACGAAGGCAAAGGATTTTTTTTATTGGAAGTTTAACGATCACCGTGAGCAACTCAATGCGGTATAAGCAGTCGCCCGACCCTAATTTAGGGTCACTGGTTCCAGGAAAGGGAGAAAGCCATTGCCGTAAGACAAACATAACATCCATGCCTCACCGGGGCCGCCCCGGTGGCGCAGTGGTATAAGGCGCTGGCCTCTGATCATTCGTCCGTAAGGGGTCCGGGTTCGAATCCCGATGAGACATGGATGTTGTGTTTGTCTTACGGCACTGGCTCTCTCCCTTCCCTGGAACCAGTGACCCTAAAATTAGGGACGGGTGACTGCTTATAGCCCATTGAGTTGCTCACGGTGGTCGTTAAACCTTCAATCAAAAAAAAGCCTCACCGGGATCCGAACCCGTACCCCCCCCCCTTTTTTTTCTTTTTTTTTGATTGGAGGTTTAACGACCACCGTGAGCAACTCAATGGGCTATAAGCAATCGCCTGTCCCTAATTTAGGGTCACTGGTTCCAGGGAAGGGAGAGAGCCTTTGCCGTAAGACAAACACAACATCCATGCCTCACCGGGATCCGAACCCGTACCCCTTTCTGACGAGTGATCAGAAGCCATCGGTTGGACCACTGCTTTATCAGGTTGGAGGTTTAACGACTACCGTGAGCAACTCAATGGGCTATAAGCAGTCGCCTGTCCCTAATTTAGGGTCACTGGTTCCAGGGAAGAGAAAGAGCCAGTGCCGTAAGACAAACACAACATCCATGCATCACCGGGATCCGAACCCGGACCCCTTTCGTACGAATGATCAGAGGCCATCGCTTAGACCACTTCGCCACCGGGGCGGCACAAAGGATTTTGCCACAAAATTCCTTTTTTATCTGGACTTGTACTACTACCAAAGGAAGAATACGTGGTCACCTGCAGTGGTACCATTGATATAACAAATGTATACGAATCATCAATACCCTCTTGCGTTGGCGAATATACACTGACGGAAAAAAATCCCAACACCAAGAAGGGGTTGTGTTAGATATACGACAGTTGGTAGGCGGTGAGAGTACATCTGTAAGATGACGTCTACGCAAATTTCGCGCTCGGCGCATACGTGTGGCGCTAGTAGCGCTCCTCGGAACATACAAAGCAGGTTTGCCGTAAATACGCGCTGTAACGTTCGTGCGCGTTAGTTATCGTTCAGATTCGACGTAGTGTGTTGATGTTAGTCAAGAATGCCTTTAAGAAGACGAAGAAGCCATTATCAACAGCTCACGGAGTTTGAACGAGGTCGCGTAATAGGGCTACGAGAAGGTGGATTTTCTTTCCGCAATATTGCAGAACGATTTGGCAGGAATGTAGCCACTGTGCATGATTGTTGGCAGCGGTGGTCAAGGGAAGGTACTGCCCCAAGAAGACCGGATTCCGGCCGGCCACGTGGCACTACTGAGAGGGAAGACCGCCGTGTACGGCGTATGGCCGTGGCGCATCGTACTGCGTCTGCGGCAGCAATTCGAGCTGCAGTTGCCACCACAGTGATACAACGAACTGTTACAAATCGGTTACTTGAAGGACAGCTCCAAGCCAGTGCATTCCACTTACTCCAAACCACTGCCGTTTTGCGACGTCAGTGGTGTCAAGCTAGAGTTCATTGAAGGACGGAGTGGAGATCTGTTGTGTTTTCTGATGAAAGACGGTTCTGCCTGGGTGCCAGTGATGGCCGTGTGTTGGTTAGAGAGAAGGCCAGGTGAGCGCCTGCAACCAACATGTCTGCGGCCGAGACAAACTGGACCTACACCTGGAGTTATGGTCTAGGGAGCAATTTCCTATGACAGCAGGAGCACTCTCGTGGTTATCCCACGCACCTTGACGACACAGTTGTACGTCGGTCTAGTGATTCAACCTGTTGTGCTGCCATTCATGAACAGCATTCCAGGGGTGTTTTCCAACAGGATAACGTTCGCCCGCATACCGCTGTTGTAACCCAACATGCTCTATAGAGTGTCGACATGTTGCCGTGGCCTGCTAGATCACCAGATCTTTCACCAATCGAGAACGTATGGGACATCATTGGACGACAACTCCAGCGTCACCCCCAACCAGCATTAACCACCTCAGTATTGACCGACCAAGTGCAACACGCATGGAACTCCATCCTACAAACTGACTTCCAGCACCTGTACAACACAATGCATGAACGTTTGCGCGCTTGCATTCAACATTGTGGCGGTTACACCGGTTATTAATGTACCAGCATTTCACATTTAAAATGGCTATTCTCGCGCTTACATTAAGCTGTGATCTTGAAACCTTAATCGATTAAATATGTTACCTATGCAAATGTATTGCCGCCATTTCATTCCTCTACAACTAATTTTTCGTGGTGTTGGGGTTTTTTTTTCCCGTCAGTGTAGTTGCTTATACTGACTTTGTCGAGAGGCGCCATCACAACCCCATTTGACGACCATATTAAGTGTTGGAAGTGTGTCTATACCTACTCGCACTTGCTGTAATACCTCCAGCTGTACTGACACTAAGTGGTGTATAGTATGATCAAGCAATGACTGCAGTTGTACATCTGCAGAGTAGTAAGCGATCTCCATTTTATTTGGATAGCGTCGCTTTTTTGCCTTAAGAAGCATATGATAATTTGGGAAAATATTAGCATTGTGAGCTATGTCTATCTGGCGCATAGAGATGCGCTGATACTTTGTGAGCTTTTTATCCATAAAAAAGGCTAATGCTTCGTCACATGTCGTTTTAATGGGCGCTGTGTTACTTGGAGATCGATAGGCTTTTTTACGCTTTCCAACCGTAGGTTGAAGAAGCGTATATGCTCCAGCTTTTTCCGTCCGTCTGTCCGTCCGTCCGTCTGTCTGTCGGCACGATAACTCAAGTAAAAATGGTTCGATTTCGATGAAATTTTAGTATGTGGTAGGGGACTACCAGGAGACGAACCCTATTGAAATTGGGTGAAGTGGGGTCAAAGGTCACGCAATAAGAGCAGGATCCATTCAATTGCCCTTATGCGTCATAACTTGCGTAAATATGGTTCGATTTCGATGAAATTTTAGTATGTGGTAGGGGACCACCAGGGGACCAACCCTATCGAAAACGGGTGAAGTGGGGTCAAAGGTCACGCCATAAGAGCGGGATCGATTTCATTGCCTTTATGCGCCATAACATGCGTAAATATGGTTCGATTTCGATGAAATTTCAGTATGTGGTAGGGAACTACCTGGACACAAACCCTATTGAAAATTGGCAAATTGGGGTCAAGGATCAGGCAGGGCAGAAGAGCGGAATTTATTCCATTGCCCTTATGCGTCATAACTTGCGTAAAAATGGTTCGATTTCCATGATATTTTGGTATGTGGTAAGGAACCACCTGGGAACGAAACCTATTGAAAATCGGCGGAATGGGGTCAAAGGTCAGGTCATAAAGGGATCCATTTCATTGCCTTTATGCGTCATAACATGCGTAAATATGGTTCGATTTCGATGAAATTTTAGTATGTGGTAGGGAACCACCGGGCACGAACCCTATTGAAAATGGGCGAAAGGGGTCAAAGGTCAGGGCATAAAAGTGGAATCCATTCCAATGCCTTTATGCGTCATAACATGCGTAAATATGGTTCGATTTCGATGAAATTTTAGTATGTGGTAGGGAACCACCTGGGCACGAACCCTATCGAAAATGGGCGAAATGGGGTCAAAGGTCAGGCAGGACATAAGAGCAGGATTTGTTCCATTGCCCTTATGCGTCATAACTTGCGTAAAAATGGTTCGATTTCGATGATATTTTAGTATGTGGTAGAGAGTCACTGGGGACGAAACCTATTAAAAATGGGCGAAATGGGGTCAAAGGTGAAGACACTGGAGTGGGATCCATTCCATTGCCCTTGTGCATCATAACTTACCAAAAAATGTTTCAATTGCGACAAAACTTTATCATGTTGTTCCGGAAATATAGTGAACCGATTCTGTTGAATATCAACGAAATGGGGTCAAAGGTCATTGCACAAAAGCAAGATTTATTCCACAGCCATTATTCTCATAACTTGCGTAAAACTGCTTCTATTGCGACAAAACTTTAGTATGTTGTTCTTGAGGTGTACTGAACCGGTTCTGTTGAATATCATCAAAATGGGGTCAAAGGTCAGGACACAGGAGCGAGATTTATTCCACAGCCATTATCCTCATAACTTGAGTAATAATTTCTGGTATGTTGGAAAGCGTATCATAATCAATGCATTGCACGATTTTACTAACTTGTTCTTATTTTCGTGGCCCTTTCTGGGGAAAAACTTTATATTTGTTTTACTATTTGTGCTGCATCACGCCTGCCTGCAGATCGCAAACCCATTTCCGCGACAAGGACAATCTCACCAACAGTGTGTGTTTCCAACGATATTTTCAGTTTCCTTTCCGAGTAACACCGGCACATTCATGGGACAACTGTTGTGGACGACCTATGGTTTTTTTTTCTTTCTTGAGCACTGTCTGCTTCTAAAAAAGTCAGTTTAACACTCAACCAATCACTGTTTTTTCGTAAGAATCCTTTCAACACATAGTGGCAGTTAGTCCGCCGTTCTTTAAATTTCTTACAAAATTCAGTACTTTTTTCTGCATTAGTTCACGAATATGTCCCTCAGGATCTTCCAAGCCATATTTCGTCAGTATATAATCACACACATAGGCTAATCTCCTTGAAATATTCTTTTCATTCAGCCAAACATCAAACAGCTCTCCTCTTGGAATTTCGTCGGCCATCACTAAAATATTAATACAAAAAGAAGTTGGTCATAAAACAGTCATAATTAATTAATACAGACATTTAACGTGGACCAGGAATATCAAATAAAGATCTTCGCTCTTTCCACGTTTATAAGTGAGTCACGGAAAAATTCTCATTGGCCGCCACCGGGAGTCGAACCCAGGGTCTTCGGGTTACGCGCCGGATATGCTTCCGCTACACCACAGCGGCCTCGAATTCCTCCAGACTCACACACGCTAACTGCCAAGCCAATTTGGCAGGTTGTTTCTTGGAGCCCCGCACAATGCTGGGGATTCACCAAAGATGGTAAGCAGCAACTGAAGAAATACCTAAATGACTAACTTAACCCTTTAACAACCATGACCCTAAAAAGTTTTATCATTCCACATACCATAACGCCCGAAACTCTATTGGTTCACTTCTTTGTTTAGTAACAATAATGATGCCTGAATGTGACCCCAGATGATCCCTCATAGGTTGTGCAAATTTAAAGAAAGGTAAAGGTAGGATATCTGACTTATTCTAGACAGGCGTTTCGGGCGGCTATGGTCGTTTGTATGTACGGGCGTTTTGGGCGTTATAGTCGTTAAAGGGTTAAACGCTGAGTATACTTTCACAACGGACTTTGCTTTTGCAAGCCTGTTACTTCAATTACATCTTAAAACAATTTCATGGAATACTTCTATTATAATGAATGACCATAAGAACTAAATAACATAATGTTAAAATTTTAAAATGCACTAAAAATGTAGGAAGATATCTGTACTTTTATTCGTCGAAGACCCGAATAGGATCGAGAATAAATTACGTGTACACAGATCGTAGTTCCGAAGACAACTGCTGGGTGATGCTAACGAGAAAACGATGGTTGCACTAAATATGTGACATCTACCTGCTCCTACTCAGACACAATTATTTCTTTTGGACAACTGATTGTGAGTCCTAGCTACACAAACATTTAGGTTGTGTAGCTAGGATTACAGTACGGCACTATTTAAGTTGTTTTGAAGCTCAAGCAATTATACCTTTTGTCCAGCGAGATTTGTGTTTGGAACCACTGTGCGTCGCCTCCATCAACTGGTAAAGCGCAATCGATGCGCAACAGTGCAGCAATTGACCACACAAAGGAACGCTGGGGCACTCAGGTACGTGTCCCTGATGGGTATGTAACGATTGGTCGACAAACGGTTGGTCGACATAACGATTGGCCGGCACACGATTGGCCGACAGTAAGGATTGGTCGGCATAACGATTGGTCGACATAACGATTTGTCGGCATAGCGATTGGTCGGCATAACGATTGGTCGATATAATGATTGGTCGGCATAACGATTGGTCATTACAAATGATTAGTCGACATAACGATTGGTCGACAGTAATGATTAGTCGACCGTAACGATTAGTCGACAGTAACGATTGGTCGACAGCACGTTTGATCGACATAACGATTGGTCGACAGTAACGATTCGTCGACAGTAACGACTGGTCGATATAACGGTTAGTCGACATTGGTCGACATAAAATGGTCAACGGAACTTGGAAAAAAAATCGAATAAGTACAAACAGTTTGGCGGTAAATTGCCCCACCGGAAGATGGCCACACATCTTTCAGCAACCCGGAAAATTGCCACACACAGAAAAATTGCCACATGGTTTTCATTAAGGGGACGAGCATAAATCGCCGTTCGTCCGAGAAACGCTTTGAATGTGTGGCAATTTTCTGGTAGGGCAATTTTCCGAGTTTCCGAATTATGTGTGGCAGTTTCCCCAAGGTGCCTATACCTAAAGTGCCCCGGGGCCCTTTCGGAAATAATATCTTTCAGAAGGCCCTCTATATAAATTTCTTTTAGAGTACAAAAGATGACACGGGAGCCTATTTGGAAATAATATGTTATAATGCTGTACGTTCTGAGGACTACATTCTAAAAGATATTATTTCCAAAAAGAAACGTTACGTTTTGAGAGGTCAGTTCGTTCTGAGGTACCGCTGCGAATGTAAACCATTATCCTCTGAACCAATGGTTATCTCGACCAATCGTTGTGTCGACCAGTCGTTACGGTCGACTGATCGATCGTGCTGTCGACCAATCGTTACTGTCGACTAGTCGTTACGGTCGACTGATCGTTATGTCGACCAATCGTGCGCCGACCAACCGTTACTGTCGATCAATCGAGTGTCGACCAATCGTTATGTCGACCAATCATTATTCGACCAATCGTTATGTCGACCAATCGTACGACACCGGTCCCTGATAACAGTAGAGCGAACCATGTTGCGCATGAATCTCCGGAGCCTCCCCAGTGGCGCAGTGGTCTAAGCGATGGCTTCTGGTCATTCGTCCGAAAGGGGTCCAGGTTCGAATCCCGGTGAGGCATGGATCGTCTTACGGCCCTGGCTCTCTCCCTTCCCTGGAACCAATGTCCCTAAATTTGGGACGGACGACTGCTTATGGCAAATTCAGTTGCTCACGGTGGTCGTTAAACCCCAATAATAAAAAAAAAAAGTTTATTAACTAATGCAAACGGCGAGATTTTTCAGAACTCCTATCCTGAAGTGACTTTGAAATATCAAAATCGGTAATATATAGAGACTTAGGCCAAGTGTCTTAATTTTGATAGGCTGGTCTTTTAGTTAGCCACAGTTATAAAAGTTTTTAAAAATCTGATCCCTTTCATTCGGCAATACCTGATGCGAATAAACTAGTACAGCGTGTGGAAAAATATTTTTTATCTCCAGCAAACACTAATATTGTATTAGGTGTGCAACTTAATCTTCGGCTCCTAACCGCAAGCGATCATAGAACGTCGGTAAATGTTAATAGCTGTGTGTGACAATGGCTGATTGCAGCGCCATCCAACAGCTTTCCAGGCAACCGTAACCGCTCAGAGCTGTAGTGACAGAAGGGACGAAAGTTGACGGTGAAAGAAATGTCGTTCGAGAAGCAACATTTCAGGCGCCGCCTCCTGTTTGCGTTTCAGCTTAAAAACAGTGCCGCGAAAGCCCAGCAAATGATCTGTGAGGCTTTGGGTGAGGCTGTTGTATCCTACAGTACGTGTAAGAAGTGGTTCCCGCGGTTTAAGCAGGGAAATTTCGTTCTCCGTGACGCAGAACGTCCGGGACAGCCACAGAAAGTTAACGACGAGAAACTGGAACAACTGTTGGATGCGGATCCCTGTCGCACACAGTCAGAGCTCGCCCAGGAACTCGGAGTAACACGGCAAGCCATTGCAAAGCGCCTGCACAAGCTTGGACGGATTCACAAGGAGGTCCGTTGGGTGCCCCACCAACTCACAGCTACGAACAAGTCTAGAAGCTACGATGTTGCTGTGTCCTTGCTCTCCAGATTCAAGAAGAAGGATTTCCTCCACAAGATTTTGACCTGTGATGATAAGTGGATCCACTACGGTAATCCTAAGCGGCGCAAATCGTGGGTTTATCCAGGTCAGCCTACCACCAGTACCGCCAAACCGAATATCCATGCCAGGAAGTTGTTGCTGTGCATATGGTGGGATCAGCGCGGTGTCGTACCCTATGAGTTGCTCAAACCTGATGAAACGGTCAATGCTGAGCGTTATTGTCAGCAACTCATTCGTGTGAGTGACGCAATGAAGGCGAAAAGGCCATACACTGGCAAGGGCAGAAGGTCGGTCCTGTTGCTTCAGGGTAACGCGTGTCCTCACACCGCGAAAACGACTTTAAACACGATCACCGACCTGGGATGGGAGATTTTGTCCCACCCGGCTTATTCTTCACACTTCGCCCAGTCGGATCATCAGCTCTTTCGCTCCCTGCAACATCACCTGAGTGATACGCACTTCACTTCTGTCGAGGAGGTCCACACAAGTATTGATGACTAACAACTTGAAACAGCCCTCTTTTTTTCCGCTGTGGCATTCAGCAGCTCCCTGACCGATGGCTCAAATGTATCCAACACGACGCGGATTATTTCCCTGATTAGATACGTATTCGATTTGCTATAATTTGCTGTCAACGTGTCGTGCCTGTGGCCGAGAATTAAGTTGCACACCTAATAAATCCCTGAAGAGCAATATCGCCATCCCCTGTGGCGCAGTGGTCTAAGCGATAGCCTCAGATCACTCGTCCAAGGGTCCGGGTTCGAATTCCGGTGAGGCATGGATGTTGTGTTTGTCTTACGGCACTAGCTCCCTCTCTTCCTTGGAACCAATTACCCTAAATTAGGGATGGGCGACTGCTTATACCCCATTGAGTTGATCACGGTGGTCGTTAAACTTCCAATAAAAAAAAAAAAAAAGAGCAATAACAATCATGAGCCGTCTTTCTGTTAAAAATACACACGCGCACCTTGCGATAAAAGTTTTAATTATATACAAAGAAAACGCCTGTACGTTGTGATATTACAAAACTTCACGTAATAGTAGAGAAAGAGGTATTGAAGTAAAATAACCCCGATATGTTCTGAAAGCAAACGGAAACACATGCGTTACAGTCTTTACAGAGTCCTGGCTTTTAATAAAGATACTCTAGAAGTCGTCCTTAATTATTATGTGCGTAAGTGAACATATTTTCCATTTTAAAAGGCACGTATTCACTGAGGAGCTTCAATACTGACAGTTTAAAGATAAATTGACGCAGAAAGAATGTGTGGGGGAAATGTCACAATATATCAAAGATATCCATGTGACAGAGCACATACACGCCCACACGTTTCCCTCCCGAATCGCATTGGGGACGCTTTCCCTCGATACAAAAGTAATTGCCCGAAGTCCGAAGGATGCCAGAGCTAACGTCATATGGGAGGGTGAAATATGGAATTACACAGAGGAGATATTAACGCTCAGGAAATCTTCGCACAAGTTGTACACAAATGAACGGTTACCGAACCGATCCGTGAGCTTGATTGATGAGTTACTGCACGGAGGGTTAGTGCAAATGACACGAGGACCCCTATGCATTAAACGGGCATCTCTTTCCGAAAATACACTAGCTAAGTAATTCGATGAAATGGTCTGCCCAAGCCTTCTACATATAAAGCTCAACTAATTAGTGTCATCCGATAAAGGTTTGAAAGAAGCCTTTCTAAAATACTAAGAAACAAAACACACTTTTTGAAATTTCTATTTTTGTTCTGAAGTCTTTTGAATTTATCGCGGCAGAGGCGTAACTAAGCATTTATGCACCAGGGAAGAACCACGAAATATTGCTCCCAACCGAAGTCGTTAAGTCAAAAACTTTTAGCGCCTGGTGTTGTTGTGGATTTAATACAACACTGGCGGAAAGTGAAAAAAGAACACCAAGAAGGAATTGGCGGACGATCATGAAATTTACATATGTTAATGGGGTCGAGTTTACGTAGGTGTGATGTTAATTTCGGGACCAACCGGTGAGCGCTTACTCCACAGCACGGCATAATATGCAAATTATCGTCGGTGGTGTTTAAGGAGTACGGCGAAGTGAATGTAATCAGTCGTCGGCGTACGGACACATGCGAAGACACTGAAGAAGCTGCAATGACTGGACGTGGAAGACGTGTACGATTTCAGCAGTTATCGGACTTTGAGCGAGGCCGTTTAGTCGGGCTCCGCGAGGCCGGGTGGTCGTATCGTCGTATTGCGGAGCGCATTGGACGGGAAGTATCGGTGGTGGTACGATGGTGGCGTAGATGGTCCGCGGAACATTCCCACACGAGAAGACGTGGAACCAGGAGTCACAGACGGACTGATGAGCGGACCACGTATAAGAAGAGCGGCGTTGTCAAGCAGAACATCCACTGCGACGCAAATCCGAGCTGCCGTTGCACGTCAGGTGACTGTGCGAACAATCCGCAACCGTCTACTGGATGCAGGACTACGTGCACGTGTGCCTCTGGCATGTGTACCTCTGACTCCAGCCCACCGTCAGGAACGGTTGCAGTGGTGTCGCCAACGTCTGCTCTGGAGAACGCAATGGCGATCTGTCGTGTTCAGCGATGAAAGCAGATTCTGCTTGGGAGCCTCCGATGGCCGTATGTATGTTCGCAGAAGCACAGGGGAGCGTCTCCACCCTTCTTGCATCCGCCAGCGACACACAGGTCCTACACTTGGTCTCTTGGTGTGGGGAGCGATCAGCTATCACTCCCGTACACAACTAGTGTTTGTACCGGGTACGTTAAACGGCACCTCCTACACCAACAACATCATTCAGCCCATTGTTGTGCCATTTGTAAGGTCGGTCCATCGTGGTGTTTTCCAGTAAGATAACGCACGCCCACACACGGCACGTGCAACGCAACATGCACTTCAGGGTGTGAGACAACTTCCATGGCCTGCACGTTCACCGGATTTGTCCCCCATTGAGCACGTGTGGGATTTTATTGGACAACGACTTATCCGGTCTCCACGGCCAGCCACGACCATCCCCGATTTACGCGTCCAGGTTGAGGATGCTTGGAACTCAATACCCCAAACTTACATCCAACATCTGTACGACAGACTCCATGCCAGAATTGCACAGTGTGACGCAGTTCATGACGGTTCAACCTCGTACTAACCATGTTACACAGAAATGTTATTTTTTAGTTTACGAGCAAATGCAGCTGTATTCCGTTATTATGTTGTATAAATTTCGTTGGTATCAGACGTCTCCTTCTTGGTGTTCTTTTTCCACTTTCCGCCAGTGTATTAGGGGTATGCAAAAGTTTCGGCCGTTTTAAGGAGAAAAGAGACAGGAACAATCTGGAAAGCAGTACACATTTATTCCACGAAATATTGGCCATTAGCATCAATGACCTTTTGCCATTTTTCAGGCAACAAATGAATGCCCCTCATAGGACTCGGGTTTTGTGCTGAAGAACGCAGTGACGAAATTTTCCACCTCTAGAACTGTGGTGAACAGCTGTTGGGCTAGATCATGTTGCATAGAGCGAAACAAGTGAAAGTCTGAGGGTGCAATGTCCGAGGAGTACGCCGGGTGCGGTAAAATCCCCCAGTGTAACTGTTCAAGGGTTGAATTCGTGGTGGCACCGACATGAGGCTTGGCATTATCGTGTAACAGGATGACTGGGTGGCGTCCTTTACCTGTCCATGAGCGTTTTTGCTCGATTGCGGCTTCCAGTTTCAACTGATCGCTATATCGTTGTGCAGTGATTGTTTCTCCCGGTTTCAACAGTTCGAAGTACAATACTCCATGCATATCCCACCACGCACACAACAGCACCTTTTCCTCCGTGGATATCCTGTTTTGCAGTGGATGCTGATGGCTGTCCTGGGTCGACCCAGGATCGCTTGCGTATGGGGTTGTCGCAATAGACCCAATTTTCATCCCCGGTGACAACCTTCCACAAGAAATTCTTCCCTTGAAACCTCTTCAGCAACGACGGGACGATGCCTAATCGTTGGCCAATATCACGTTCCGTTAAAGTATGCGGAACCCCCTTACCAATCTTCTGGATCTTCCCCAAGGCCTGTAGACACCGTACCACCGTCGATCGAGCCACTTTCTAACGTTTCGCCAGTTGCGTGGTCGATTGTGTGGCATCCTCTTGCAACAGCGATTCCAGCTCCTCGTCTGCGAGTTCCCACGGTCTACCTGCACGTGGCTTGTCTTCCAAGCTTAGATCGCCTTTCTTAAACCTGGCGAACCATTCTCGACACGTCCGCTCACCCATAACCGTTTCGCCATACGCCTGACATATTGAACCGTATGCTTCACTCGCAGTTTTCCCTAAATTAAACGTGAATAACAAGCAGTGCCGCAAATGAACTTTATCGACCGCCATGCTTGGCTTCATGTACGAACTGACATCACGGGTCGCCGGCCGGTTAGGCCCCTACAACACACGCTAGCGCGGGCGGCGGAAACTTTTGCATACCCCTAATATGTAATGTGCGTAAATATATATAAATAGCTGACTGAACACTACATGAATCAGTTCTTAATAACTTCAGTTTTAAGCGAATCGGGAGTCATTCATATAACTTCAGAAAAGGTTACTTACTATTAGTTATGACGTAGAAGTCTTTTTGTACTTCTACGTTATCTTAAAAACATAACCATAAGATGAAATAGTTCCTAAATTGAACCTTAACGGCCAGACGAAACAAGTAAACAAGAGAAGTCAAACTTACGGAAGAGATGCTTTATTCAGGATGTAGCACTTCCATAACAAAACGGTATCAACATTAAACACACCACACAGCTCTTAACACAACGCTCTCTAGCAACAGTTTACTCGTAGTTTATATCTCTCGTTCTTATCAAACCGGGCATACGTCACGTTCATTCAACCTCAATTATGTTGCCAACAGTATTCGTTTGAAAGAAAAGACATCACGTTAAGTGCGAAGTATAACTGAGAATAAACTCAAGATTTACATAGGGAAAGAAAGTAAAAAGGAAAGTTAATTTAGAATATACGTCACATAGTCTTTATTCAGCAAAAACTTCTTTAGCACGACTCAGTCTTCAACAACATTAGTGGAAAAAATCCAATTACTTGTTAGAGGACGTTTAGCGAGAAACAAAAACCCCAACTCTAAATATTAAATACGCAGACGTCAAGAAATCACAACTGCAAGTACTTCAACTTCCACAACTACTATTATATCATACTACCATACTCTCCACAACTTTGCTGCTGCTCACACATTATATATCGTCCAGTTCTCATCGGGCACATACACACGTCATACGTTCTGATCTCAAGGTGTTGCCAAATAAGCTTGCGATCCCGTTAAATTTGAAAAACGCTAAGGAGAGCGAACACTAATTTATATGGAGAAAGAAACTAAAAAGGAAAGTTAAATTAGAGTACATGCAACTACTAATCTATGCAATTACGTTTGTATAATTCTCAAACATAATTGAATATATACACTGAAGAGCAATTGAATTAGAGATACCTGTCTAGTAACGTGTAGTACCACCTTTCGCCCTGATGATGGCGGCGATTCGTCTCGCCATGGACTCGACAAGACACCGGAAGCGTTGGGAAGCCATACGGATCCACGACCCCTGAACAAGCTCCCACAGTTCACGAAGATTTGATGGAGGCGGATCAGAACCTCAACCATCTCTCTCGATGGCATCCCATATGTGCTCGATGGGATTGAGCTCAGGTGACCTAGCTGGCTAAGGAAGTGAGGTCACGTCGGTGGAGTGTTCATCCAACCATTCGGATACAATTCGGGAGCGATGGCACGGTGCATTGTCTTGTTGCAAGATGAGGTCCCCAGTTGGATGTTGAAGACGCACAAACTGGAGCAAATGGTCGTCCAGGATATCCCGGTAACGTTGACCTGTGAGGGACGATGTCACACGTACCAGGTGTCCCATTTCAGTCCATGGAAACAGTCCCCAGACGAGAATGCCACCCCCACCAGCTTGAAGAGTACCCTGCTGGCAAGAAGGATCCATCGCTTCATGTGGTTTGCGCCGTACTCGTATCCTGCCATCCGCATGTACCAACGTGAATCTCGACTCATCAGTCCAAGCAACATTTTCCCACATGTCTAGGGTCCAGTGGCGATGTCCCCGCACCGATGCTAATCTTTGCACCCTGTGATGTGCGGTGAGCAGCGGTACCCTCGTGGAACGATGGCTTCTGTACCCCATAGCTAGGAGATGGTTCTGGATGGTGTGGCTGCTTACACGTTTTTGTGCACCAGCGTTAAATTATCGAGTGATTTCTTGCCCTGTGGCCCGTCTATCCGCTGTTACAATGCGAGCTAGCCGACGATGACCCCGCTCATTCACACGCTGTTGTCCACGGCAGTTGACCCATGCAGGGATGGTTTTACCGGATTCGATGTACTCACGGTGCACCCGTGACACAGTGGCTCGTGAAAATCCCAGTGCCTGCATGACTTCCGAGATGGAGTGGCCCATTCGTCGGGCGCCGATAATTTGCCCACGATCAAATGCGCTTAGATCCTTCGTCTTACCCATACTGCGTCCGACTCTTACTGATTCCCGTCGCATAACTCCTTATATTGTCGGATCGCTGCATACGTCATGTCGTTTCCGTTTACAGGGCCGCACACAGCGCCACATTTGCATAACGCCAGCTGTCTCTAATTCAATTGCTCTTCAGAGTACTTGAAAGATATTTGTGACATCATCATATTACTGTTACGTATTCACTACGTTGAACATTATAGTTTTAATAAACTTTGTAAAATCACAATAAAAAACATTACACTCAACAGCTGTTTCAAAAGCAACGACAGTCGTATTACGAGTTGTTCGCGTTTTCACAGGTTCAACGCAGTCCGCTGTCCATTGGGAACGGTGGTGGCGTTTATATATTGATAACAAAAGAAATAAAAATCGCTGCCAAATGAGGGTGTCGAATTTCTATTATACATGCGGAATAGACTATATTTCAGCGAAAAAGAAAGAAAATCAAATTCGTCATTTCTCTAAATACCTACCAATATGAATTTTCTCAGCTTCAAGTAAAAAAAAACATGCTGGTATACTATATACTAATACAACAACACAGCCATCTACTTAGATTTTATAAAATGCTTTTTAGAATTTAAAAATTATAAAAATCAAAACAGTTACTTACTTTCAGATGATATTGAATCACAAAAAAAAAAAAAAGGATAAATAAATACAGACATTTGACGTGGGCCAGGAACATCAAAGAGAAGTCATCGCTCTTTCCACATTTAGAAGTGAGTCATGGAGAAATTCTCATTGAAATATTAAATCAACTAAGTAGCTAACTCGAGTACGACAGTATCACCAAAGAATATCCCTGTAGCACGTGGAAATGCGACTACGAGAGTGCTTTGGTGAAATGGCATAAATGCGCATGCGCATCCACGCCGTTGCCAAACCAAAAATCTTAAATATCGAATCAAGGCAGCAATTATGTGCAATGGAAACTATTTTTTTTTTTTTTTAATGGAGGTTTAACGACCACCGTGCGGAACTCAATGGGCTATAAGCAGTCGCCCGTCCCTAATTTAGGGTCACTGGTTCCAGGAAAGGGAGAGAGCCAGTGCCGTAAGACAAACACAACATCCATGCCTCACGGGATTCGAACCCAGAGGCCATCGCTTAGACCACTGCGCCACCGGGGCGGCACAATGGAAACTATAAGACAGTAGTATCGGTGACTGCTATTTTTAACGTAACCGTAATGTACAAAGAGTTATGTTCCAAAATAATGTTGCTAAAACGTAATTGTAAGATATCTCTGAAAGTGTAACGAAAATGAGAGATTGTTACATTATTTATTGATACATATCTGAAACGTTTTGTGCTGTATGGGTTGACACGACCCGTTTGACCCGCAAGAAATTGTCGACTCGTTGACCTATGACCCGTTTCCATCTCTGATCGAGGCATGAACTTCTGAAGAAAAAGTCTCTTCTTATACGCAGTAACTAAAATTGACCACTGGTAGTTGCTCCTGACATTTCGCTTGAGACTGAATTCTATATTTTCTTTCTTTTTTTATCATATCCTTTAGTAGTTAATTGATATCTAATCATCATTAACGGTTGTGCAGCATATTTTAATAGAAAGCTAGCTTTTCGACGCACCAAAGGAAAAGATTTGCGAATGTACCACTGCTCATTGCCATTTTCATTTCAGTTGAACAACCAAACGCTATATACTGTTATTGGAGTTCGATACACTAGTGGCCAAAATTGTGGAAACCTTTAGAAAAATATGTATTTCTAAGGTTTGATGGCTCATAACATCAGTCTATTTTAGAATAATACCATAAAATTATACATTTAGGAAGATAATTTAATGCAGAATGTAATGCAATGAACTGCGTTAAATGATCTTTATGCTATCAAAAGTCATAGCCAAATAACCAGAAAAAGAAAACACAACTGCCTTATGTAACAAGAAGTGGATTTCCTTAACTTAAAATTGGTAAATGATACTGATTGTTCTGAGATTCAATCAGGTGTTACAGAGCTCATTTAGCCCATTTAAGAGGGGGCTATGGGGATGCAGCACGGGCCCCACATTTTCAAGGGGCCCCAGAGTTATGCATGATGCTTGAAGAAATGACTGAATTCTACAGTGTTTTTTTTTTTTTTTTTTTTTTGGAAATAGCACAGCAAAAAACAATAAGAAACTTCCTTGTGAATTTTTTTTTATTTCTTTCCGCTTTTTAAGGAAGAGCCCGCAAAGAGTTTTTTTTTTTTTTTTGGAAGTAGCACAGCAAAAAAACAATAAGAAACTTCCTTGTGAATTTTTTTATTTCTTTCCCCTTTTTAAGGAAGAGCCCGCAAAGAGTTTTTTCTTTTTTTTTTTTTGGAAATAGCACAGCAAAAGACAATAAGAAACTTTCTTGTGAATTTTTTTTATTTCTTTCCCCTTTTTAAGGAAGAGCCCGCGAAGAGTTTTTTTTTTTTTTTTTTTTTTTTGGAAATAGCACAGCAAAAAACAATAAGAAACTTCCTTGTGAATTTTTTTTATTTCTTTCCCCTTTTTAAGGAAGAGCCAGCAAAAGAGTTGTTTTTTTTTTTTTTTTTTTGGAAATAGCACAGCAAAAAACAATAAGAAACTTCCTTGTGAATTTTTTTTTATTATTTCTTTCCCCTTTTAAGGAAGAGCCCGCAAAGAGTTTTTCTCTTTTTTTTGGAAATAGCACAGCAAAAAACAATAAGAAACTTCCTTGAGATTTTTTTTTATTTCTTTCCCCTTTTTAAGGAAGAGCCCGCAAAGAGGGTTTTCTTTTTTTTTTTAAATAGCACAGCAAAAAACAATAAGAAACTTCCTTGTGATTTTTTTAATTATTTTTTATTTCTTTCCCCTTTTTAAGGAAGAGTCCGCAAAGAGGTTTTTTTTTTTTTTTTTTTTTTTTTTTTTGGAAATAGCACAGCAAAAAACAATAAGAAACTTCCTTGTGAATGTTTTTTATTTATTTCCCCTTTTTAAGGAAGACCCCGCAAAGAGGTTTTTTTTTTTTTTTCCCCGATTGAGGGTTTAACGACCGCCGTGAGCAACTTAATGGGCTATAAGCAGTCGCCCGTCCCTAATTTAGGTCCACTGACTCTAGGGAAGGGAGGGAGCCAGTGCCGTAAGACAAACACAACATCTATGCCTCACCGGGATTCGAACCCGGACCCATCTCGGAAAAATGATCGGTAGCCATCGGCGCGCCACCGAGGCGGCAAAGAGTTATTGTCACCCCCAGTCCATCCTCAAATCTTTCGAAAGCACTACAGATTTTCTTTTGCACACATCTGTAATTGGGGGAAATTTTCATGCATTAAGAATTCGTTTGAATCATGGTATTTGGATCACATTATTTTGTCCAATACTTTGATATAATTTCTACAAGCTGAACCTTAGGGGAGGGGGGGGTTTAAAGCAGAACTGAACTGGTGTCCATTTTTCAACCATGCATTTTTAGATTTTCTTGCTGACATTGATTCATCCATGAATCAGGTGATACACACTTCAATATGGTGGGGATATTTTTATGGCTCCCTCATCATATTTTGGGAATGTTTTCTCCTGGGTATTTTTGTTCAGCTACCCATAGTGAAACCCTAGATGTGCCACTAATACTGGGGCCCCAAAGTATTGTCCAGACCCCGGGCCTCCTGTCTCTTTAAATTGCCTCTGAGGTGTTATTATGGCGGAGCATAATAATGGCTCTAAGGTGTTAGTATGATTTAGCTCTCATTAAAAATTTTGAAGATGACAATCCGTTTTTTGGTGTAAATATGACAAGGATGGTAAGTCAGATAATATCCGAAAACTTGAAAATTTTGTCGTCCTGGAGCGGGAATCGAACTCGCGTCTCCTAGATAGCGCCCGGGTATGCCAACCACTACACCACCCAGAACGACCAAGTCTCAAGTTTCCGATTAATTTGGCATTTTTGTTACCAGTTATAACGAAGTCAATTTCTCCGTCATTTTTCTCCACGCCGGGCAGCTCGAACCCGGGTCCCGTCATTCCGGAATAAGTCACTCTACCAATTGAGCTACGCGGACGTTCGTTCTGACTGCTATCTGCCTTTATGTCGTGTGCGTCCTGCTGGGCATTGTCATCCCCCCACGGAGGAGGGCCTCGGGCATGGCCCACGGGTCAGCCGTGACCATGAATTGTTGCAGGCAGCCATCCGCTGTAGAACGTGTACTTGAGAACTCCCAGTCAATCTGGTGTGCGGAATGCAACGTCACACGCATTTATTTTTTGAAGCGCGGCTGTTATTTTTCCTCTCTCGCTGTGTGGAAAGAACATCACACCATTGCGAGATCTTGAACGGCCGGGTCAACCGGAAAGTTTGGGCGCCATTATAACGAAATAAATTTCTCTGTCATTTTTGTCCACGCCGGGCGGCTCGAACCCGCCGGGTTCCCTCATTCCGGAATAAGTCACTCTACCAATTGAGCTACGCGGACGTTCGTAATCGCTGCTATCTGCCTTTATGTCGTGTGCGTCCTTTTGGGCAGGCACGTCACACAGTGCCTAACACTTTAACCCAACAAAGATTTATTGATTATCAGGGATTGATGTTATGGAATAATCTACCTTGTCAATTAACACATAGGCCATTAATAATTATAATTATTTTCAAAAGCAACTAAAAAATATTTGCTAACAAACTAAAATACAAAATTGTACGGTAAAATTTATTACTCAGACCATATATGCGTAAATTTTATATGTGCAGGACTTTTGACTTGACTACGTACTCTAGGGGAATTAGGATTCACTCAGGCTATATATATAAATATATATAGCCTTTTACTCAATTTCCTGTTCTGTGGTTACCCTGTACATAAGTATTCATATTATATATGTTGTGTTTTTAATACTATATGTTATAAAATTAATTTTGAAATGTAACATGGTCAGATGTAACCCCATAACGAAATAAATGAAATTAAATTAAATTTTAACCATCACAGGATTCGCTGGTCGAAGCAACCGGCATTCATGTTTAACGAATCTGGAGGTTAAAAATACCCGGGCGCTATCTGGGAGACGCGGATTCGATTCCCGTTACAGGACGACGAAATTTTCAAGTTTTCGGTTATTATCTGACTTACCATCCTTGTCATATTTACACCAAAAAACGGATTGTCATCTTCAAAATTTGTATTGTATGGTGTAATCCCGTATTCCATTCATGATTCAACTTTCATTTCCAGGTATCAGAGCTAATAACAGAACACCTATTCAATTGTGTGAATGTCATCAAGTAGTCCAACGGTTTTTTCTATTCCTTGATAACTTAGTAAGATGACACAGTAGAAAAAGAGTTGAGTGAGGTTACCTAGAAAGCGATGTGAAATACTAACTTTGTGTGAAGAAGGCTACAGGTATTAGGAAATCGTAAGACAAGTAGGTGGAAATTTAACCAAAGGAGGTATTTCTAAACTATGCAAGAGGTATCAGCAGATTCAGTCAATTCAAAATTGAACTCCTAAAGGCAGAAAAAGGTGCACGACATATGGTCGTAGAAGAATTGAAAGACCGTGTTTAAGTATCAGATGAAGAAAATCATCTGAGTCAATTAAAAATGTATTATCTCAATGTGGTTTGAAGATGAGACTGTTAGACGCAGGCTCAAAGACTTTGGTTTAAATTCTAGAATTCCAAGGAAAACCCATTTCTATCTCCCAAACAAAGAAGGAAGGGATTACGATGGGGCTAAAAACCATGTTAATTGGTTTGAGGGAAAATGGGACCGAGTCTCTGGAGCGATGAGACCAGAATACCCATATTTGGTAGTGATGGAATGAAGTATGTAAGAAGAAGTGGAGAAGATTGGCTGCCCAAATGCGTTATAGCTATATTGAACCATAATATACAAGGAGTGTTCAAATGAAAAGGTACGAAACGACACTGTGGGTATAAATGAAGACTTTATTCAAAGTATACACCATAGGCCGTAGCACAACGATCCCATTGATTAACGAGCCGAAGGATTCCTTGTTCCCAGAATTCCTGTAGCCGTGACGAGACCCAGTCCTGCACAGCGTCCTTGAGTTCGTCGTCCAAGTGGAAGCACTTCCCTTTCAGATGTTTTTTCAGGGGACCAAACACATGAAAATCGCAGGGCGACATGTCCGGGCTGTAGGGCGGATGGTCAAGCTGCTCCCACTGGAACTTGGCCAGTTCCGCGTGTGTGACCCTGGAGATGTGTAGACGCGCGTTATCATGGAGCAGAACCACACCCTCCGCGATGAATAGTGGCCGCTTTAACAGCTTCCGCTGTCAGAAATCGGATAACGCCTCGCTGCTCCTCAATCGTCGAATTTTGCAATGTGAACGCCATCCTGTCCGCACACGCACTGCCGCGTCAATTGGACGGCGCTCTTTATAAGAGCCTCTGCTCTCTCCTGCACATGCGGGCGCCCGCGCATACTCCGATCCACGCCGGCGACTCCAATCGCATCCCTAGATGTGTCGCTACGTTCTCCCATAGCGGCATAGGCAAATATGTTAACGGTTACGTTCTTATGACGTTTCGTATCTTTTCATTTGAACACCCCTAGTATTTAGGGTTCTGATCTGGGGTTGTATGCTAGTGAAAGATGTTGGCAGAATTGTGTGATTAATGGTACTTTAAATGGCAAAAAATACTTCATTGATGTACTTGAGCTAAAACTGAAGCCTTCGGCACGTGATCTTTTCCAAGATAATGAAGATTATATATTTCAACAGGATTGAGCTCCTTGTCATGTTGCTGCTGTGTACAAAAAGTGGTTTCAAGAAAATCATATTACACTGCTAGAATGGCCCTGACCTGAATCCAATAGAAAATATGTGGAGCCGATTAGAGAAAATTGTTAGTCAGAAGCAACTAAGAAATAAAGAGCCCAAGTGATAGACATAATAACACCTGATGAGCTAAAATACTTGCTTCACTCCGTTGTAAAGCTGTAATTGCGGCGAAAAAGTTTCCAGATTAAGTGCTAACAGAAATGGTGAGAAATTATGAAATACGCAAGATTCTGCTGTTTGAAAATACAACACACATAAATATTGGAAAAGGGATGAGACAAGGTGACACCATATCTCCGAAGCTCTTTAATGCCACGTTGGAAAATATCTTTCAATCACTGAACTAAGAAAACAAAGGGATATAGATTAATGGAGATTATCTAACCCACTTTCGTTTTGCTGATGTCATAGTCATTTTTGCAATTGCCCCATCAGAGCTGCAGAGTATGATCCAGGAACTTGCTGACAAGAGTAAAGAAGTGGGAGTAAAAATGAACTTTCAGAAGACAAGAGTGATGTTCAATGCTTTTACAAGAAATGAAGATTTATCGATTGATGGAGAAAAGCTGGAGATAACAGACACGTACATTTATCTTGGACAGCAGATATCAAGTGAGGGTCACATTGATGAAGAAATTAATCGGCGTACAAAACTTGCCTGGAGAGCTTTTGGAAGAAACAGCATAATTTTCAAGAGCAATATGCCATTATGTCTTAAAAGAAAAGTGTTTGATCAATGCATCCTTAAAATTTCTTACGTATGGTGCAGAGACGTGGACCTTAACTAAAAGAGACATACAAAGGCTGCAGACAACTCAAAGTAGCATGGAGAGGTGCATGCTTGGTGTAACCAGGAGAGATAAGAAGAGGAACTCGTGGATCAGAAAAATGACAAGAGTGGAAGACATCATGATCAGAGTTAAATCCCTGAAATGGCAATGGGCTGGGCATACTGCCAGAAGGACAGACCATCGATGGACAGCCGAAATTTTAGATTGGATTCCAAGAGACAGGAAAAGACCCAGAAAAAGACCACATGGAAGATTTGTGGATGAAATTCGAAAGTATGCGGGAGTGACATGGAGGAGACTGGCACAAGACAGACCGTTGTGGAGGAAACTTGGGGAGACCTTCGTCCAGCAGTGGATTGATAATGGTTGACAATGATGATGATGATATACTGTAGTAAATAAAGTATTATGGAGTGAGGAGACATTTCTTACCTCAACCGAAAACGGCATTTTTTCATCTTTAATCGCGTCGAAAAAGTTAGAAAATGGATAGCAATCAGAGAGGCTTTCGTGCTATCCTTACATTAAGGATGTTCTGGGTAGTGTAGCCGAACTGGACACTGAACCCAAATAGAAAGATAAAAATCGTTTAGACACGTGTTAAGTAATTTATTCATAAAAGACACGAACACTTTCGAGACCTTCAGGTAGTCTCTTCATCAGATGTAGGAACTAAAAGGAGTAAAATACACTTCATAAAGTCACTTCGTCTGTGGTTTAAAATAGCGTCCACGGTAACATAAGACGACTGATGACATGGCATAACATTGTGCAAGGGTCGAATGCAATAAGTAGGCACGGTTTACAAACAGAGTTGAGTTAAGTTTAAGTTACGTGATGTTGAGCTCTTGATGATGTCTTTGTTCACACCGAGAATTACTACTTAGTTCAATTCTGGACACCGAACGCCATTTCGGGCTATAAAATACAGAAAACTAATTACACATCGTCTGAGCACGATTTATTAAAAGATCAAAAATATGCACAAATTAAAACCATTAATATTTTCAAGGTGACGTTCACCTCATCTTCAGATGTATCAGACATGCCAACATAACATCATATATACACTGAAGCCAACCTTAAAAAACACCATAATACTTTCAAGTTGGAACTGAAGAACAGATTCTCTGCTTTAGAACTCCTAACATCGGAAGAAGTGGATATTTCGGAAGTTAACAGAAAAGTAACCAAAGCTCTAATGGAAACAGCAACAAAATTAGCTGGGTCTAAGAACAAGTTGCATGTGAACAAATTATCAGGAAAAACCAAAATGTTGATGCAAAAAAGAAGAGAGATGAGGACAACTAAAGAAGATGTGACTTCCAAAGTGGAATATATAGAGCTATGCAAGAAAACACGAAAAAGTATCACTGAAGACGTAAGGAAATTCAACTGTGAGCTAGTGAGGAAAGCAATTGAAAACAACCAAAGCCTTAAGATAGCAAAGGGACATCTCAGTAAGGGAAGAAAACAGATTATGGCTCTGAAAAAAGAAGATGGTTCTATAACAAGAAATAGAGGCGAAATTTTGACAAGAGTGAAAGATTTCTACTCCAAATTATATGAAAGGGATGATACATGTACTCCAGACATCATGAAAGGTACCAGAGTTCTTCCAGTCCTCCCAGCAGAAGTTGCTCATGCAATCAAGAGCATGAAGCGGGGGAAAGCTCCAGGAGAAGATGGAATTACTATAGACATCATACAAGAAGCAAGTGGAGAAATTGAAACAGTACTCGCCCAAATTTTCACTCGATGCCTTAATGAAGGGAAGATTCCTGAGGATTGGAACAATGCTACAATGATCCTGCTACATAAAAAAGGTGACATTGAGGATCTCAGGAACTACAGACCTATCAGCCTCCTATCAGTGGTTTATAAAATCTTCACTAAAGTTATTTCACACCGCTTGAAGGTAACACTAGACATGGCTCAACCGAGAGAACAAGCTGGATTCAGTAGTGGCTACAGCACAATAGATCATATCCACGTACTGAGAGAACTAATTGAAAGAGCGAGGGAATATGAACTTCCATTGTGCATGGCTTTTATCGATTATGAAAAAGCCTTTGATTCGGTGAAACCATCAGCAGTTACCACGGCTCTGAAATCCTGCGGTATTGAAGATGCATACATTAATATTATTAATAACATCTATGAAAATGCAAGTGCAAAGATTCGGCTGTTTGAAAATACAACACACATAAAAATTGGAAAGGGAGTGAGACAAGGTGACACCATATCTCCGAAGCTCTTTAATGCCACATTGGAAAATGTCTTTCAATCACTGAACTGGGAAAACAAAGGGATAAAGATTAATGGAGATTATCTAACCCACCTTCGTTTTGCTGATGACGTAGTCATTTTTGCAACTACCCCATCAGAGCTGCAGAGTATGATCCAGGAACTTGCTGACAAGAGTAAAGAAGTGGGATTAAAAATGAACTTTCAGAAGACAAAAGTGATGTTCAATGCTTTTACAAGAAATGAAGATTTATCGATTGATGGAGAAAAACTGGAGATAACAGATACGTATGTTTATCTTGGACAGCAGATATCAAGTGAGGGTCACATTGATGAAGAAATTAATCGGCGTACAAAACTTGCCTGGAGAGCTTTTGGAAGAAACAGCATAATTTTCAAGAGCAATATGCCATTATGTCTTAAAAGAAAAGTGTTTGATCAATGCATCCTTCCAGTGCTTACGTATGGTGCAGAGACGTGGACCTTAACTAAAAGAGACATACAAAGGCTGCAGACAACTCAAAGCAGCATGGAGAGGTGCATGCTTGGTATAACCAGGAGAGATAGAAGAGGAACTCGTGGATCCGAAAAATGACGAGAGTGGAAGACATCATGATCAGAGTTAAATCCCTGAAATGGCAATGGGCTGGACATACTGCCAGAAGGACAGACCATAGATGGACAGCCGAAATTTTAGATTGGATTCCAAGGGACAGGAAAAGACCCAGAAAAAGACCACATGGGAGATGGGTGGATGAAATTCGTAAATATGCGGGAGTGACATCGAGGAGACTGGCACAAGACAGACAGTTGTGGAGGAAACTTGGGGAGACCTTCGTCCAGCAGTGGATTGATAATGGTTGACAATGATGATGATGATGATGATGATACACTGAAGTGCCAGAAAAACTGGTACACCAGTCTAATACTTAGTAGGTCCGCCACGGGAGCGCAGGACTGTAGAAATACGATGGGGCATGGACTCCACTAGCTTCTGGAAATATGCTGTAGGCAATGCACACCATACTTCTTGCACAGCGTTCCACAATTCGGGTGTGTTCCGAGGTCTCGGATTCCTGAGTTCGATAGCGCGTTGCATGGCATCCTAAATGTGTTCTATCACGTTCAGATCTGGGGACTTGAATGGGAATGACAACACCCCAAACTCAGATGAATGCTCCTCTAACCATAATGTGGCCTCCCGACACTTGCATTGTCCTGTTTTAACAGGCCCAACCCATCAGCATGAATGCAGGACATGAACGGGTGTACCTCGTCAGAAAGGATGCGCACATAGCGTTGTCCGGCCACAGACATTTGCAGCCGTACCAGGGGTCCCAGTGAAGTCCAGCTAAACACACCCCATCATCATCATCATCATTGTCAACCATTATCAATCCACTGCTGGACGAAGGTCTCCCCAAGTTTCCTCCACAACGGTCTGTCTTGTGCCAGTCTCCTCCATGTCACCCCTGCATACTTTCGAATTTCATCCACCCATCTCCCATGTGGTCTTCTTCTGGGTCTTTTCCTGTCCCTTGGAATCCAATCTAAAATTTCAGCTGTCCATCGATGATCTGTCCTTCTGGCAGTATGTCCAGCCCATTGCCATTTCAGGGATTTAACTCTGATCATGATGTCTTCCACTCTTGTCACTTTTCGGATCCACGAGTTCCTCTTCTTATCTCTCCTGGTTACACCAAGCATGCACCTCTCCATGCTGCTTTGAGTTGTCTGCAGCCTTTGTATGTCTCTTTTAGTTAAGGTCCACGTCTCTGCACCATACGTAAGCACTGGAAGGATGCATTGATCAAACAATTTTCTTTTAAGACATAATGTCATATTGCTCTTGAAAATTATGCTGTTTCTTCCAAAAGCTCTCCAGGCAAGTTTTGTACGCCGATTAATTTCTTCATCAATGTGACCCTCACTTGATATCTGCTGTCCAAGATAAACGTACGTATCTGTTATCTCCAGCTTTTCTCCATCAATCGATAAATCTTCATTTCTTGTAAAAGCATTGAACATCACTTTTGTCTTCTGAAAGTTCATTTTTAATCCCACTTCTTTACTCTTGTCAGCAAGTTCCTGGATCATACTCTGCAGCTCTGATGGGGTAGTTGCAAAAATGACTACGTCATCAGCAAAACGAAGGTGGGTTAGATAATCTCCATTAATCTTTATCCCTTTGTTTTCCCAGCTCAGCGACTGAAAAACACCCTCCAATGTGGCATTAAAGAGCTTCGGAGATATGGTGTCACCTTGTCTCACTCCCTTTCCAATTTTTATGTGTGTTGTATTTTCAAACAGCCGAATCTTTGCACTTGCATTTTCATAGATGTTATTAATAATATTAATGTATGCATCTTCAATACCGCAGGTTTTCAGAGCCATTGTAACTGCCGATGGTTTCACCGAATCAAAGGCTTTTTCATAATCGATAAAAGCCATGCACAATGGAAGTTCATATTCCCTCGCTCTTTCAATTAGTTCTCTCAGTACGTGGATATGATCTATTGTGCTGTAGCCACTCCTGAATCCAGCTTGTTCTCTCGGTTGAGCCATGTCCAGTGTTACCTTCAAGCGGTGTAAAAGAACTTTAGTGAAGATTTTATAAACTACTGATAGGAGGCTGATAGGTCTGTAGTTTCCGAGATCCTCAATGTCACCTTTCTTATGTAGCAGGATCATTGTAGCAGTGTTCCAATCCTCAGGAATCTTTCCTTCATTAAGGCATCGAGTGAAAATTTGGGCGAGTACTGTTTCGATTTCTCCACTTGCTTCTTGTATGATGTCTACAGTAATTCCATCTTCACCTGGAGCTTTTCCCCGCTTCATGTTCTTGATTGCATGTGCAACTTCTGCTGGAAGGACTGGAGGAACTCCGGTATTGGTATCTTTCATGATGTTTGGAGTGCATGTATCATCCCTTTCATATAATTTGGAGTAGAAATCTTTCACTCTTGTCAAAATTTCGCCTCTATTTCTTGTTACAGAACCATCTTCTTTTCTCAGTGCCATAATCTGTTTCCTTCCCTTACTGAGATGTCCCTTTGCTATCTTTAGGCTTTGGTTGTTTTCAATTGCTTTCCTCACTAGTTCACAGTTGAATTTTCTTACGTCTTCAGTGATACTTTTTCTTACTGTCTTGCATAGCTCTATATATTCCACTTTGGAAGTCACATCTTCTTTAGTTGTCCTCATCTCTCTTCTTTTTTGCATCAACATTTTCGTTTTTCCTGATAATTTGTTTACATGCAACTTGTTCTTAGACCCAGCTAATTTTGTTGCTGTTTCCATAAGAGCTTTGGTTAGTTTTCTGTTAACTTCAGAGATGTCCACTTCTTCCGATGTTAGGCCTTCCAAAGCAGAGAACCTGTTCTTCAGTTCCAACTTGAAGGTATTATGGTGTTTTTTAAGGTTGGTTATGTCAATAGGTTTTGTTTGTCTTATGAGCTTGCCACGTTCAGTTTAGTGTTGAGGTGCATCTTACATCTCACCAATCTATGGTCACTACCTGTGTTGAACTTGTTTAGCACACTGCAGTCTTCTATGACGAATTTTTTGTTACACATAATAAAATCAATTTCACTTGTCGTCCCATTTGGATGTCTCCATGTCCATTTCCTGTGTGGCTTTTTCTTGAAGAAGGAGTTCAAGATGAAAAACCCTTCTGCCTCTGCAAACTCAACGAGAGTATTTCCACGCTGGTTTCTGTTGCCGTGACCGAATTTACCTACTGAAGTTTCATTCTGTTGCCGTTGCCCTATTTTTGCATTGAAATCTCCCATAATTATTTTCAAGTGCTGCTTACCTTTATTATTTAGATGACAAATTTCCTCATAAAATTCTTAAATTTCTTCTTCAGGATGACTTGTGGTGGGTGCATAAGTTTGAATAATCTGAGCCTGGTATCTTTTCGAGAGTTGGATAACAAGTCGTGCAGCTCTGTCAGAGGAACTTTCAACTTCTACCACTTTATCCTTCAGTTTCTTGTTTATTATAAATCCAACACCACTAGTTCTGCCAGTATCTGTCCCACGATAGTAGAAGAGATGTCCACTTTTCAGTTCAATGAGATCTTCTCCTTTTCTCCTTACCTCACTTAGCCCCACGATGTCCCACTTGATCCTTTGTAATTCCTCTTCCAATTCAAGAAGCCTTGAATCAGAAGATAGGGAGCGTCCATTGTAAGTAGCCAAGGTCAGCATCAGATGGCAGCCTAGTCCGGTCCTCCGGGGATTCTTAGCACCCTCTGCCTTCATGTCGCACTGGCCGCTGCCTTGGCCAGGTACATTCCAGCTGCCGGAGACCGAGGGCCAAGATTTAAGTTGTGGAATCATTTTGGAGGGGTTTGGCCATAACTCACCACGCTGGCCAAGCGGGTTGGTGAGTGTGGGATAGAATTTCCTCTAATCCCGATGGTATAGTTATACCGCTATTGGCGGTCGTCAGAGCCCCTTTAGTGCCATACCACTGTGGAAATCGTCTGTCCGCTACGGATGACGGAAAATATCGAGTATGCTGTGGAAATCGTCTGTCCGCTACGGATGACGGAAAATATCGAGTATGCTGTGGAAATCGTCTGTCCGCTACGGATGACGGAAAATATCGAGTATGCTGTGGAAATCGTCTGTCCGCTACGGATGACGGAAAATATCGAATATGCTGTGGAAATCGTCTGTCCGCTACGGATGACGGAAAATATCGAGTATGCTGTGGAAATCGTCTGTCCGCTACGGATGACGGAAAATATCGAGTATGCTGTGGAAATCGTCTGTCCGCTACGGATGACGGAAAATATCGAGTATGCTGTGGAAATCGTCTGTCCGCTACGGATGACGGAAAATATCGAGTATGCTGTGGAAATCGTCTGTCCGCTACGGATGACGGAAAATATCGAGTATGCTGTGGAAATCGTCTGTCCGCTACGGATGACGGAAAATATCGAGTATGCTGTGGAAATCGTCTGTCCGCTACGGATGACGGAAAATATCGAGTATGCTGTGGAAATCGTCTGTCCGCTACGGATGACGGAAAATATCGAATATGCTGTGGAAATCGTCTGTCCGCTACGGATGACGGAAAATATCGAGTATGCTGTGGAAATCGTCTGTCCGCTACGGATGACGGAAAATATCGAGTATGCTGTGGAAATCGTCTGTCCGCTACGGATGACGGAAAATATCGAGTATGCTGTGGAAATCGTCTGTCCGCTACGGATGACGGAAAATATCGAGTATGCTGTGGAAATCGTCTGTCCGCTACGGATGACGGAAAATATCGAGTATGCTGTGGAAATCGTCTGTCCGCTACGGATGACGGAAAATATCGAATATGCTGTGGAAATCGTCTGTCCGCTACGGATGACGGAAAATATCGAGTATGCTGTGGAAATCGTCTGTCCGCTACGGATGACGGAAAATATCGAGTATGCTGTGGAAATCGTCTGTCCGCTACGGATGACGGAAAATATCGAGTATGCTGTGGAAATCGTCTGTCCGCTACGGATGACGGAAAATATCGAGTATGCTGTGGAAATCGTCTGTCCGCTACGGATGACGGAAAATATCGAGTATGCTGTGGAAATCGTCTGTCCGCTACGGATGACGGAAAATATCGAATATGCTGTGGAAATCGTCTGTCCGCTACGGATGACGGAAAATATCGAGTATGCTGTGGAAATCGTCTGTCCGCTACGGATGACGGAAAATATCGAGTATGCTGTGGAAATCGTCTGTCCGCTACGGATGACGGAAAATATCGAGTATGCTGTGGAAATCGTCTGTCCGCTACGGATGACGGAAAATATCGAGTATGCTGTGGAAATCGTCTGTCCGCTACGGATGACGGAAAATATCGAGTATGCTGTGGAAATCGTCTGTCCGCTACGGATGACGGAAAATATCGAGTATGCTATGCAGCGTTCGAATTACCCATGGTCCGCTGGCCATTGGCCAGTAGAACTTCCGTCGGACCAATGAATTATTGATTTTACTGGCCCGGATTTCTAGTAAGCGGGGTTTTTTGGGGGTTTTTTTTTCTAACTTGTCACAAGTCAAGAAATGAATTTTTTTATTTCTTTTACCTTGCTATATGGTTTTCTTCTTAGGCTGCAAACTAATGATAGGTTTAAGAACAAATATTGGAGAAAATTCCATTGAAATGATACGTTATTTTTTACATATACTGTAAATGTTTTTAAGGTTGTTTTTTGTTGTTGTTGTTGTTGTTGTTGTTACGGACCAATGGGTAGTTTGGTGGACCACTTGTTTGCAAATTCTAGTAGTCCGCTGGGACAGTAGAAGATTTATTTCCAATTCTAACACTGCTATGGAAATCGTCTGTCCGCTACGGACGACGGAAAATATCGAGTATGCTATGGAAATTGCCGGTCCGCTACGGACGAAAGAAAACATCAAGTATGCTATGGAAATCGTCGATCCGCTAAGGACAACGAAAAACGTCGAGTATGCAATGGAAATCGAAAATTTCAGCCAGCAATTAAAAAAAGCAGCACTTAATTCAAGTGCACAATGATAGCTTTTTTAGCACGTCTTTCGTAAAAAAAAAAAAAAAAAAAAAAAAGGATCGTGCTTATGTTATCGGTTTGTCCGTCCTTTCGTCCGTTCGTCTGTAGATACCATATCTCTGCAACTATTAGTCCGATTTGAAAAATAATTTTTGCTCTATAAAGCCTGAAATACGCGAATGATGATCGTTCGTTTCGTTTTCTGTTTTGCTTTTTACGATGTACAATATCGCCGCTAGAGGGCGTAAATGTAGATAATGTCGAATTCAAAATGCATTTTATTCCATATATTTGCTTCTAAACATCCGATTGAAAAAATTATTTTATCTTTCGATTCCATTTATGTTGAAAAGTATTTTAGGTATAGTTACTTTTTCTAGTTATGCATAGATTTTCCGCTAGGGGGCGTAAAAATAAATTACGTTTTCCCCGATATCTCTTCTTCTGAAACTCCGATTTGAATTTTTTTTTCTTCCGCGGATACAGCTCCTGATGAAAAATCATTTGCATATAATTTCTAATTTTTGGTAAGGAATACTTTGGCCACCAGGGCGCGTAAGCGTTAATTTTTGCTTCTGATGTATTTACCATAAAATCTGAGCTTCTAAAGTGTCGATTGAAAAAATTTGTTCGTGGACCAATGCACCTCTCTTTTCGGAATACTTGCTTCTTAAAATATTGCATAGTTTCACCGCCAGGTGACGTAGACGTATATTTTATTTTTGTCAATATCTCTGCTTCTATTGGTCCGATTTGAAAAATTCTTTCTTCATTGGATATACAGTTTCCGGTGTGACATGTTTTTCATATAATTTCAAAAATTTCAAGTATTAGGTGTGCAACTTAATTCCCGGCCCCTAACCGCAAGTGATCATAGAACGTCGGCAATTCAAACAGCTGTGTGCGATAATGTCTGATTGCAGCGCCATCCAACAGCTTTCCAGGCAACCGTAACCGCTCACAGCTGTAGTGAAAGAAGGGACGAAAGTTGAGGCTGAAAGCAATGTCGTTCCAGAAGCAACATTTCAGACACTGCCCCCTGTTCGCATTTCAGCTAAAAAAAAAAGTGCCGCGGAAGCCCAGCAAATGATCTATGCTGCTTTGGGTGAAGCTGCTGTATCCTACAGTACATTTAAGAAGTGGTTCCAGCAGTTTAAGCAGGGAAATTTTGATCTCCGTGATGCAGAACGTCTGGGACAGCCACAGAAAGTTGACGATGAGGAACTGGAACAACTGTTGGACGCCGATCCCTGTAGCGCACAGTCAGACCTCGCCCAGAACCTCGGAGTAACACGGCAAGCTATTGCAAAGCTCCTGAACAAGCTTGGACGGATTCACAAGGAGGGCCGTTTTGCGCCCCACCAACTCACAGCTGCGAACAAGCTAGACACTACGATGTTTCTGTGTCCTTGCTCTCCAAATTCAAGAAGAAGGATTTCCTCTACAAGATTTTGACCTGTGATGAGAAGTGGGTCTGCTACGATAATCCTAAACGGCCCAAATCATGGGTTTATCCAGGTCAGCCTACCACCAGTACCGCCAAACCGAATATCCATGCCAGGAAGTTGCTGTTGTGCATATGGTGGGAGCAGCGCGGTGTCGTACGCTATGAGTTACTCAAACCTGGTGAAACGGTAAATGCTGAGCGTTATTGTTAGCAACTCATTCGTGTGAGTGACGCAATGGAGGCGAAAAGGCCATACACCGGCAAGGGCAGAAGGTCAGTCCTGTTGCTTCAGGATAACGCGCGTCCTCACACCGCTAAAACGACTTTAAACATGATCACCGACCTGGTATGGAAGATTTTGTCCCACCCGGCGTATTCTCCATGCAGGCTTCGACCCGTCGGATTATCACCTCTTTCGTTCCCTGCAACATCACCTGAGTGATACGCACTTCACTTCTGTCGAGGAGGTCCACTCAAGTATTGATGACTTTATCAACTCGAAACAGCCCTCTTTTTTCCGCAGTGGCATTCGACAGCTCCCTGACCGATGGCTCAAATGCATCCAACACGACGGGGATCACTTTCCTGATTAGGTACGTATTCGATTTCTTATAATTTGCTGTCAACGTGTCGTGCCTGTGGTCGAGAATCAAGTTGCATACCTAATAATTTATAAGCTTTCCGCTAGGGGGCGTAAATGCAAATTGCGTATCCCCCGATATCTCTTCTTCTAAAACTCCGATTTGAAAAATTCTTTCCGCACGGGATACAGCTCCAGATGGAAAATCCTTTGCATATAATTTCTAATTTTTTGTAAAAATGGTTTGGCCACCAGGGGGCGTAAGTCTTAATTCCCACTTCTGATGTATTTTGCAGCAAAATCTGAGCTTTTAAAATCTCGATTGAAAAAAATTCGTTTGTTGACCGATACTACTCACATCGACAAACCTTTTAAGAATATTTCTTCTTAAAATAATGCATAGCTTCTACTTCGGGGGGGGGGTAGATTTATATCTTATTTTTGTCAATATATCTACTTCTGGAAGTCCGATTTGAAAAATTCCTTCTTTGTTGGATGGTGCTTCCTATGCGAAATGTTTTTCATATAAATTCAAAATTTTCAAGTAAATCACAGACTTTCCGCTACAGGGCGCCAAGGTAAAGTGCGTTTTCCCTGACAATTCTGCTTCTAAAACTCCGATTTGAAACATTCTTCTTATATCGCATACAGCTCCTGATGGAAAATGCTTTTCATATCATTTCTATATTTGGTAAAGAATGGTTTGGCCATCAGGAGGCATAAGTTTTAATTTCTGCTTCTGATGTATTTGCAGCAAAATCTGAGCTCAGGGAAACTCGACTAAAATTTTTGTTTGGGGGGAGGGGCGACCCCGCTCATATCGAAAAACCTTTCGATAATACTTTCTTCCTAAAATGCATGTTTTTCCTGCGGTGAGTCGTTGATGTAGAACTTATATTTGTCCATATCTCTGCTTGTAAGGGTCTGATTAGAAAAATTATCTTTTGGTTGGAGAGCGCTTCCGCTGCGAAATATTTCTCATATAAATTCACATTTTTCTTAATGGACATGTCTGTAACCAGAGGGCGTAAGTTCAGGATCCTGTTTACAGCAATATCTGCGGGATTAAAAACCCGATTGAAAAACTTCTTTCTTCGGTCAGATGCTATTGTTTTCCATACCGGTTCCATTGATTTTGAATAGCTTTCATCAATTTAATTTGCATCAGAACGGATTCAAAAGACGTGCTCATTACACCCGAAAATTCTGTGTCATCTTTCTTGTTCTTCTTGCATTGAATATATTGCATTATATATGTGGCATTTAGTATGTATATTATCATGGAGTTATACATAATCTGCAAATTTTACCTGATATTCCCCGCAAAATTATCTTCTGGAAAACCTGGAAAAATCAGGGAATTTTTAAAGCCAATATGAGTGGCAACCCTGTTATACTATTGTTAACGTTTTTGAAGAATTTGTTTTTCAAACTCAACCTCTAACCCTAGAGAATTGCACTAGACCACAAAAAAGGCGAGGTCATTCGATAAGAAAACCTCCAGTTACATATAAAAGAAAAGAGTGAGAAATTTATTCTCAGTATGCAACTTGTCTAGCATGTTTCCTGACCCTATAAAACATAGCAAAATAAATCTTTTGACAAAAATATCTCGTGTTTACACCCCTCTCTAGTTGAAATGGTATGATGCTATTTCCTGCTGGAGATTTCTGATGTTATTCCCAAAAGCACTCTGCCTGGATTAGACCCTTATTTATTCATGTCTTGTACTAGATCTTATTTTATATTTCCTCTCTTCCATGCCCTTCGACTACAAAGTGAGGCAATGGGTTCATGAAGTAGGTATAACTGTGTTTTTACTTTTGTTGTGGGACATAGAAAAACTCATTTTTATTTTGGTTCGAATATTATTGTGTTTATCACCAGGGAAAATCTGTGCCTACTAGCAATAACAGAAAATCACGCCCGTGGTTTTTCGAGAAAGCGAAATAGAAATCCAGTTTTATTTCAAAAATAAATATTTTGACGAAATTTTTCGGTGACTGTTGATGTGCTTCATTGAATCGTTTACGCTTGATAAATGTATGAATGTTTCTGACACAATTTTTTTTTTTTCTGAAGGCAGGAAAATCAACAAATCGAGTCAGTAGAGCTTGCGCTTGAAATCAACTCTTAAAACACAGGGTGAGATGCAATTTTCTCAATAAAGTCACTATTTATTTACATTGGCGGAAAGTGAAAACAGAACACCAAGAAGGAGACGTCTGATACCAACAAAATTTATACAGCATAATAACGGAATACAGAGGATAACGTGATCAAAACATTATGGCAAAATACAGCTGTATTTGCTGGTAAACTGAAAAATAACATTTCCATGTGACATAGTTAGTACGAGGTTGAACCGCCATAAACTGCGTCACACTGTGCAATTCTGGCATGGAGTCTGTCGTACAGATGTTGGATGTAAGTTTGGGGAATTGAGTTCCAAGCATCCTCAACCTGGACGCGTAAATCGGGGATGGTCGTGGCTGGCCGTGGAGACCGGATAAGTCGTTGTCCCATAAAATCCCACACGTGCTCAATGGGGGACAAATCCGGTGAACGTGCAGGCCATGGAAGTTGTTTCACACCCTGAAGTGCATGTTGCGTTGCACGTGCCGTGTGTGGGCGTGCGTTATCTTACTGGAAAACACCACGATGGACCGATCTTACAAATGGCACAACAACGGGCTGAATGATGTTGTTGATGTAGGAGGTGCTGTTTAACGTACCCGGTACAAACACTAGTTGTGTACGGGAGTGATAGCTGATCGCTCCCCACACCAGGAGACCAGGTGTAGGCCCTGTGTGTCGCTGGCGGATGCAAAAGGGTGGAGACGCTCCCCTGTGCGTCTGCGAACACGCATACGGCCATCGGAGGCTCCCAAGTAGAATCTGCTTTCATCGCTGAACACGACAGATCGCCATTGCGTTCTCCAGTGCAGACGTTGGCGACACCACTGCAGCCGTTCCTGACGGTGGGCTGGAGTCAGAGGTACACATGCCAGAGGCACACGTGCACGTAGTCCTGCATCCAGTAGACGGTTGCGGATTGTTCGCACAGTCACCTCAGGTGCAACGGCAGCTTGGATTTGCGTCGCAGTGGATATTCTGCTTGACAACGCCGCTCTTCTTATGCGTCGATCGGTCCGCTCATCAGTCCGTCTGTGACTCCCGGTTCCACGTCTTCTCGTGTGGGAATGTTCCTTGGATCATCTACACCACCATCGTACCACCACCGATACTTACCGTCCAATTCGCTCCGCAATACGACGATACGACCACCCGGCCTCGCGAAGTCCGACTAGACGACCTCGCTCAAAGTCCGATAACTGCTGGAATCGTACACGTCTTCCATGTCCAGGCATTGCAGCTTCTTCAGGGTCTTCGCACGTGTCGGTACGCCGACGACTGATTACATTCACTTCGCCGTACTCCTTAAATACCACCGACGATAATTTGCATATTATGCCGGTTGGTTCCGAAATCAACATCACACCTACGTAAACTCGACCCCATTAAGATATGTAAATTTCATGATCTTCCGCCAATTCCTTCTTGGTGTTCTTTTTTCACTTTCCGGCAGTGTATTTTTAGAACGTCTTTTGAAAAAAAAACCTGTACGTGCCTGTAGAATAGTATGTTCGCCTGTCCGTCTGTATTTCTTCAACTGTTAGTACGATTTGAAAATTTTTTCTTGCAGTCGAAAGCTTGAACTTTGATAGCCCGGTAGCACAGTAGTCTAAACAATAGCTTTTTGATCATTCGTCCGAGATGGGTCCGCGTTCAAATCCCGGTGAGGCATGGATGTTGTGTTTGTCTTATGGCACTGGTTCTCTCCCTTCCCTGGAACCAGTGGTCCTAAATTAGTGACGGATGACTGCTTTTAGCCTAATGAGTTGCTCATGGTGGTCGTAGAACTCCCATGAGCAACTCATGGGAGTTTTAAGACCACCATGAGCAACAAATAAAAATAAAAAAAGAACTTTGATATCGACGTACGCCTTTTTCCGGTGCATAACCTTGCCACTACGGGATGTAAATAAACACAAAACATATTTTACTCTACACAACTGCTTAAAAAAAAGCGATTCAAAATTTCATCATTGTCTTCCGATGCATTTTACCAAGAAAGCCATTTTACGAGCAGTTTCTATTTGAAATAATGCATGGTGTCACCGCTAGGGGGCGTAAATGTGTATTGTATTTCCCCCAAAATTTCTGCTTCTAAAATAGGATTTTAAAAATTACGTTGGTGTTATATAGAAGTCACGATGATAAATACTTTGCATGCGTTTTACAATAATTTGTGATAAAATACTTTGCCGCAAGGAGGCGTATGCGCATATTTTTGCTTTTTACATGTTTGCAATCCTATCTTCGCTTCTAAAAATCTACCTGAAAAAATTGTCTTCAGTCAGACGCCATTAACCGTGGAAAACATTTATGTGTAATTTTTTCTCAAAATTACATTTAATTTTTCCGCTAGGGGACGTTAATGTAAATCTCTGCAATAATGATAAAGTCTCCGCTTAAAACAGTCCGATTTGAAAAATTCCTTTGTTATTAATAGCGTTTGTGGCGGGAAATATTTTTCATAGACTTGCCAATTTTTGCACATCACAGTTTTTCTACTAGGGGGTGTAAGTTTCCATTTTTATGTGTACCACACTTGGAACCGTATCCTGGTTTCTAAGAACCTAAATGGAAAAATTCACTATGACTTGGATATCTTTCGTCATGAGAAATGTTTTGTAAGTGTTCATTTCTATTTGTACCATACTTGGAACCGTATCTTCATTTCTAAGAACCCGATTTGAAAAATTCTCTTTGCCTTGAATATCCTCCGTTATGAGAAATGTTTTGTACACAGTTTATGATTTTTCGTTGCACGCATTTCAACTGTATAGTGACCGAAAATAGCTACTAGCTACTTCTGAATGTTTAACCGATTATAAAAATTAATCTGATTTTTTTTCTTTTTCTTTCTTTCTTTATTATTATTTATTTGTAACCGATTCAGTGCATTAGGAAGAACACATCTTGTATTGCGCATTTTAAATTATTCGCCGATTTCTCTGGAAGGCATAAATGCATTCTCTTTTCCGCACATTATTTTTTCCTCAAAAAATCTGCTGTGAATTTGTGTGTGTGTGTGTGTGTGTGTGTGTGTGTCGGAAAAAATTCAAAAGTCGCACTCTCATTAAACCCGAAAATTCGGTGCTATCTTTGTTGTTTTTTATTTCGGGCTTTATCGGTCACTGTGAACAACTCTAAGGGTTATACAGTTACGGAAAATTCAATAGCATCTCTGGAAATTTCTGACGTTTTTGGGTTTTCAGTGTTGCTACAAAAGTAAATATGCAGATAATACTCACAATATATATATATATATATCATTTTATAGCACATTTCATGCAGAAGCCAAATCAGTTTTCACAGTGGGAATATCTTTATCAGAACTCAAGTTTTGAACAGAAATGTGCTGCGAAACAGAAATCATGGCAAAGCAACATGTTCAAATTCAAATACAATTACGTACCTAATATTTCGTTGGGTGACCTTTTAATTTAACAACGGCTGCACACCTGATGGGCATGGAGTCAACCAACTTACGCAACATATCGGATGAAATACAGTTGTGCCAAACGTCAGTAATTGCGTTAATCAGTTCCACTTTATTTGTGGGATGACGTTCGTGCACTTTTTTTCTTTTCAGAATGCGCCACAAATTTTCAATCGGGTTCAAATCTGGTGAATTACCAGGCCACAGAAAAGGCACAACATTGCCTAAAGACGTCACATAAGCTTTATTGATTTTTGCACGGTGACATATGGCTGAATCGTCCTGAAAGATGTAGGGCTGACCCTGGAACAAATCACATCCTGAAGGCACCATCTTGTCCTGAAGGATACTTTTGTGCACCTGTGCATTAATAGTGCTCACACACACATGGATTCTGCCCACTCCAGTAGCAACAAAACATCCCCAAATCACAACACTGCATGGATACTTTCTTGTCTTAAGTGTGCAAGAGGGATGCAACGCCTCGTTATTTCGTCGAAACACTCGGCACCCCGCGTCGCTACCGTCGATGTTCAATTTTGTCTCATCACTAAATAACACTTGACGCCACCTATCAGTGTTCCACTCCTTATGATTATTTGCCTATTCTAAACGTTTCTTGCATTATACATTGGTTAACAATGGCGTCTTTACCACTCTATGAGACGTCAGACCCATAGAACGTAACCTGTGTAACGTACCAGGAGATGTGACGTACCTGCCAGAAGGACGCACAGGACATAAAGGCAGATAGGAATCAGAATAAAAAAACGTCCGCGTAGCTCAATTGGTAGAGTGACTTATTCCGGAATGAGGGGACCCGGGTTCCAATCCTGGCGCGGATAGAAATGACGGAGAAATTTACTTCGTTATACCTGTTCCTCACTGTTCGAGGACAAACAACAGTACCACAGCTCTTCCGAAATTCTTTGGTACAAACTGTTGACGAGACGAACCTGTTTCGCAGACATAACCGTTTCAAGGCGTTATTATTTCTAGGAGTTGTTTTCATTTTTCGGCCACATTTATCCAGCTTGCCGTTCTTGTTTCCACCCATATCACGGAACTTTGCCAGCTGCCGTCCAACTATACTCTTGTTGCACCCCAGTTATCCGGGCAATTTCTGCATTGCTTTTCTAAGTTAAAAAACAATGCCGTCTTATGCACGATTTAAAATTTTATGTTAAAAACACATACACAAATTAAAATATATACACATTAGACCTTTCGAGTTTACAATAAACTCATTTTCAGATGTAACGGAATGCCAAACACAAGCGACAAGGTGTTAGTTATATATATACATGGTAGTCGTGTCACAAGTGACGTATGTCCAATGAAGTTTTAACGCATGTGCAGAAATAATCGATCAAACTCAATTTCTGGAGACTCAGGGTGTTTTTCCCTGTTCATTAACTGTTTCCAAGGAAGGAGTATTGTACAAGGAGAGCCATCATTGCAGCATAAATGACTGTAAATCAGTAGACTTTCTGTGAAAAGGGTAGAAGAACGATGTCTAGGGGTATTCAGTATAATTGCTGCCTCCCAAATATGAGTATGCGTACCAGTTAAATGGGACCTGGAGAGTGCTGTAGAAGTTGAAGAAGTTTTAATGTTATACTTGTGTTCCGAAACTCTACATTTCAAGGAACGAGAGGTCGAACTCACGTACATCTTGTTCTGCCCTTCTTTCAGCGAAGCCTTCAGTGGTATGGCATAAATGCCATGTTAATTGTCCAGTTGAACCCTGTCTCTGTCACTTTTTATAATTACTGAGATGTTATTAGTCTTGATCCCGAATCCGATGTTATATTTTTTACAAATACCTTTCAAGGGGTTGGTAACTCCATGTATAAAAGGAACGGATCCGACATACACTGGCGGAAAGTGAAAAAAGAACACCAAGAAGGAATTGCCGAACGATCATGAAATTTACATATGTTAATGGGGTCGAGTTTACCTAGGTGTGATGTTAATTTCGGGACCTACCGGTGAGCGCTTACGCCACAGCACGGCATAATATGCAAATTATCGTCGGTGGTATTTAAGGAGTACGGCGAAGTGAATGTAATCAGTCGACGGCGTACGGACATGTGCGAAGACCCTGAAGAAACTGCAATGCTTGGACATGGAAGACGTGTACGATTTCAGCAATTATCGGACTTTGAGCGAGGTCGTCTAGTCGGACTCCGCGAGGCCGGGTGGTCGTATTGTCGTATTGCGGAGCGAATTGGACGGTAAGTATCGGTGGTGGTACGATGGTGGCGTAGATGGTCCGAGGAACATTCCCACACGAGAAGACGTGGAACCGGGAGTCACAGACGGACTGATGAGCGGACCGATCGACGCATAAGAAGAGCGGCGTTGTCAAGCAGAACATCCACTGCTACGCAAATTCGAGCTGCCGTTGCACCTGAGGTGACTGTGCGAACAATCCGCAACCGTCTACTGGATGCAGGACTAAGTGCACGTGTGCCTCTGACTCCAGCCCACCGTCAGAAACGGCTGCAGTGGTGTCGCCAACGTCTGCACTGGAGAACGCAATGGCGATCTGTCGTGTTCAGCGATGAAAGCAGATTCTGCTTGGGAGCCTCCGATGGCCGTATGCGTGTTCGCAGACGCACAGGGGAGCGTCTGCACCCTTCTTGCATCAGCCAGCGACACACACGGCCTACGCCTGGTCTCCTGGTGTGGGGAGCGATCAGCTATCACTCCCGTACAGCACCTCCTACATCAACAACATCATTCAACCCGTTGTTGTGCCATTTGTAAGGTCGGTCCATCGTGGTGTTTTCTCACAAGATAACGCACGCCCACACACGGCACGTGCAACGCAACATGCACTTCAGGGTGTGAGACAACTTCCATGGCCTGCACGTTCACCGGATTTGTCCCCCATTGAGCACGTGTGGGATTTTATGGGACAACGACTTCTCCGGTCTCCACGGCCAGCCACGACCATCCCCGATTTACGCGTCCAGGTTGAGGATGCTTGGAACTCAATTCCCCAAATTTACATCCAACATCTGTACGACAGACTCCATGCCAGAACTGCACAGTGTGACGCAGTTCATGGTGATTCAAGCTTTGTCCGTCTGTCCGTCCGCACGATAACTCACGTAAAAATGGTTCGATTTCGATCAAAATTTAGTATGTGGTAAAGGACCACCTGGGAACAAACCCTATTGAAAATGGGCGAAATGCGGTCAAAGGTCACGCCGTAGGCGTGGGATCCATTCCATTGTCCTTATGCGTCATAACATGAGTAGAAATGGTTCGATTTCAATGAAATTTTAGCATGTGGTAGGGGACCACCTGGGGACGAACCCTATTGAAAATAGGCGAAATGGGGTTAAAGGTCACGACATAGAAGCGGGATTCATTCCACTGCCTTTATGCGTAATAACTTGCGTAAAAAAAGTTCGATTACGATGAAAATTTAGTATGTGGTAAAAGACCACCTGGGGACGATCCCTATTGAAAATGGGCTAAATGAGGTCAAAGGTCACGACATAAGAGCGGGATCCATTCAATTGCCTTTATGCGTCATAACTTGCGTAAAAACTGTTCGATTTCGATGAACTGCTAGTACTTGGTAGGGGACGACCACTTGGGGAGACGAAATGGGGTCAAAGGTAACGACACAGGAGCGGGATCCATTCCATTGCCCATATGCGTCATAACTTACGTAGAAATGCTTCTGTTGCGACAGAACTGTAGTATGCTATTCCGGAGGTATACTGAACCGGTTCTGTTTAATATCATCGAAATGGGGTCAAAGGTCATGGCACAGGAGCGAGATTTATTCCATACAGCCATTATCCTCATAACGTGAGTAATAACTTGAGTAATGATTTCTGATATAAAATAAATTGCTAGAATGCCGTCGTTGCACGATATAAGATGAAATTCAAATTTAACGATGAAATTTGACTTTTATTTACACTGAATCAAAAGCTGAAAGTCAAAATCACATCACTAGATCTTTCATGCTGGCTCCCAGCACATCCTCAGGTGAATAGGTGAATGGGTACCCCAGAAATATTGTAAACCGGATCCATCGAAAAATAAGAAGCACAAACTTTTCTACATTATCTAAAGTATCCAGTCAACGCAAATATGTTGGGTCAGTGGATTATATTCCGAAAGTTATGAATATACTTAAATCTTCCTGTAAAAAATACAACTTGGATTTTGGAATTAAAACAAACAACCTAATGTCAACTATTAAAAAAGATCGGGACCCAATTCCGAGTAATAGCAGTTTCGGAGTTTACAAAATACCTTTATAGGCCCTGGATGCTGTTGACATAGATCGAATTTATATTGGATCCACCATGAGGAATTTGAACTTTCGTATTGCGGAACACGAGTACAGTGTCAAAACACATTCAAAGTCTACAGCACTTGCAAGATTAGTTAACCAGGGAGCTCACATCCCTCTGTGGAATGAGGCAAGAGTTATTTCTTCTCACAAAAATGCGACTTCGCTAGCGGAGAGTTTGCACATAGTCAATAACGCTGATAAATGTTGTAACGATGAAGTACCCAGATTCATACCTCCAACTTGGATGCAGTTAATTTCGAACAAGAAGAAGCAAATAAACCAATAACTCGAACTTTATTTCGGAACTCACCCAATAACAATTAAGACACAACAATCATAAGTCAGAGTATGGTGACGTTTTTTGAAGTCATTCGGGTGCTGAACGCGATGTATATAAACAAAAGCGACGTTCCACGGTGGACTCTTTTTCAAATTTTAACGATACCTGTTTTAGAATTCACCTGAGGATGTGCTGGGAGCCAGCATGAAAGATCTAGTGATGTGATTTTGACTTTCAGCTTTTGATTCAGTGTAAATAAAAGTCAATTTTCATTGTTAAATTTGAATTTCATTTTATATCGTGCAACGACGGCATTCTAGCAGTTTATGTTCTTGGCACGAATTTCGTCAACGACTTCAGGATTTCTGATATGTTGGAAAGCGTAGCGTAATCAATGCACTGCATGATTTTACTAACTTATTTATCGTGATTTTTTTGAAGCAATAGAATGCTTTGGAACTCAAGATCTTTTTGAACTAACAATGACTTCAATTATCTTTAACAAAACGTCAAATGTACTGTTTTACAGAGCTATTTTACAAAACTCCTAAATAAAAAATTTACCCTTTGGTAGCTATAATAGCCTTTGTCTTATTCATGCGATATACTATCCACAATACCCGATCTCGCTACAGAACTTCAAAATCAGATCTTTCGACAGACGATTGAAATTTAACACTTAATCAAACCTCAAGTATTCTCAACAATTGTTCCTATCACTGGAAATTTCTCGTCGTATGGATACGGAAAAAGTAAGAACGGAGTTTTTCCGTTCTTATACAAAGGGAATTGCGGAATGGATTCTGAAAATTCAGAATTTTCCGTTAACACATTATAACAAAGTACATTACTCCGTCATTTTTGGTCTACGCCGGGATTCGAACCCGAGTCCGCTTATTCCGGAACAAGTCGCTCTACCAACTGAGCTACGCAGACGTTCATTCTGACTGCTATCTGCCTTTATGTCATATGCGTCCTGCTGGCAGGTACGTCACATCCCCCCCGAAAGAGGGCCGGGGGCATGGCCCACGGGTCAGCCGTGACCATGAATCGTTGCAGGCAGCCATCCACTGTAGAACGTGCACTTGAGAACTCCCAGTCAATCTGCTGTGTGGAATGCAACGTCACACACATTTATTCCTCGAAGCGCTGGAGAAGAGATTCTCTGATTTTTCCTATATCTCGCGGTGTGGAAATAACATCACACCATTGCGAGATTCTGAACGGCCGAGTCATCCGGAAAGTTCGGGCGCCATTATAACGAAGCAAATTTCTCCCTCATTTTTGGTCTACACCGGGAATCGAACCCGAGTCCACTTATTCCGGAACAAGTCGCTCTACCAACTGAGCTACGCAGACGTTCATTCTGATTGCTATCTGCCTTTATGTCGTGTGCGTCCTGCTGGCAGGCACGTCACAACATCTTAAAAACACCAATTTCCCGTCAATATAAGAAAGAAATCGCGGAAAGGTTTCTGAAAATTTAGAATTTTCCGCTAACACATCTTAAAAACGGCTATTTACCGTCAATGTAAGAAAGGAATTGCGGAAATGTTTCTCAAAATTTTGAATTTTCCGTTAACACATATTAAAAACGGAAATTTACCGTCAACATACGAAAGGAATCGCGGAAAAGTTTCTGAAAATTCAGGTTTTTCCGTTAAACATCTTAAAAACGGCACTTTACAGTCAATTTAAGAAAGGGATTGCAGAAAGGTTTTTGAAAATACAGGATTTCCTGGACGTACGAACAATCCGTGAAATTCAGGTTTCTTTCCGTCATTTCATGCAGAAGATTGTTTCAGAAATATGCTTCGTTAATTCACGAAAGGAATCACAGAAAGTGGCTCGTGAATTTCAGAATTTTTTTACACAGTGCAGCTTCCTACTTCTACGGGTTGTTTAAGACCTGGAGTCAGACTCTCTTGCTTCCTAAAATCCTCTACATAAATCTCTAAACTAATTTAGAGCCACTTGTTCCAGAGCCAGCACAGTGAAACTACTACTACCCCCCCCCATGCCTCATGGGGACTAGAACCAGGTAGGGGCGGATCCAAAAGTTTACTCTAGGGGGACGGTTTTTCGGATACAAAAAGGGGGCAGAGGCCATTATGAAATGTTTTTGTTTTTTTTATATATAACGTTAGTATTTGCAGAATTGTTATTCCCAGAATCCGATAGATGGCGCTAGGTGTGGCCTGATGAGGAATGTATGATAAATGCGCAATCAGTAGTCATGTCATCCGTACAGCGGAAGGCGATGTGTGTGTTATAGCTTGCGGAATTAAAGTCTGTCATTAAAGTTAAAAGACGGTACCGTTTAGAGTATGCTTGTAATCCTCCGTCAACGAATTCAATTAAGCGGTGGATGAAACAGTTTAAAGAAACTGGAAATGTGGAACATCGTGGAGGAGCCGGTAGGCCTAGCGTCAGCGGTGAGATGGTTGACCAAGTTAATGAAAGTTTCCGACGAAGCCCCAGGAAATCCGTTCGTAAAGCAAACAGAGAACTGTGCATTCCGAAATCGACAGTTTACGATATCTTGCACAAGAAATTAAAGTTTCATGCTTATAAAATTCAAATAGTGCAAAAGATGCATGTAAATGATCACATTCTGTGATACGATTTCACTGTGGGATATGCTGAATCGAGTGGAAAACGACGAAAACTTTCTCAGTACTGTAATTTTTATGGATGAATCCGCATTTCATGTATCAGGTATTGTGAAGCGTCACAACTGTAGGATATGTGGCAGTGAACCACCTCATGCTGCTATTGAACTGGAACGTGATTCTCCAAAAGTTAATGTGTGGTGCGCCCTATCAAAATGAGAAGTGATTGGCCCTTAATTCTTCTTCTGCGAAAAAACCATAAATGGTGACACCTACTTGGATATGCTAGAAAATTTCGCTATACCCCAGATCAAAAGATATGATAACGTCGTTTTGCAACAAGATGGCGCGCCTCCGCATTGGTCAATGTGTGTACGTAAGTGCCTAAATGAGCATTTCCCCAGCAGATGGATTGGGCGTGGTGGTCCCATTCCGTGGCCTCCTCGCTCTCCAGATCTAACTCCATTGGATTATTTCATGTGGGGTTATGTGAAGGATCGTGTCTATCAGACGCCTTGTACTGATTTGCAGGAACTGAAGCAGCGTATCACAGCTGCTATTAATTCCATAACTCCTCAGATGCTTGCCAATACATGGCATGAAATCGAGTATCGCTTGGACGTACTACGGGCAACCAAGGGATCTCACATCGAAATATAACATGACAAAACAAAACAAAAAATGAACAAACACGATACTTAAATCAAATAAAAACGGTCGTCATCAGGGAAGCACCCGTTTTTTGCTAGTGGCTTTTCTAAAGCCAAGAAAGGGACAGACATGATCGAAAAGTCCCCTTGGTTGTGCTCCCTAAGCCACAATACCAAAAGAAAAAAATAAATAAAATACAAACAAGACAACAAAAAAGGCAAACCTGATTATTCCCACTCGGACAAAAGAAGGCAGGACGCGAATATATATATATATATATATCATCATCATCATCACCATTGTCAACCATTATCAATCCACTGCTGGATGAAGGTCTTCCACAACGGTCTGTCTTGTGCCAGTCTCCTCCATGTCACTCCTGCATACTTTCGAATTTCATCCACCCATCTCCCATGTGGTCTTCTTTTGGATCTTTTCCTGTCCCTTGGAATCCAATCTAAAATTTCAGCTGTCAATCGATGGTCTGTCCTTCTGGCAGTATGTCCAGCCCATTGCCATTTCAGGGATTTAACTCTGATCATGATGTCTTCCACTCTTGTCATTTTTCGGATCCACGAGTTCCTCTTCTTATCTCTCCTGGTTACACCAAGCATGCACCTCTCCATGCTACTTTGAGTTGTCTGCAGCCTTTGTATGTCTCTTTTAGTTATGGTCCACGTCTCTGCACCATACGTAAGCACTGGAATGATGCATTGATCAAACACTTTTCTTTTAAGACATAATGGCATATTGCTCTTAAAAATTATGCTGTTTCTTCCAAACGCTCTCCAGGCAAGTTTTGTACGGCGATTAATTTCTTCATCAATGTGACCCTCACTTGATATTTGCTGTCCAAGATAAACGTACGTGTCTGTTATCTCCAGCTTTTCTCCATCAATCGATAAATCTTCATTTCTTGTAAAAGCATTGAACATCACTTTTGTCTTCTGAAAGTTCATTTTGAATCCCACTTCTTTACTCTTGTCAGCAAGTTCCTGGATCATACTCTGCAGCTCTGATGGGGTAGTTGCAAAAATGACTACGTCATCAGCAAAACGAAGGTATGTTAGATAATCTCCATTAATCTTTATCCATTTGTTTTCCCAGTTCAGTGATTGAAAAACATTTTCCAATATATGTGTACGCAAGTACTGCATTAATCTCTCTGTTCCACCTGATGATGGGGTAAGTGTAACCCCGAAAGTGCTAGTGGAGGTTTTTAATTTGTAAATAGATTTCGTCTTTTATTAAATATCGTACATAGACGGTGGTGTTTGTTTTTATGTGTATACTTTCGTTAAAGTGTCGTCAGTAGCAGCTACAATTTCTTAGCTTACAGCTTATTTGGATCTTTGATTGCGCGAGTTTCTTTCTGAGAGTCAGTTATGTACGTTTTGGGCTCAACGGTAGCACGCGCGGCTGCCGTTGAGGGGGGAGGGCGAATCTGGTCAAAACCCTGTGGAGAGCAAGCCCCAGCGCGCAAACTGCGAAGGGGTGTGACGTCACTATCAGAGGGCCATCGCAATCCCTCTCTCCAGAGAGGTCAAAGGTAGCACGCGCGGCTGCTGTTGAGGGGAGGGCGAGGCTGGTCAAAACCTTCTGGAAAGCAAGCCCTATAACGAAGTAAATTTCTCCGTCATTTCTGTCCACGCCAGGATTCGAACCCGGGTCCCCTCATTCCGGAATAAGTTGCTCTACCAATTAAGCTACGCGGACGTTTTATTCTGATTCCTATCTGCCTTTATGTCGTGTGCGTCCTTCTGGCAGGTACGTCACATCTCCTAGTACGTTACAGCCCCAGCGCGCAAACTGCGAAGGGGTGTGACGTCACGATCAGAGGGCCATCGCAATCCCTCTCTCCAGCGATATCAAAGGGCAAACGTAAGAGGAATGCAGATATTAGCTGCGCGTTCATGCGGCATTGATTTCGGTAGTCGTGCACGTGAGTTAGCGTTTTCATGCAACATGCCTGGAAAATATTGAGTGCCTTTATGTAGATCTAAATACAAAGCACATCAAAAGCCATTGTTTTCAGCTTTCCTGAAGGTGAAAGCCTTGGAAGAAAATGGATTTCTTTCGTACGAATAAAGAGTTTTGAACCCACCGTGAATTCAAAGGTTAGTTAAGCCTAATTGTTCTCATCATATTTTCCTTGACGGAGTAAAATTTAAGGGCTAGCCTTCCGATTATCAGGTCATTATTTGTTGTGGTTTAAAAATAAGGATATTACTTACCATTCAACATTTCATTTCTATTAAATAACTGTTATTTTTCTTTACAAAATTCAGTTAGTAGTGTCCAAATTGAAAAAAAAAAAAAAACGAAAAAACAAAGGAGATGTACAGATACACTGCCGGACAATTGCTAAGGACAGATGACAATAGTAACGATAGCAACCATAAAATGGAAGGCAGGAAAATGTGGAAATTAGCATAAGTGCGGGATACAGTAAGACGTGTTGTGCGTATGCAAATTTTGGATTGCCGAACTTGTTCGTGACGTCATAGCGCTGATAAGAGATATAAAGGATTTGACGCGTATTGACCGTTGTTGTTCAAACGCAAAGTTGAAAGGGAAAGAATCAATTCACGAACTTGCAAGTTTCAGCATGTCTTCCCGACATCACCTAGATGATTTTACGCGTAGCCGTATTATTGGCAAGATTGAAGAAGGGCGAAAAATAACAGATGTTACCAGGGAGTTCGACGTCAGCCACAGTGTTGTTTCAAGGCTTTGGAAATCATTTCAAACAAATGGAGAGTGTAGCAAACGTCACGGGGGAGGTCGTGTTCGCAGTACGACACCTGCAGAAGATCGGTACATAGTGCTATCAACAAAAAGACACCGGCGCAGCACAGCTAGTGAGGTAGCAAATCAGTTTATGGCTGCTACTGGCAAGCGGATCTCCCGAAAAACTGTCGCCAGACGTTTGCATGAAGGAGGACTATACGCCCGCCGTCCTGTTGTGTGCATCCCATTGTCCAGACGTCACCGTACCGCCCGTTTGCAATGGTGCCATCAATATCGCAATTGGACTGGTCTGCTGTCATCTTCTCAGATCAGAGTAGATACAGTCTATCGTCTGATTGTCGACGACAACTGATCTGGCGTGATAGTGGTACTGCATATTGTCCAGCAAACATACAGGAAAGGGACCGATATCCGACATGTAGTGTCATGGTATGGGCTGGCATCATGATTAATGGCCGTACGTCCCTCTATGTGCTTCCAACTGGGACTATGACTGGCCAACGATACATTAATGATGTTCTGCTACCTCATGTTCGCATGTTCCGTGGTGCTGTCGGTGATAGATTCATTTTCATGGACGACAACGCAACATGTCATCGAACAGTCGCTGTCCAGGAGTGTCTTGAGAGCGAGGATATCCAACGCCTCGTATGGCCAGCACGTTCTCCAGATCTGAATCCCATTGAAAATGTGTGGGATGCTTTGGGGAGGAGTTTTGCTGGTCGCCAATGCCCTCCAATAAACAAGCACACCCTCATCCGTGCACTGATAGAGGAATGGGATAAATTACCCCAACAGCTGCTTGATAATGTTGTGCAAAGCATGACACGACGTGTGGAATCTTGCATCGCCCTCCATGGTGGCCATATCCCGTATTGACATCTTACGCCGGAACGCCTGCGGACGGTAATTGCATTTTTTTCACGTTTATGTATTCTGCACAAAATGGCCTGTTTGTCCCTTGAACACGTTCCAAAGCCTTCTGGATTTCAGAGCACAATAAATTGTCTTTCTTGTAATGTCCTGGCATTCTGACATTATTTTATTTCACTTGGCATCCAACCACACTTACTTTTTTTATGCGGTGTATAGCCGTTTATGATCCGTCCTTAGCAATTGTCCGGCAGTGTATTATCAACGCATCAAGTACTGAGGTTAACCAAGCAAAGAAACTGGCAATAAATAATTACGTTACTTATTAATCAACATTTCATTTCCGTAAAACAAATGTCATTTTTCTTCATAAAATTGCTGTGTATCAGTGTCCTAATTAAAACAAGAATTCCAACGAAATGTACAGAACTACTTGATGCGCTGATAATAATCTGAAGGCTAGCTCAAAGCAAAGTTTATTGGAATGTCCAACAAATGTATCCGAAATTTTGGAATGTGTCCGAAAGAATTCACTTATATCGTTAAACATCAGCATGATCCCTGAAGTTTACTGGCTGATAAGTTAAAATGTATGTATGTACATATATGTATTCATGGGCTTGCAATTTTTTTAAGTTAGTGAATGTACAATTTAAATTAAGTTGTGGTATATAGATTGAGGTTCGAATTAGAGAACTATGAACTTGAATTGTCTACATTGAACTCTTTTGCAAAGCAGCACTTTAATTCCTATTTACATTCATAGTCACGTGTATAAGGATAGTTTCAGAAATATTGGCAGTGAAACGTTCCTCCCTTGGCAGTGAAGCGTTCTTCCCTTGGCATGTGAAGCGTTCCAATTCCTGCAAGAAGAACATCGTGCAAAAAAGAAATACTTATGCATAATGAAAGAACACATTTATTGATGTATGTGTTTCCCGGTTTTTAGGGAGTCTGTTAATGTGTTAATTGATATCTTCAATATCGTTACAGATATTGAAAAATGGAAAAAAAATGTGACATTCAGATTTTCCAGCATAAAATTTGCAGTGTTATTTGCATAAATTCGAAGATATCCAAATTAATACATTCCATGTTCATTTGACAATGAACTTTTTCCTAAATGATTCTAATTTATAATTATTTTTTTTTACCTTCTAGAAGTATTAGCAAGATTTGCGAACACATCTTACCGTATTTTCGGTAAATATACTCACTAAATCGAACATTTTGCTTTCGCGTTCGTTTAAAGAAAAATCTTTTTTTTTTTTTCTTTCATTTGTAGTGAATCGAAAGCGAAGGGAATTTCTAAAAGTTTTAAGTGAAATGATTATGTTCATACAGTCCTACCAATTTGCCATTAACGCACTTAAAAAAATCGTAGTTGCAAAAATGATTAATGTAAAATGCTAGGCTCTTCACGTTATGCGTGAAAAAGCTTATGTTTGTGCACCTTTAGCCAAATTGCAAACAAAAGGAAAAATTTCCTGAAATATTTAGTTTTAAGACCCGTACATGAAATCATTTCCCAGCACAAGAGCAAAACTTTGGAATTCCCCGATTTACAGGTATCATTGCGGTAAACTGAGAAAAACAAATAAAAGCTAAAGATGTAATCTTTCGATGTTATCTAAAGATAAAAATTACAGAGAAAAAAAACATGGTCGATTTATTGCTGTATGCGCAAATTGTCTAGTATCGCACTCAAGAAATTATTTCTTTGCGTGAACACCGCGTTACTTCGTTGGAGTTTTCAGGAGCGGAGAGCCCGAGGCGGTCGGCCCGCTCGCTAGCTCTGACTTCACAAACCAGTTTGGAGGCTTTCTTAATCTACAGGGGGTTTGGGGCTGGTTCTCTTAACGCTACTGAATTGTTCGGAGAACATATTAATGAGCCATTTGAAAATATGTATTCTAAAGTACTTTATGGGTTCATGTGATGCCAAAGAATTTCAATATAGTCCCCACAAATCTGAAGCAATTATATCATATTCTTTTTGTGCAATACCTGACAATTTTATTTGTAAATCAATACAATATTTTGCTTTTATATCTCTGTTTAGTGTCAATAAAGAATAAAGGTCATTTAAAAATCAAAAAGTCTTTTTATGCGTGTTCAGGTGTTCGAACCGTTTTTATCGTTATATAAAAAAATAGGAAAATTTCCTTTTTCTTTTCTTTTTGGCAGATCAATATCTCATTCATATTTTGGTACCAAAACTTCCTTTTTTTTTCTTTCTTCGCTTTTTTTTTTTTTTTTTTTTTTTTTGTCGTTACGTGGTCAAACCAGTTCGACAGTTGGAAATGCTGTTTTGCAATATATTTCCTCAGCAATTGTTTTATCTTCAGCTAACATGCCTTTAAAACCCTCATGTGCTCTACATTCCTTTAAACAGCCATTTACTTGTTTTAGCATTTCTATTATGTTGATATAACTACAATAGATTTTGTCATTAATTTGCTGCTAACATTGATTTTCGAAGAAAGGGTGCACCAAATTTTTCTGAAACAAACAGGAAAAAGAATAAAAAAAAAACGTAAACTTGCATGCTTTTTGTTTTAATTCTTTCTCTAAGAAAGATTTATTAAATTTAGTGTATCACTGTCTTTAAAAACTTCATTAAAACGCTATATATAATGTATCGTTGATTACATCCAAATTGTACCCCAGTTCTCGTTACCCTTACTGCATGGATCCTGTTTTTTCACCTTGTTTCACAGCACCGTTTTCACGGTCAACGCTGGAAGTTATTTCTTTAAAATTTGTCAACGGGTAAGGTGATTCAAAAAAGAAAGCATATATTTCTTGAACAATGCTAAAAATGTTCACAGTTTCTAGAAAAAAAAATTCGTCGTTGTTTAAGACCAGATTTAAAATATGAGCCGCTCAAAGTACATAAAAATGCATAAGGGCTTTAGGACGAAAAACTGTTTTTTGAAATCCATTGTGTTTTTCCTTCATGTTGGCCCCATTGTCATAGCGCTGGCCACGCCTATTGTGAATGCTGAAATCATCAAACTTTTTTTTTTTTTTTTTGAGGTTTAACGACCACCGTGAGCAACTCAATGGGCTATAAGCAGTCGCCCGTCCCTAATTTAGGGTCACTGGTTCCAGGGAAGGGAGAGAGCCAGTGCCGTAAGACAAACACAACATCCATGCCTCACCGGGATTCGAACCCGGACCCCGTACGGACGAATGATCAGAGGCCAACGCCTTAGACCACTGCGCCACCGGGGCGGCTCATCGAGCTTTAGAAAAAAATTGTTAGACCTTTGCCCGCGGTATCCGTTATTGAACAAAACAATGAAAAACATTTCTGATTTTAAGTCGTTTTCTACTCAATTATGTAATGAATTATTTTTACTGAAAAAATAAACGTGCCACGTAGCATTATGATTTCTCACAATAAAACGTTTTTGCAACCCTGGTAACGCAGTGGTCTAAGCGTTGGCATCTGATCATTCGTCCGAGATGGGTCCGGGTTCGAATCCCAGTGCGGCATGGGTGTTGTGTTTTGTCTTACGGCACTGGCTCTCTCCCTTCTCTAGAGTCAGTGGCCCTAAATTAGGGACAGGCGACTGCTTATAGGCCATTGAGTTTACTTTTTTTTTTTGATTGGAGGTTTAACGACTGCCGTGAGCAACCCAACGGGCTGTAATATGATGATCATGATGATCATATGTAGAGGATTTTAGGAAGGGAGTGTCTGACCCCAGGTCTTAAACAACCCTTAGAAATAGGAAGCTAGGAGATTTGGGCTAGAGTGCCCGATAGGAAAGTCACACGGAAGCGAGGTAGAAGACGCCCTTTTTTACTACCGGGGTCCAGTACCCGGGGTTGGACGGCTTAACGTGCCCATTCAATGCTCTAGTAGATCAGATCAGATCATATGTAGAGGATTTTAGGAAGGGAGTGTCTGACCCCAGGTCTTAAACAACCCTTAGAAATAGGAAGCTAGGAGATTTGGGCTAGCGTGCCCGATATGAAAGTTACACGGAAGCGAAGAAGAAAGGGGAGGAAGACGCCCTTATTTATTACCGGGGGCCAGTACCCGGGGTCCGACGGTTTAACGTGCCCATTCAATGCTCTAGTAGATCAGATCAGATCATATGTAGAGGATTTTAGGAAGGGAGTGTCTGACCCCAGGTCTTAAACAACCCTTAGAAATAGGAAGCTAGGAGATTTGGGCTAGAGTGCCCGATAGGAAAGTGACACGGAAGCGAGGTAGAAGACGCCCTTATTTACTACCGGGGGACCAGTACCCGGGGTCCGACGGCTTAATGTGCCCATCAGATCAGATCAGATCATATGTAGAGAATTTTAGGAAGGGAGTGTCTGACTCCAGGTCTTAAACAACCCTTAGAAATAGGAAGCTAGGAGATTTGGGCTAGAGTGCCCGATAGGAAAGTGACACGGAAGCGAGGTAGAAGACGCCCTTATTTACTACCGGGGGACCAGTACCCGGGGTCCGACGGCTTAATGTGCCCATCAGATCAGATCAGATCATATGTAGAGGATTTTAGGAAGGGAGTGTCTGACCCCAGGTCTTAAACAACACTTAGAGATAGGAAGGTAGGTGATTTGGGTTAGAGTGTCCGATAGGAAAGTGATACGGAAGCGAGGTAGAAGACGCCCTTATTTACTACCGGGGGCCAGTACCCGGGGTCCGACGGCTTAACGTGCCAATCAGATCAGATCAGATCATATGTAGAGGATTTTAGGAAGAGAGTGTCTGACCCCAGGTCTTAAACAACCCTTAGAAATAGGAAGCTAGGAGATTTGGGCTAGAGTGCCCGATAGGAAAGTGACACGGAAGCGAGGTAGAAGACGCCCTTATTTACTACCGGGGGACCAGTACCCGGGGTCCGACGGCTTAATGTGCCCATCAGATCAGATCAGATCATATGTAGAGGATTTTAGGAAGGGAGTGTCTGACCCCAGGTCTTAAACAACACTTAGAAATAGGAAGGTAGGTGATTTGGGTTAGAGTGCCCGATAGGAAAGTGACACGGAAGCGAGGTAGAAGACGCCCTTATTTACTACCGGGGGGCCAGTACCCGGGGTCCGACGGCTTAACGTGCCCATCAGATCAGATCAGATCATATGTAGAGGATTTTAGGAAGAGAGTGTCTGACCCCAGGTCTTAAACAACCCTTAGAAATAGGAAGCTAGGAGATTTGGGCTAGAGTGCCCGATAGGAAAGTGACACGGAAGCGAGGTAGAAGACGCCCTTATTTACTACCGGGGGCCAGTACCCGGGGTCCGACGGCTTAACGTGCCCATTCAATGCTCTAGTAGATCAGATCAGATCATATGTAGAGGATTTTAGGAAGGGAGTGTCTGACCCCAGGTCTTAAACAACCCTTAGAAATAGGAAGCTAGGAGATTTGGGCTAGAGTGCCCGATAGGAAAGTCACACGGAAGCGAGGTAGAAGACGCCCTTATTTACTACCGGGGGCCAGTACCCGGGGTCCGACGGCTTAACGTGTCTATTCAATGCTCTAGTAGATCAGATCAGATCATATGTAGAGGATTTTAGGAAGGGAGTGTCTGACCCCAGGTCTTAAACAACCCTTAGAAATAGGAAGCTAGGAGATTTGGGCTAGAGTGCCCGATAGGAAAGTCACACGGAAGCGAGGTAGAAGACGCCCTTATTTACTACCGGGGGCCAGTACCCGGGGTCCGACGGCTTAACGTGCCCATTCAATGCTCTAGTAGATCAGATCAGATCATATGTAGAGGATTTTAGGAAGGGAGTGTCTGACCCCAGGTCTTAAACAACCCTTAGAAATAGGAAGCTAGGAGATTTGGGCTAGAGTGCCCGATAGGAAAGTCATACGGAAGCGAGGTAGAAGACGCCCTTATTTACTACCGGGGGGGCCAGTACCCGGGTCCGACGGCTTAACGTGCCCATTCAATGCTCTAGTAGATCAGATCAGATCATATGTAGAGGGTTTTAGGAAGGGAGTGTCTGACCCCAGGTCTTAAACAACCCTTAGAAATAGGAAGCTAGGAGATTTGGGCTAGAGTGCCCGATAGGAAAGTCACACGGAAGCGAGGTAGAAGACGCCCTTATTTACTACCGGGGGCCAGTACCCGGGGTCCGACGGCTTAACGTGCCCATTCAATGCTCTAGTAGATCAGATCAGATCATATGTAGAGCATTTTAGGAAGGGAGTGTCTGACCCCAGGTCTTAAACAACCCTTAGAAATAGGAAGCTAGGAGATTTGGGCTAGAATGCCCGATAGGAAAGTGACACGGAAGCGAAGTAGAAAGGGAGAGGAAGACGCCCTTATTTATTACCGGGGGCCAGTACCCGTGGTCCGACGGCTTAACGTGCCCATCCGACGCACGGCGGATATTTAGTGGATCGAGCGTTCGTGCCTGCCTCTGATTGAACCTGAGGTCCTTTCAGTGGCAGTCACGAACGTTGCTCCCCATGCCACCCGCGGCCCACGGGCAGTCACCCGTCCCTAATTTACGGTCACTGGCTCCAGGGAAGGGAAAGAGCTAGTGTCGTAAGTCAAACACAACATATATGCCTCACCGGGATTCGAACCCGGAGGGTAGTCGTTAAACTTCAAAAAAAAAAAAAAATAATAAACGTTTCCTTAACTTTTCCCACGTCACTGATATTAGTTTATCAACCGTAAAATTTGATTGAGGTGTCCTGCTACGCCCGGAACCTGGCGTCCGGGTGCTTCGCCCTCGTTGAACTCACGTTTGGCGCGTCTCTGTCCCATCGTATTATACGTCATTTTAAAGCTTTCGTCAAGATACATGTAAAGTCGAGAGGAAGACAATTTTTGATACAGCCGTTTTCATAGCAGCAAAAATGCATTTTTGTAATGAATTTTATCACATTCAGCATCCGGCTGTCTTGATTTACGCATATTTCAATACGATAATGTTACAGTCGGTCAATAATCCAGAGCTGTCGGATGCACGATTAAAAAGTTGAAGAAGAACTTGCAATTAAAATTGATCTTTTTCAAAAAGTTGAAGAACTTGCAATTAAAATTGATCATCCATTGCAGGGTGACGAGACTGGTTTCCCTCCATGTGATACCCAAATGTACGTTTTACCGGAAACCGCTTCATGCAACCTCGACACCATCTGATCGTCCTACAGGCGCATCCGCCGTGACTGGAGCAGCTCAGCACAGTTCCACTTCTACCAGTGGCGTATATTCGAGGCTAGCTGCGAAGCCCGGAGAATGCATAAATAAAAGTCAAGTAGATATACACGAGTAAGTCAATTATCAACGGTATTAAGCTATGTCGGTGTTTCGCTGCGAAAAAAACAACAACACATGCGCGGATTCCCTTCGTTTGACTAAGAGAATCAGTCTGGTGATCAAGGACCAACAGGCCTGCCTCCTTTTGGAGGGATGGTGTCGTCGTGACGCAACCAGTCGCTCTACCAGTCTTCGCTGCGTGATTCGAAAACCTTGGATACATTCGCCGGCTAGGGTTTTCATGACAACATGGAGGAGCAGATGTAGTGTGAATGGGCCGTTGCTTAATTAACGGTTCGCTCAGAAAAGAGAAGACTTTGACTACCTTCGTCACTTGCATGCTCCCGCCCGTAAATGCCGGTGTTTCGCGAGAGTTGCTTCAGCTGTGTGAAGTGTCAATGAATTAAAATTAGTTATATTATATCTTAAATTCGTGGCTTCTGTTGGATTCGAATTGTTTTGAAAAAAAAATTGCGAAACCTTTCCTGATCATCTACTGTCAGAACTTAAACAGCCATATGCGCCGCCCTGGTGGCGCAGTGGTTTAAGCGATGGCCTCTGATCATTCGTCCGAAAGGGGTCAGGGTTCGAATCCCGTGGGACATGGATGTTGTGTTTCTTCCTTCCCTAGAACCAGTGACCCTAAATTAGGGACGGGCGACTGCTTATAGCCCATCGAGTTGCTCACTGTGGTCGTTAAACCTCCAATAAAAAAATAAAATAAAATAACCCTTTGCTTCAAATTTTGACACAGTTCAACTCAAAAATTAACTGCGCGTGCGCGCTTGTGTGTGTGTGTGTGTGTGTGTGGTGTTTATTATTCCCTTGATAAATACAAAAAGAAATTAGTAAGAGACATTACTAGTTACATGAAATTGAATAAATTGGACATTGTGTTTACTGAGATGTAAAAATTAGCAGACCTAATATTAAAATTTCCATCAACTACTGCGACTGCCGAAAAAAGTTTTTCTGCATTGAAAAGAATCAAGACATACTATACTTTAGGGGAAAACAAGGGCATGTACATTTGAGCAAATTGGTCGTTTTGTCAATAGAGAAAAACATTCTTTTTAAATGTGATAAAGTACTTGGAAGAAACTTTTTATGGAAAAGTAACACTCAACTTCACCAAAAGGAAAGAAAAATTGAGTGCATGTACAGAAGAAGAATGGAGTTTATGTACAAATAAGTAATAAAATCCTAATCCTCGTAATAATTTGGTATTATGATAGCAATAGCATGTAACAAAAATTAAGGGGAAAAGTTACTTCTATTAGTTAACAACAGAAAAATAAACTTCGCAATTAAAAAAAAAAACAGTAACTGGAGGCGGGTGAGATAGTCCAGGTCATGGACATACGCAACTGTCCTCTTTCTACCTTCTTCAACAAAGTTTTCATCTGTTCCTGGACGATTGGCGGCCTATTTTTTTTTTTTTTTTTTTTTTTATTGGCAGGGGGTTTGGAGGTTTAACGACCACCGTGAGCAACTCAATGGGCTATGAGCAGGAACGTCACTAGACTTCGAAATGAGGATGGGCGAGCATTATTTTTGGTGAAGCAAGAAGCTTGATAGCAATCTTTTTTTTTTTTTTTTTTTTTTTTTTTTTACGAAACACGGAAAGAACGAATTTTTAATGTTTGTTTGTTTTTCTTTTAAGGTGGACGTAAAGTAATTTTGCTTCCTATAATTCCAATGGAAAAACTTCTGTACACATTTTCTTCACAATTAATGCGTTCCCAAGGATGAAAATTTGAACATCGATTAAAATAGCTTCATTTTGTAACTTGGAATACTTAATATTTTCTAAAACATAACCATAATTATGCAATCCAACATTTATTTGTCTATTGACGTCATTAAAGTACAAGTCGCGCCATCTTTTTTTCTGGTTTCAACACCATCAAAGGAAAAATTATTGATTTTTAATATAATTATGATTATGTTTTAGAAAATATTAAGTACTCCAAGTTATAATATGAAGTTATTTTAATCGATGTTCAAATTTTCAAAAGTTTTTCCATTTTAAGTATAGGAAGCAAAATTACTTGACGCCCACCTTAATTGAAAGTTAAACGACCACCGTGAGCAACTCAATGGGCTACAAGCAGTCGCCCGTCTCTAATTTAGGGTCACTGGTTCCAGGGAAGGGAGAGAGCCAGTGCCGTAAGACAAGCACAACATCCATGCATCACCGGGATTCGAACCCGGACTCCTTACGGACGAATGAATGCTTTTTCCTACCAGCTACAAAGGAATTCCTGCTATCCCTACCATATTAACCTGGACACACACATTCATGGATCTGACTGCTTACGCCACTGGTGTAAGATACAAGTGTTACTAGAACGTCGACTTCAACTTTTTACGCCGCCCCGGTGGCGCAGTGGTCTAAGGCGTTGGCCTCTGATCATTCGTCCGAAAGGGGTCCGGGTTCGAATCCCGGTGAGGCATGGATGTTGTGTTTGTCTTACGGCACTGGCTCTCTCCCTTCCCTGGAACCAGTGACCCTAAATTAGGGACGGGCGACTGCTTATAGCCCATTGAGTTGCTCACGGTGGTCGTTAAACCTCCAATCACAAAAAAAAAAAAAAAAAAAACTTTTTACTTGCTCTGAATGCATTGGCCGCCCCCGGTGGCGCAGTGGTCTAAGCGATGGCCTCTGATCATTCGTTCAAACGGGGTCCGGGTTCGAAGCCCGGTGTGGCTTGGATGTTGTGTTTGTCTTACGGCACTAGTTCTCTCCCTTCCCTGGAACCAGTGCCCCTAAATTAGGGACGGGCGACTGCTTATAGCCCATTGAGTTGCTCACGGTGGTCGTTAAACCTCCAATCAAAAAAAAAAATGCATTGTCTTAATCGCTTTTCAAAATCTTGCATTTTTTGCTTTTGAAAATTTATTTAAAGTAAAATGTCGTTTTTGTTTACCTAAATCATATTTTAACGTCGTGCTGTGTAGACACAATCCTCCCCATCCATAATTCTCTTCCTTTAAGCCAGCGACTTTGCCTCGCACTCCTCCCCTACAAAGTAGTCGTGCGTTACTTCCTGCATTCTCACTGTCCCGCGGGGCAGTCTTAAGAGTGCTAGTGTAGCTTTAGACTCCACCTTCCATGTTGAAATCCCCAATTTTCTAAAGAAAACAAACAGCAGAGCAATTACTAATGACCTCACTCAGTCAATTCCTTTCCACCCTCCTCGTTCACACCTTGGCCGCCGCCACGCTGGCGCAGCGGTCTAAGGCGCTGGCTTCTGATCATTCGTCCGAACGTGGTCCGGGTTCGAATCCCGGTGAGGCATGGATGTTGTGTTTGTCTTACGGCACTGGCTCTCTCCCTTCCCTGGAACCAGTGACCCTAAATTAGGGACGGGCGACTGCTTATAGCCCATTGAGTTGCTCACGGTGGTCGTTAAACCTCCAACCAAAAAAAAAAAAAAAAAAAACCTTGGCCATGCAAACATGAAATAGGCTTAAACTAAGGAATTGGAACGGTGGAGAACAATTGAATTTCCATGGCCCTTCGGATGCTATTTAGGCCATCTTTCTACGGGGAAGTAAACAACGCACTTCCTAGGGGGAAATACTTGGGGCTGCATGAAACAAAACAAAAGACTTATTATTACTTGGCGAGTCAAGTTTAAAGTTAAATATATTGAAAATGGCAGATTTTGAACTGGGTGGGCAAGACAAATTTCAGGGTGGGCTCAAGCCCATCCTCGCACGCCCTTGGAGACCTGGCTATAAGCAGTCGCCTGTCCCTAATTTAGAGCCCTTGGTTCCAGGGAAGTGAGAGACCCAGTGCTGTAAGACAAACACAATATCCATGCCTCACCGAGATTCGAACCCAGCTCCTTCTCGGACGAATGGTCAGAATGGCCAGCGAGTAGACCAGTGCGCCACACAGGTGGCCGATTTTTTTTTTTTTTTTTTTTTTTATTGGAGGTTTAACGACCACCATGAGCAACTCAATGGGCTATATATAAGCAGTCGCCCGTCCCTAATTTAGGGTCACTGGTTCCAGGGAAGGGAGAGAACCAGTGCCGTAAGACAAACACAACATCCATGCCTCACCGGGATTCGAACCCGGACCCCTTACGGACGAATGATCAGAGGCCATCGCTTAGACCACTGCGCCACCGGGGCGGCCAGAGCAAATTATCAGCAGACATGTGGAAATGAGGAATGTATTTTGTTGCTATTTCGGAATTTAACGACAACCGTGAGAAACTCGGGATAGTTTCCCCCACCGCGTCCGAATTTAGGACCACTGGTTCCAACAAAAAAGGCAGAGAGCAAGCGCCATCGAACAAACACACTGCCCCATGACTAATCTATGATTCGAATTTTTTTTTTTTTTTTTTTTTTTGGTTGGGGATTCAACGACCACCGTGAGCAATTCGATGGGATATATGCAGTCACCTTTTCCTAATTTAGGACCATTGGTTCCAGGGAAGGAAGAGAGCCAATGCCGTTAGGCAAACACAACATCCATGCCTCACCGGGATTCGAACTCGGACCCTTCTCGGACGAATGGTCATAAGCCAGCGTTTAGAACACTGCGCCACCAAGATGGATCAACCCTTTCGCACACTGCTGATTTCACAAATCACAAGGATTCATAAGCTACTGCTTATACACGTAGAATTAAAAATTTTCTTAATAAAAATCTTTAAAATGCCATTTTTTATCTTAAACTTTTCTCAAAAAATAAGGGTGGCTCCTATATTCCGAAAAATACGATATTTATCAGAGCCACAGCTGTAACTAGGTCCCAGACCGGGAAGGGGGGGGGAGAGCTTGGTTTTCAACTACAAATACACACGCAAGTTTTTCTTTGCTATTTTTGTTAATTTACTTCACTAGCGAACAATTTCTCCATACCCAAAGGTAAAAATAAGATACAGAATATGGAAAACGAGGGTGGGGGAAGTAAAAATGAACTCTCTCTTGAAATATATCAAAAAATCACATTCCCTGAATCTTGATTCTGGTTGAGTTGCAGGTTCCTTATTTTTGGATAAACGATTTAATTTTTAAGTTTAGTATCCTGGTCCCTTTACATGAATCTGCGAAATAGCGTCAAGGAGTTATACATGTTGTATTTTGAATCTTTCTACTTTCCTTCTTCGGTACCACTTGTTTCGCCATCATTTATCACGCATTCTCCTTCGCTGGTGCTCGGAGATTGGTCTCTTCTTACCGTGGTAAACTGCCAAACACACTCCTGTTTACACTCATCAAAAGCCCCCAGTTTCACGCCAAAAAACTCATTTTCTCCCACACATAAGCCACTTATATTGACCTCAAAGACATGAAGAAGTTGAAAACTCTTTTTCTCGCACATATTTTTCCATTTAGAACCATTTTACAACCCTTAGAGGGATACAGCATTCGGTAACCCACACAACCCCTTCCCTCGATATTACGGCTTTTCAGGCAGTTAAATACATGGAAGTTTCTTAGCAGCAGCTGTAGCATCTCATTGTTCCTTAGCGAGTGACGTACAGATTTTTCCCTTCTGCGCAGCTACGCATCCTCCTCCGCCTCCGTGCTTTTTTAAGTTTAACAACCACAGTGAGCAACTCTATGAACTATCAGCAGTAGCCCGTCCCCACGGTTGATAGTCAGGTGATACTACTCCACATACAGTTAACAGTTAGTAGCCCCGGTGGCGCATTGGTCTAAATGCTGGCTTCTGACCATTCGTCCGTGAAAGGGTTCGGGTTCGAATCCCGGTAAAGCATGGATGTGATATTTGTCTTACGGTACTGGCTCTCTTCCTTCCCTGGAACCAGTGGCCCTAAATTAGGGACGGGTGACTGCTTATAGCCCATTGAGGTGCTCACGGTGGTTGTTAAACCTTCAATAAAAAAAACAGTTAACAGCTTAAACAAGTTAGTAAAATCGTGGAATGCATTGATTATGATACGCTTTCCAACATACGAGAAATCATTACTCAAGTTATTACTCAAGTTGTGAGGAAAATGGCTGTGGAATAAATCCCACTCCTGTGCCCTGACCTTTGATCCCATTTCGATGATATTCAACAGAACTGGTTCAGTATACCTCCGAAATAACATGATAAAGTTTTGTCGCAATCGAAGCAATTTTACGTAAGTTATGATGCATAAGGGCTATGGAATAGATCCCGCTTCTGTGTCCTAACCTTTGACCCCATTTCGCCCATTTTCAATACGATTCGTCCCCAGGCAGGTCACTACAACATACTAACATTTCATCCAAATCGAAACATTTTTACGTAAGTTCTGATGCATAATGGCGATGGAAGTGATTCCGCTCCTATGTCCTGACCTTTGACCCCCAATTCGCAAATTTTCAATAGGGTTTGTCCCCAGGTGGTCCCCTACCACATACTAAAATTTAATCGAAATCGAACCTTTTTTACGTTAGTTATGACGCATAAGAGCAGTGGAATGGATCCCTTCCTATATCCTGACCGTTGACCTCATTTCGTTCACTTTCAATAGGGTTCCTTCCCAGGTGTTCCCCTACCACATACTAAATTTCATCGAAATCGAACGATTTTTACGCGAGTTATCGTGCGGACGAACATACGTACAAAACGCGTGAAGTAATGAGGCAGATGGGAATCGCTACCATCTGCTCGCAAGAGTGTGACGTCATAAAACTTTAATAGGATCCACACACAACGCGAGACGTAATGAGACAGACGGCATGACCGCGCGCCAACATCTAATAGAACGACGCCATGACACTACACTAAAAACGTGGTAATTTAGAGTGGTTATTTAACCCACTAAACGAATTTTCCTAAAGTCGAGATCAAGCTAAATCGATTTCTAGTACCAGAAAACGGTAGGTTAACGACTTTCATCCAAAATCCTTAGAGCCGTTTTCAAAATAAAATTTACGTGCATACAAGAATTGCTCCTTTAAGGTGAACGTCAAGTAATTTTGCTTCCTGTACTTCGAATGGAAAAATTTCTGTACACATTTTCTTCCCAATTAATGCGTTCCCAAGGATGAAAATTTGAACATCGATTAAAATATCTTCATTTTATAACTTGCAATACTTAATATTTTCTAAAATATAACCATAATTATGCAATCCAACATTTGTTCGTCTACTGACGTCATGAAAATACAGGTCGCGCCATCTTCTTTCTGGACAATTAATGCGTTCACAAGGATGAAAATTTGAACATCGATTAAAATAGCTTCATTTTATAACTTGCAATACTTAATATTTTCTAAAATATAACCATAATTATGCAATCCAACATTTGTTCGTCTACTGACGTCATGAAAATACAGGTCGCGCCATCTTCTTTCTGTACAATTAATGCGTTCACAAGGATGAAAATTTGAACATCGATTAAAATAGCTTCATTTTATAACTTGCAATACTTAATATTTTCTAAAACATAACCATAATTATGCAATCCAACATTTGTTTATCTACTGACGTCATCAAAGTACAGGTCGCGCCATCCTTTTCCTGGTTTCAACACCACCAAAGGAGAGTTATTCATTTTTAATGTAATTATGGTTATGTTTCAGAAAATATTAAGTATTCCAAGTCATAATATGAAGTTATTTTAATCGATGTTCAAACTTTCATCGTTGGGAACGCATTAATTGTGAAGGAAATGTGTACAAAAGTTTTTCCATTGGAAGTATAGGAAGCAAAATTACTTGACGTCCACCTTAATAATATGGGATAAGGGCGATGGAATGGATTGCAATCCTATGTCCTGACCTTTGACCCCATTTTATCCATTTTCAGTAGGGTTTGTCCCCAGGTGGTCCCCTAACACATACTGAAATTTCATCGAAATCGAACCATTTTTACGCACGTTATGACGCATAAGGGCCATGGAATACATCCCGCTCTTACGTCCTGACCTTTGACCCCAATTCACCCATTTTAAATAGGGTTCGTCCCCAGGCGGTCTCCTACCACATAGTAAAATTTCATTGAAATCGAACCATATTTACGCAAGTTATGACGCATAAGTGCAATGGAATGGATCCCGCTCCTACGTCGTAACCTTTGACCCCATTTGTCCCATTTTCAATAGGGTTCGTCCCCAGGTGGTCCCCTACCACATATTAAAATTTCATCGAAATCGAACCATTTTTACGCCAGTTATCGTGCGGACTGACGGACGGACAAAGCTGGAGCATATACGCTTCTTCAACCTACGGTTGGTCGCCCCGGTGGCACAGTGGTCTAAGCGATGGCCTCTGATCATTCGTCCGAAAGGGTCCGGGTTCGAATCCCGGCGAGGCATGGATGTTGTGTTTGTCTTACGGCACTGGCTCTCTCCCTTCCCTGGAACCAGTGGCCCTAAATTAGGGACGGGCGACTGCTTATTGCCCATTGAGTTGCTCACGGTTGTCGTTAAACCTCCAATCAAAAAAAAAAACAAAAAAACCTACGGTTGGAAAGCGTAAAAAAAAACCCTAATAATCATAGTAATACACAGTGTTTATGATTTCAATAGTGCTAAATCTGCATGCCGCCCCGGTTGCGTAGGGGTCTAAGCGATAGCTTCTAATCATTCGTCGCCGCCCCGGTGGCGCAGTGGTCTAAGGCGTTGGTCTCTGATCATTCGTCCGTAAGGGGTCCGGGTTCGAATCCCGGTCAGGCATGGATGTTTTGTTTGTCTTACGGCACTGGCTCTCTCCTTCCCTGGAAGCAGTGACCCTAAATTAGGGACGGGCGACTGCTTATAGCCCATTGAGTTGCTTACGGTGGTCGTTAAACCTCCAATCAAAAAAAAAAAAAAATAATAATCATTCGTCCGAAAGGGTTCGGGTTCGAATCCCGGTGAGGCATGGATGTTGTTTTTGTCTTACGGCACTGGCTCTCTTCTTGCTATGGAACCAGTGGCCCTAAATTAGGGACGGGCGACTGCCTATAGCCCATTGAGTTTCTAACGGTGGTGTTAAACCTTCAACCAAAAAAAAAAAAAAATCTGGATTTATCCCGAGTATTTCTTTATTAATTACGAGGGTTGTACCAGAAGTCAAAAGTGGGCATAACTTTTTATTAACTGACAGAGGTTGTGCAAATTGCACATTTTGGTAGAGTAACGCTTCCTCTATAGTAACCCTTTTTCTTCAGTGTAGGTATATAATGGATTCCAAGCAGAAGCCACGTGCCGTCATTGAGTTTTTGACGAAGGAAGGGTGCAGGCTGTCCGACATACACAGAAGGCTGCAGAATGTTTACGGAGATTACACCATTGACAAGAGCAATGTACACAGATGGATGAAGAAGTTTAAAGAAGGGGAAACCAGCATTTGAAGACAAACCACGCAGTGGGAGACCATCATCTGCGACCACTTACACGAATCGTCAGCGAGTGGAAGAATTGATTCGGCGGAGAAACAAGTCACAATCCATGAGCGTGTTGCACAACTGGACTATGGTCACAATACCATACAGAAGATAGTGGGAGACGTATAGGGTATCGGAAAGTGTGTGCAAAGTGGGTACCTCGGCAGTTGACACCCGATTTGAAGGAGAGAAGGGTGGAAGTCTGCTCTGATCTGCTGGAAGCGTTTGGAGCCAATGAAAACACGTTCTTTTCCGATCTGGTAACCGGAGATGAAACGTGGGCGTATCTTTACGATCCGGAAACGAAGAATCAATCCATGGAATGGGGTCACACCTCTTCACCAAGGCCTGAGAAGTTCGAGAGCCAGCGATCAGCACAGAAAGTCATGGTGACTGTTTTGAAGATGACAGGGGTGTCCTTCACCTTGATTTTCTGGAACGTGGCCGTACCGTCACAGGCGAGCAGTACATTGAGAAGCTCAAGAAGCTTAGAGAAGCCATAAGGAGGAAGAGACCGAACAAGAATCTGAAAAGGATCCACATTTTTTTTTATTATTGGAGATTTAACGACCACCGTGTGCAACTCAATGGGCTATAAGCAGTCGCCCGTCCCTAATTTAGGGTCACTGGCTCCAGGGAAGGGAGAGAGCCAGTGCCGTAAGACAAACACAACATCCATGCCTCACCGGGATTCGAACCCGGACCCCTTTCGGACGAATGATCAGAGGTCATTGCCTTAGACCACTGCGCCACCGGGGCGGCTGATTGGAGGTTTAACGACCACCATGAGCAACTCAATGGGCTATAAGCAGTCGCCCGTCCCTAATTTTAGGGTCACTGGCTCCAGGGAAGGGAGAGAGCCAGTGCCGTAAGACAAACACAACATCCATGCCTCACCGGGATTCGAACCCGGACCCCTTTCGGACGAATGATCAGAGGCCATTGCCTTAGACCACTGCGCCACCGGGGCGGCTGATTGGAGGTTTAACGACCACCATGAGCAACTCAATGGGCTATAAGCAGTCGCCCGTCCCTAATTTAGGGTCACTGGCTCCAGGGAAGGGAGAGAGCCAGTGCCGTAAGACAAACACAACATCCATGCCTCACCGGGATTCGAACCCGGACCCCTTTCGGACGAATGATCAGAGGTCATTGCCTTAGACCACTGCGCCACCGGGGCGGCTGATTGGAGGTTTAACGACCACCATGAGCAACTCAATGGGCTATAAGCAGTCGCCCGTCCCTAATTTAGGGTCACTGGCTCCAGGGAAGGGAGAGAGCCAGTGCCGTAAGACAAACACAACATCCATGCTTCACCGGGATTCGAACCCGGACCCCTTTCGGACGAATGATCAGAGGTCATTGCCTTAGACCACTGCGCCACCGGGGCGGCAAAAGGATCCACATTCACCATAACAATGCGAGACCACACACATCTTTGGCAAGAAATCAGGCGATCAGCAAATTAGGCAGGTAGATGCCCCCCCCCTCCACCGTACAGCCCAGATCTGGCGCCCTCCGACTTCCACCTGTTCGGTTCAATGAAGAACAGTCGCCGGGGACAACGATTTGATGACACAGACGAGATGAAAAGTGGCTTTGAAGAAGTTGGTACAGCAATCCACACCTGCATTTTTTTCAAAGAGGATTGGAGAGTTGGGTTCAACGATGGCGCAAATGCATAGCTTGTGATGGAGACAATGTTGAGGATTATCTTTGTATAGAGAAAGAATTACTGTATCTACATGTGCAATTTGAATTACCTCTGTCAGTTAATAAAAAAATTATGCTCACTTTTGCATTGCTTTCGGTACAACCCTCGTACTTTGTGTAGTATTGAAATTCCAGAAACAGTGAAGTTTCCCCACAGGAGTTAAAGCATGTCAGCTCTTTTTAATTTAGAAAGAGACTAAAATTTATAGTGCAGCAGTGTGTCGGATTAGGATCAGTCCAATTTTTACGTTGCCGTCAAAAAAATCCGGGCTATTTCTTTAACCAGTTTTGTATAAAGTTTCCCCAATAGATTTTGTAAAATCTCTTTCCTAAGGGTAGAAGTTCTGATAGCCGTGAACCCTCCCACAGTGGGGAGAGGGATGAGGAGGGGCGAGGGCGAGGGCTATCAGTACGCCCCCGATCCTCTGTCTTCTTTCACGGATATCTCACTGCTTACGGATCATCCATCACATCTGTGTACGGAAATGGCACTAGAGGATCTGGATGTGTACGGAAATGGGACAAAAATTCATTTGTACGGAAGTGGCACGTACGGAAGTGGGACGACACCAAGGGAGAGAGCCAGTGCCGTAAGACAAACACGACATCCATGCCTCACCGGGATTCGAACCCGGACGAATGGTCAGAAGCCATCGCCTAGACCACTGCGCCACAGGGGCGGCGCGACGGCTTTGAACCAGTGGCCCTAAATTAAGGACGGGCGACTGCTTGTTGCTCACTGTGGTAGTTAAACCCCCAATCAAAAAAAAAAAAAAAAGTTGAAGCACGAAAAACAACGAGTACCTACTAATCTATAAAATTTTCAAACAAATATACACATAAATAGCTATAATTTTTAACACCCTACCTGGTAGGCACAAAAGGGCACGTTTACGAAGCGTTCAAGGGTTTTTGTGTGTGTGTGTGTGTGTTTTCAATTCCAAGCGAAATTGCATTCTTGAAAAACGAATACTTTTGCCTCGTTCCTCCCATAAGAAAGCACAGATTGGGTAGAGTCATAGGCCCACAAGTTGGTCGCGTCATTTAGTGACAAGTAACTTTAACGGGCGAGTTTTGTTTCCAGAGTTGTACCACCTATCATACACCGTGCATGTCCCTAATTTAAGGCCACTGGTGCCAGGGAATGGAGAGGTATCCAGTGCCGTAAGACAAACACAACATCCATGCATCACGAGATTCGAACCCGGGCCCATCTCGGACGAATAGTCAGATGCCAGCGCTTAGATCACTGCGTGTAATGCGTCTAGCGTACGGTAGGTAGCAGTGCTTCCGTAACTACTCGATAGGCTAGTCTGCAGAAGTCCAGCTAAAAATGCTAAAATGCTTTAATTTAATAAACATGCATATTACCTTACACCAGAAAAATTGCTTTAATTTTTTTCTTCTGTCTTTCATTAACTTTTTTGTCCTGGTGGATTTCAAAAACTTCATTTTTTGTTGCCCCCCCCCCCCGCCGAAAAAAATTCTATATACGCCCCTGAATACAGATATGAAGTATGGGCACGTTAAGCTACCTCGCTTCTGTGTCACTTTCCTATCGGGCACTCTAGCCCAAATCTCCTAACTTTCTATTTCTAAGGGTTGTTTAAAACCCTTTAACCGGCTGAAACGAGTTAACTCGGGGTTAGAAATATGGGCTGAAATCAGCTCGAACGAATATTTTCGCTGTCTAAGAAGTGGAGCGAACGCGGTTGGTGGTAAACCTGCGAATCAGAAAGCGTTGCTTTCCCCTTAGCTTTCTTATTCAAAGTGGTCATTTAGGAGGAGGCCTAAATTTCCAGAACTTCTTGCAGGAGACACGCTATAAAGATTCGAGTTTTAGTCGTATTTCAATTACCTTGTCGACACTGTCACATCAAGTAGTTTATTCCCATGCTGAGCAACTGGTTCCAGGGAAGGGAGTGAGCCAGTGTTTTACAGCAACAGCAACATCTATGCCTTGCCGTGATTCGAACCCGGTCTCACTTAAACGAACAGTCAGTCGTAAGCCCTCTCTTAGACCGCTGCACCACAGGGGTGTGTCATCTTCAGAAAGGCCTATTGCTGTGAGCAAAATTCCCACCGATATCTCTTTCTGTACCAGTGAAAGTTCACCTGATACTGAACATGTTCTCTGCAAAATCACTGGATCTGATACGTCCCTTTCAAGTGCCAGTAACACTGCAAACAGTGAGGAATTAAGGTGGACGTCAAGTAATTTTGCTTCCTATATTTCCAATGGAAAAACTTCTGTACGCATTTTCTTCCCAATTAATGCGTTCCCAAGAATAAAAATTCGAACATCGATTAAAATAGCTTCATTTTATAACTTGGAATACTTAATATTTTCTAAAACATAATCATAATTATGCAATCCAACATTTGTTTGTCTACTGACGTCATCAAAGTACAGGTCGCGCCTCTTTTTTCGGGTTTCAACAGCACCAAAGAAAAGTTATTGATTTTTAATATAATTATAGTTATGTTTTAGAAAATATTAAGTATTCCAAGTTATAATATGAAGTTATTTTAATCGATGTTCAAATTTTCAACTTTGGGAACACACTAATTGTGAAGAAAATGTGTACAAAAGTTTTTCCGTTGGAAGTATAGGAAGCAAAATTACTTGACGTCCACCTTAAATATGAATGCTAATTCCAACAGTTCTGAATGTGAAATGCCTTCTGTTTATACCAAGATTTCCTGCAACTTCTGTAGCCGGACTTTTTCAAGAAAACCAAATTTAAATTGACACATGAAAATGTTTCACTCAACAGGAGATGAGCCGGTTTTTTTTTTGTTTTTTTTTTTTTGGTAAAGTTGTTTGTAGCATGTGTGAGATCACTTGTAGAACAGTAGATGAATTGCAAAATCATATTGGCGCAAGTCATCCTGATATTTTGCTGGCATTGGAAGATAAAGTTTTTCACAACACTGATGATTTTCTAGAGTGGGAAACTAAGATAGAGTGTGATTCTCAGTCGCATTGTGTAAAACATGGCGGTGACAGACACCTTGCAGATCGAACTACTGTCTCGTACTATTATTGTCACCGAAGTGGAATGTACAAATCCATTGAGAATATGAAACGCCATATGAAATGTGCAGGTACCAATAAAATTGGCAAAACTTGTCCTGCAAACATTAAAGTAGGCCTACATCAACAAATTGATAAAAGAACCATGACAAGGTGAAATACCAATCTGTCCATGTTGGACACAAAACTGAAACTGGCAGAACTGTGTTCACAAAATCTCCAAAGGAGCAACTTGCAGCTCAGATGAATCTAGAAATTCCCAAATCAAGAATTCTGCACAATATTGCAGCCTCATTCTCACCAACAAAACGCTACAGTTATACCACCCGAAAAGACTTGCATAACATCAATCAAGCTTTTCATGTTGATAAACATATAACTTTCGATAAAGATGATGCCACATCTGTTGAAGTTCTTGTAAAAAAGATGCAAGATGAAAAAGATAACCCTGTGATTTCGTACAAACCAGTAGTTTAGCTGAACATCCTTCAATTACTAGTGAGGAATTTTTGCTGGCAATAATGAATGACGCACAGTTAAAGCTTCTGAATTTGTATAGTACACTGCCGGACAATTGCTAAGGACGGATGAAAATAGCAACGATATCAACCATAAAATGGAAGGCAGGAAAATGTGGAAATTAGCATAAGTGCGGGATACAGTAAGACGTGTTGTGCGTATGCAAATTTTGGATTGCCGAACTTGTTCGTGACGTCATAGCGCTGATAAGAGATATAAAGGATTTGACGCGTATTGACCGTTGTTGTTCAAACACAAAGTTGAAAAGGACAGAATCAATTGACGAACTTGCAATTTTCAGTATGTCTTCCCGACATCACCTAGATGATTTTACGCGTGGCCGTATTATTGGCAAGATTGAAGAAGGGCGAAAAATAACAGATGTTGTCAGGGAGTTCGACGTCAGCCACAGTGTTGTTTCAAGGCTTTGGAAATCATTTCAAACAAATGGAGAGTGTAGCAAACGTCACGGGGGAGGTCGTGTTCGCAGTACGACACCTGCAGAAGATCGGTACATAGTGCTATCAACAAAAAGACACCGGCGCAGCACAGCTAGTGAGGTAGCAAATCAGTTTATGGCTGCTACTGGCAAGCGGATCTCCCGAAAAACTGTCGCCAGACGTTTGCATGAAGGAGGACTATACGCCCGCCGTCCTGTTGTGTGCATCCCATTGTCCAGACGTCACCGTACCGCCCGTTTGCAATGGTGCCATCAATATCGCAATTGGACTGGTCTGCTGTCATCTTCTCAGATCAGAGTAGATACAGTCTATCGTCTGATTGTCGACGACAACTGATCTGGCGTGATAGTGGTACTGCATATTGTCCAGCAAACATACAGGAAAGGGACCGATATCCGACATGTAGTGTCATGGTATGGGCTGGCATCATGATCAATGGCCGTACGTTCCTCTATGTGCTTCCAACTGGGACTATGACTGGCCAACGTTACATTAATGATGTTCTGCTACCTCATGTTCGCATGTTCCGTGGTGCTGTCGGTGATAGATTCATTTTCATGGACGACAACGCAACATGTCATCGAACAGTCGCTGTCCAGGAGTGTCTTGAGAGCGAGGATATTCAACGCCTCGTATGGCCAGCACGTTCTCCAGATCTGAATCCCATTGAAAATGTGTGGGATGCTTTGGGGAGGAGTCTCGCTGGTCGCCAATGCCCCCAATAAACAAGGATACCCTCATCCGTGCACTGACAGAGGAATGGGATAAATTACCCCAACAGCTGCTTGATAATGTTATGCAAAGCATGACACGACGTGTGGAATCTTGCATCGCCCTCCATGGTGGCCATATCCCGTATTGACATCTTACGCCGGAACGCCTGCGGACGGTAATTGCATTTTTTTCACGTTTATGTATTCTGCACAAAATGGCCTGTTTGTCCCTTGAACACGTTCCAAAGCCTTCTGGATTTCAGAGCACAATAAATTGTCTTTCTTGTAATGTCCTGGCATTCTGACATTATTTTATTTCACTTGGCATCCAACCACACTTACTTTTTTATGCGCTATATAGCCGTTTATGATCCGTCCTTAGCAATTGTCCAGCAGTGCAGTATGGGTGTAATGATTGATTCCACTCATGGTTTGAACCAGTATGGTTATGAATTAACCACATTAATGGTGAATGGTTCGAATCATGAGGGGCTTTCAATTGCTGTATTACTTTCCTCAAGAATTTCACATGACACCTTTGTGGCATTCTTTATTTAAAGAAATCGAAAATCACCTGCTGCATTTTCAGACACAGGTGCTTATGTCTGATGATGCGCCACAAATGTACAGTGCCTGGAAGGCCGTTTTTGGAGAAGTCAAAAATAAATACCTCTGTTCGTGGCACATTCAAAGAGCTTGGAGAGCACATATTCAAACAAAAATTGTCAAGAAAGAACAGCGCGAGTGCGTAACACTTGCCCTCCAAGAAATTATGAAACAGACGGACATAGTGACATTTCAGCGCGTTGCTGAAAGTTATATTGAAAAGTTTTTGTTAAGCGAAGAAACTGTTTCGTTTGCAAAATATTTCATTAATCACTACATGAACCGTGTTGAGGAGTGGACAAGCTGTTACCGTGTTGGGTGTCCAATGAACACCAACATGAAAGTAGAAAGGTAGCACAGGGAGTTGAAATATGAAGAAGCGGATGGCAAAAGAATTGGAAGAAGGCTGGATAAAGCCATTAGATTGGTATTGAGCACAGTCACCAAACGATTAATTGGACGGCTAGTTTCCCTTGAAAGCCCGAAGCTAACTGCTCGAGTAGCAGAAATTAGAAAAAGGCATATTGCCAGCGAAGAGTTTCCAAAAGACTATATTGAGATGGAAGAACAAAGATCCTGGGTTGTTTGATCAAACACAGCATCCGACAGTCTGCTCTATACATATGATGTTTCCTTTGTAAAGAACTGCCATTGTGAAATTAAGAGCCACGACTGTAATGTCTGCATACATGATTTATCATGTAATTGTTTAGATTATACCTTACATTATACCATATGCAAGCATATCCACTTAGTGTCTTAGTTTTTTTTTTTTTTTTTTTGATTCGGGGTTTAACGACCACAGTGAGCAACTCAATGACTATAAGCAGTCGCCCGTCCCTAATTTAGGGTCACTGGTTCCAGGGAAGGGAGAGAGCCAATGCCGTAAGACAAACACAACATCCATGCCTCACGGGATTCGAACCCGGACCCCTTTCGGACGAATGATCAGAGGCCATCGCCTTAGACCACTGCACCACCGGGGCGGCTTAGTGTTTTAGTGTTGGACATGCTATTGCAGAACCAAAAGAGGCTGGTGAAAATCCCATGGTTGTCAATATTGATGAGAATTTTGCAGAAGAACATTCCTCAATCTGCCAGGTGTTACGCAAATTAGTGCCAGATGCAGATTTGGTCAAGAAAATAGCTGCTGTGATCTCCTACGCACAGGTCTTAATGCAGCGCGTTTAGGACACTGATTCAGTAGAAGAAGTTAATATAATTTTTTTTTCGATTGGAGGTTTAACGACCACCAACTCAATGGGCTATAAACAGTCGCCCGTCCCTAATTTAGGGTCACTGGTTCCAGGGAAGGAGAGAGAGCCAGTGCCGTAAGACAAGCACAACATCCATGCCTCACCGGGATTCGAACCCGGACCCCATTCGGACGAATGATCAGATGCCATCGCATAGACCACTGCGCCACCGGGGCGGCTAATATACTTCATGATGCCATAAAAATGGGTGTGGCGAAGTGTGTGACACAACGTCTCAAACCAGAAAGATTTTGCCAGTTGGTTCCCAGGAAATTACAGCTGAACCAGCAAACAACAATATTCAACTGCAGCGCCGATTTATGAAGGCCAAAAAAATCACAGAAGCGCAAACTTCAATATAAGTAATGTGGAACATAAGCACACCGGCCGAAAAATTAGTCGCCCCTAACAAAAATGGTAGTAGGAAGCTCGCAGGAGCCGTGATAGCATTGTTGGGAGATAAATAGCACTGACGTGGTCTACAAGATAATTTCTGTCTCTGTCTTGCAGTTGTGAAGAGCCACGTGCGTGTTGAATTTGGTCTGCAATCTGTGTCGTAAAACAGACGTTACTGAGTGGCAAAAAGGAGCCATTGTGTTTAGCCGTGCTTACGGACACAACGTGAATGAAGTTGCCCAATTTGTTGGTGTGTCGAAGTGTGCTGGCCAGCGGGTCTACAGTGGTGTAGTTTGCAATGAACTGAAAATTGGCGACGTAATTGTGGCCGGAAAACGATTCTCATCAACCGGGACCACCGCAATGTTTCACGCCTAGTAACTGCAAATTGGTTTCAAACCAGGCAATAATTTCCGAAAGGACATTGCGACAAGAACTGCATGCGATGAACATCTGAAGCAGGGTACCACGGAAGAGGCCTCTTTTGACAGCAAATCACAAAGCCACGTGTTTTCAATGGGCTCAGAGACACCAAAACTTTACTGTGGAGGATTGGAAACAAGTAATTTGGTCTGATGAGTCTCGTTTTTGTTCATACTCCAATGATGGGAGGCGACGAGTCACAGGCACAATGAAGCCTTGAATCCTGATTGTGTCGAAGGTGTTGTTCAAGCTGGAGGTGGTTGTGTGTTGTTTTGGGGATGCTTTTTGTACCACGAAATGGGCCCTCTCGTTGCAGTGACGATGAATTTGAACGAGCATGCGTACCTCCGCATTCTGAACGACGAAGTGATGCCCTTTGTCTACATCTTCAGGAGCAGCATCACATTGCCACTCCTGTCTTCCAAGACTACAACTGCTGTGTACATAAGGCTAAAACCATGTCTGAGTGGCACGACGAGCAATCAGCAACACTGTCACCTCAGCTGGCCCGCTAAATCCGGAGATTTAAATCCTATTAGAAATGTGCGGGATCATATGGAACAGAAGGTGAAACGCCGGAATAAGCACCTACCTACGTATTCTGGCGGAACTTCAGGACCAATTGATGCACGAGTGGCTGCAAATCGATGTTCAATACATCCACAACCTCGTGGAGTTTCTACCACACCAGGCTTGTGGTGTTACCAAGGCAAGAGCGTCACCCGTTATTAGGTAAGTTCTGACTGGGGTGACTAATTTTTTGTCTGGCGTGCTTGTTTCTAATTGATTGTTGAGAACAGTTCATCCAATGAAGAACTTACAATATTCAATGACAGTTGGGCTTGTACCGAGCTGCCAGTGCTTTTTCTTCAGTCTATCCTACAAGAAACACATTCGTGGCACTTAATTTTATCTCACAGATTGTTTTTGCCTAGTCATTCATTTCTTCCGTTTCACGACTTAGGAATCAGTCATTACACCCAAGATTTGCCCAACCCCAGAAATCGTGGAATTTGATTTCCCTGTTTTCCAGGCCTCGAAAGTCATTGATTTTCCATATTTTGATGCAAGGTCCAATAATTTTTTATGTAATGAAAAAACAAAAACTGCGTTCATTCCATGCCAAATGGGGATTATATATAGGTATCAAATCCATGCCTCATATAGAGGCATGGATTTGGATGAAATTTTAGTCACTGATAGTATACAGAATATATAGAGAGAATCTGGAATTGCAATAGTCTGACTCGCTAACCACTAAGCCGCGGATGGCTTAGTGCTTAGCGAATCAGACTATCGATGCAAGGTCCTCAGGTTCGAACCTGGGCTGATCTTTCAGAGATGGTGTGATTTACTAACAATCGCTGAATATCCGTCGTGCATCGGACGAGCACGTTAAGTGACGGCCCCCAGGCTGGACCCACTGGTTAAATGGGTATCCTTTCCTATGAAATTCTCTCATCCTCTGTGTGCAACATCGTACTTGTACGGTGGCGCCATCCACTGTACTCTAATCTCACTACAAACTGTTCTGTCAAAGTCGCTAGACTTGCTCTCATTCCTTCCGTTTCTGTGTCCTACCCAAAAGGCGATTTCGCTGTAGGTGGCTGGGACCTAAACTCTACTCACTGTGGACGGAAGTCCTACAAGAAAATGACAAATACTGTGTGTGTGTGTGATCTCAGGAAGATCAGGGCTTAAGAGAACAGGGCTAGTCCTTAGCGCCCCCCATCCCTCCCCGAGACACGCAGATGCTGCAGAAAGGAGTTTTCAATCGGTACGTCCCACCGGTGGATCGTTTAAAGATATATATATATATACACTGGCGGAAAGTGAAAAAAGAACATCAAGAAGGAATTGGCGGACGATCATGAAATGTACATATGTTAATGGGGTCGAGTTTACGTAGGTGTGATGTAAATTTCGGGACCAACCGGTGAGCGCTTACGCCACAGCACGGCATAATATGAAAATTATCGTCGGTGGTATTTAAGGAGCACGGCGAAGTGAATGTAATCAGTCGTCGGCGTACGCACACGTGCGAAAACCCCGAAGAAGCTACAATGCCTGGACATGGAAGACGTGTACGATTTCAGCAGTTATCGGACTTTGAGCGAGGTCGTCTAGTCGGACTCCGCGAGGCCGCGTGGTCGTATCGTCGTATTGCGGAGCGAATTGGACGGGAAGTATCGGTGGTGGTACGATGGTGGCGTAGATGGTCCGAGGAACATTCCCACACGAGAAGACGTGGAACCGGGAGTCACAGACGGACTGATGAGCGGACCGATCGACGCATAAGAAGAGCGGCGTTGTCAAGCAGAACATCCACTGCGACGGAAATCCGAGCTGCCGTTGCACCTGAGGTGCTGTGCGAACAATCCGGAACCGTCTACTGGATGCAGGACCACGTGTGCCTCTGGCATGTGTACCTCTGACTCCAGCCCACCGTCAGGAACGGCTGCAGTGGTGTCGCCAACGTCTGCACTGGAGAACGCAATGGCGATCTGTCGTGTTCAGCGATGAAAGCAGATTCTGTTTGGGAGCCTCCGATGGCCGTATGCATGTTCGCAGAAGCACAGGGGAGCGTCTCCACCCTTCTTGCATCCGCCAGCGACACACAGGGCCTACACCTGGTCTCCTGGTGTGGGGAGCGATCAGCTATCACTCCCGTACACAACTAGTGTTTGTACCGGGTACGTTAAACAGCACCTCCTACATCAACAACATCATTCAGCCCATTGTTGTGCCATTTGTAAGGTCGGTCCATCGTGGTGTTTTTCAGTAAGATAACGCACGCCCACACACGGCACGTGCAACGCAACATGCACTTCAGGGTGTGAGACAACTTCCATGGCCTGCACGTTCACCGGATTTGTCCCCCATTGAGCACGTGTGGGATTTTATGGGACAACGACTTATCCGGTCTCCACGGCCAGCCACGACCATCCCCGATTTACGCGTCCAGGTTGAGGATGCTTGGAACTCAATACCCCAAACTTACATCCAACATCTGTACGACAGACTGCATGCCAGAATTGCACAGTGTGACGCAGTTCATGGCGGTTCAACCTCGTACTAACCATGTTACATGGAAATGTTATTTTTCAGTTTACCAGCAAATACAGCTGTATTTTGCAATAATGTTTTGATCGCGTTATCCTCTGTATTCCGTTATTATGCTGTATAAATTTTGTTGGTATCAGACGTCTCCTTCTTGGTGTTCTTTTTCACTTTCCGCCAGTGTATATATATATATATATATATATTTTTATTTTCGGTGTGTGTGTGTGTGTGTGATCATGTTCCTCGTTTTTAAGGTCTTCGGTAATAGTGAAAATGAGCGACTTCATACTATTTAAGAATTCTTTCTAACAAAATGCACGTTTCCGTATTTCTAATACATACTTCCTCAAAACTAATCAATAGAGAGCAATCGTTTTCACCCCTTTCGCTTTTATTAAACGAAATTAAATTTCTAGATCAGTGTTTAAATCTGTCCGTGGTGGAATCTGCGCCATTTCTGAGCCCCGTAAAATTGTTTCACGCCAGAGTGAGCAATGCAATATCGATTTGTTCACATTTAATTTCCCATAAAGTTTGTGTTTTTCAATTTCTTAGTCACTTGTTATACGTGCATGTTTTTTTTTGTTTTTTTCATCATTCGGATCATTCTCGAGATTTATGCAAAACTGAATATAAGTTGTTGCTTTTTTGGAGAGGGGGGGTCTTAAACCTATAATATTTTATTTTATAAATTGTAAATACCCGCATCGCTGAACGCGCGCTGATGTCCCTGTTTTCGATTTTGAAAAGTTGGACGCTGTGCTTCCACGGACTATTGAGACATTATGTCATCTCATGATGCTGCAGTGCCAGGTGTTTCAGAGCTAATTTCTAGAAACTTTTTTTTTTTTTTGTGTTATACCAGTTTTGTGTTGATGTAATCACAACAGCATGTGGAAACTTTCCTGCTAGCCCAAGATGGCCGTTCCTTCTAGCACATGCTTTCCTCACTTAGACTGATATCTGGTTTCCCTGCTGCACTGTGTATAGGAATAGGTGACTATAGATAAGGAAATCTTCAGTGCCATATAAAAATTGTTTTGCATTTTTGTCGTTATATTAAGTGCCAGATTGCTTCACAAAGTTTCATACAGAGTAATTTTTGTTCACAGAAATTTTGCCACTTCATTGAAGCTGTAACACACACAGAAAAGCAATATGTAACAGCAGAACCTATGGGATTTCATAAGAATCCCAAATGCGTACTAAATGTCATCCCATTTTGCAAATAATAAAACAAAACTTCTCTTTACCAAAAATATATGCTCCTGTAATTTGTTGTTGAACTCCTAGAAAATCCCTGGAATTTATTGCCTATATTTACTGTTAGACATGTAACATTAATCGCATCAGAAAACTTTAAGATTAAATCAACTTGGAGCGGGAATCGAACCCACGTCACCCGATTTCGGTTCACGCACGCTATCCATTACACCAACCAGGACGATCAAGTCCCAAGTATCTGATTGTTAAGTATCAGAATATTCTCCGACCACTTGTGAGTTGAAGCAAATTCTGCTTTCTCGTAGAGTTGTTAAGTAAATTTCAAGTCACTCAAGTAAATTTTGTGGAAGAAATATCCTTCACATAATATGTGGAATTATGTGATGAATATTTATTCCGCACAGTTTACCTGGAATTTTTTGTTCTGTAAATATGTATTACAAACCCTGTACATCATTATAACCTTCACCTTTTCAAATCCATTCATTTATTGCTTCCATATCAAGAATGGAATCAAAGATTATGCTACAACAATGTTACATCCTAAATTAAGAACAAGTGCAGATTGCTTTGCTAAGTCATTTACTCTTGTTGCATTAATAATTTGGGGTTGGCTAATGTAATAATCCAATTTGCACATCAAGATCACACATACTGGCTTTATTTGCAAAATTGAGTCAAAAAATTATGGAAATCAAGTGGGTAAATGCACAGAGGCATGTGTAAACAATTCAATGCCCTGGGCCAAGAGAAATAAGACGCCCCCAAGTAAATATATTTTATTGTAAAAAATCACTCCCAATTTGAATTTCATCTGTAAACTATATATACCTGGTAGCTTGTGTTGTTTGTTTTTTGTCAAAAAAAGAAATCAAATTGTCAAAAAAAACTTTGAGTAATTTTTAGTAGGCCTACGTATATTTTTTTAAAACTGGATATTCAAATGAAAAATTTTAAATATTGTTTTCTTACAAATTTAATTTGCACAATTTTGAAAATTGCATTTTACCATCACTTTTTATATTTACAAACAATGCCTACAAATTTTGCATTTAAATTTTTAAAACAAATGACGCACTGAATCGTATCGCTAAAAGGTTTTGTTGCCTGAATGCAAATTTTCTGAGTCCTGTCAAAAATAATGATAGGAAAGTGATAAAGGAAAAAGGGCGGGAAAATATATTGTAGAATATATGCACTGCCTTTGGTTTATGCTAAGAAAAGAAGCAAACTGAAATGGTCTCATATTCATGTCAGGTTATGTGTTTATTCTGTTTTTAAAATTAAAATTTTATTGATGTGTGGAGGGTGGCATGTGTTACTATATTTTTACTAAGTTCATTCAGTTGATCACAGGTTATCTTATATTTTGTCCATAGTTAAATGACATTGCTTATTTTGTATAAAATTAAATAGCTAAGACCTCCTTTGTTAAGTGAACTACTGTAGTTTACTCGGAAAATGTCTTTAAATATTTGGTGGGTTAATTTTATTTGGTGTTTCAATAGAAGTTAAATTTGATGAATTTAATTTAGCATATATGATTTAACATTTTGTGTTTATTTATTTTGACTTGATTAAGTATTTTATTGTTCTAGTAGTGGGGATACCTGGTATTTCCTGGGTAAATATTACTATTCATGGAATCACCATGTTCAGCAGGTGAAAGTTAATGGATGAAAAAGATATTCCTGTAATTTCCCAGTAAATTTACTTTAATTCATTTAGGTTATTAATTTTTGATGAACAATATTTTTGGGTTTTCCATTGGGAGCAATAATATAGAGATTTTTAGGTTTGTCAACCTTCAAGCAGGCAACGTAGAATTAATTGTTCATGTGAAAAGCAGAGTTCCTCCAAATTAATGCCAGCCACTGCTAATGACTGGCTGATGCAGTAATATTTCATATATATCTTTCTTTTTATTTGGTTAATTGACTTTTACGCAACAAAAAAGAAAGGAAGAGGAATGGAAATACTTACATTTCGAAGAGACATCCATAGAACTGCCGTACATCTGCCGTGGCGCTTCTGAGAATCCTGCGACACTGGAATGCAATATACCTATGTCATGTTGTGTGCATGTGACTTGACATTGGCACTGATCATCATTTTGTTTACCGTTTTGAATTTCGAATATCTGGAATTCTCCGTTTATATTAGATGGTATTTCTTCCTGATGAAGCTGCCCATTAATGGTGAAAGCTAAAGTTTATCCATTTGTGTTTTTAATACACCATTAAATGGATATTTTTGCACTTTATTGTTATCTACGGTCTCTAACTTAGACTGTAGATTTGGTGTTGGAGTGCTGAATTGCGCTGCAGTTAGTTCTTAAAAATTAAAAATGGAAACTTTTATGAAAATTTTGTATGGGGGCCCCTTGAATCCGACCCCTTCCAAAAACCATCTACGGTCTAACTAAGAGTACCATGAGATGGCATACCAAATTTGGTGGTTCTAAATTGAAAACTGTAGATTTGTATAGCAGACATACAAACAAACATTCAATTATGTACATATATATTTGCATATGACAACTACTAGCGCAGGTCCTAAGGGATAAGAATACTGGTTTTGCTTGTGCTTTCAGCTTTTTATGCTGGTCTCGGTTCCCATTATCTGGCCAATCAGAGCCAAGATTTTGTGTGATTGGTTTGTTTAGCAGTGCTTTGTTTACTGTTGTGTTTTTGCTTATTTCTTTTATTGATTTTATCTTTAAGAATTTTTATAATGGGTTTGTATTTTTTGTTGTATGACAGCAGAATAATTTGCTGCTTATGGTATTGATTCATTAGTGTGCATTTTTAGTTTTTCATAACTTATGTAAGCAAGATTCAAGATAACTTCATTGATTGTTTTGATATTGATAACTATTGCCAAAAAAGATGCAAATAATGTGATTGTTTTGATATGTTTTTAATAAATTTAAATAATGTGGTCCTTTGTTTTGGAAGATTATGTTAATTACTCTATTATGAAAAGTTTTAGGTATTTGTGTCTTTCAGTGCAGTTGCCCGGTATAACTGCCCCGCATGTAGTAACTGGAACTAAATAGGCATTTTCCATAATCTGATTTTGTATTTTAACTGCATTTACTTGTCTTTCTAAGAAGTAGAGTCACTGCATTTTTAACACAATTAGTTTTTCAGTATTAAAACTTTCTTGATATGTTTGTCCCAAATATTTTTTTTGTCAAACAGTGAGTCCTAGGTATTTCATATAATTTCTCAATGGTAATTTTGTGTAGCAAATTTTTGGCCTTGTTTTTGGAGTAATGTTTGTGTAGCTCTTAGTAAATAATATTGCTTGCTTTTTTTTTTTTTTTTTTACATAGACTTTGATGTTCCATTTTGTGAAGTATTTTCCAGTTTTCATTGAAAGTTTCTGTAGTTTTAGTTACTGCATGTTTGTAATTTAAAATAGAGATACTTAATGCTTTCATAAGCAAATGAAGTACACCTTAGTATTTGTTGTCTTCCTGAGTATCTGAGTTATCTCACTGAGGTAGCTGTACAAAAAGCAATAAATAACATTCATGATATCTACAGAAAGGGTTACCAGTTACCACAGTGAAAAGCTGAACCTAGTTTTCAATTGTCATATTGAGCAGAAAAGTCAAAACTGTTTATAATGTAGATTTTATGTCAAGACTATGCCTGTAGTACTGACTTGTAGAATAGCCATGAAGTTTGTAATACTGATTTCCTGTGAAGCCTTTAAATACTTCATAAAGCTTGTTTGTTTTTCCTGTTCAAAAATATTGTGAAAGTTCTTTCAATTGAAAATATTTTTCTACACACAGATGCCACCAAGTGTGTTGTCAGGACAAGACTCATAATTGTTGTTACACAGTGCTCATGAAAGCTGAATACCTCTTTTTTAGTAGGAAGTTAAATATGATAAGTGCTGGAGAGGAGGAAATATTGTGACACCTCCTCACATGCTCAATATTCTCAGAAAGCAGACTGCTTTCTGTGCAGCTGTAGCATCCTTTAACTAACTTTTACTGAAATAACTGCTAAAATTTTGTGAGGAAATCCTTTTGCTTTTAGTGAGCAGTGAAATATGTTGACCCAAAATTGCATCTGTAATTTTTGTCAACATATTTATATACATTTTTGTTTCCATGTATTGGAAACATGGAGTCAGAATGTGGGTAGAAAAATTCTTAGAACAGAACAATGTATTAATAGCTGAGTATCTTATTGAGCTGCACGGAACTACATTAGTTTTGGCACGTGGGTGGCCAAGTGGGCAACGTTCGTGACTGCCACGGAAAGGGCCTCAGGTTCGATCCCAGGCAGGTACGAACGCTCGATCCACTAAATATCCGCCGTGCGTCGGATGGGCACGTTAAGCTGTCGGACCCCGGGTACTGGCCCCCCCAGTAATAAATAAGGGTGTCTTCCTCCCCCTTTCTACTTCGCTTCTGTTTCACTTTCCTATGGGGCGCTCTAGCCCAAATCTCCTAGTTTCCTGTTTCTAAGGGTTGTTTAAGACCTGGGGTCAGACACTCCCTTCCTAAAAATCCTCTACATATGATCATCATGTACATTAGTTTTGTAATGGACCTAAATTTTACAAAAGATCCGTCAAGCAAAAATATTGAAAAACAAATCATTTTATAATCTATTGGATAGATAAAAAAAAAACTTTCTATTTTGTGAACTGTATATTTATGACCGCCAATAGCGGTATAACTATACCATCGGGATTAGAGGAAATGCTATCCCACACTCACCAACCTGCTTGGCCAGCGTGGTGAGTTATGGCCAAACCCCTCCAAAATGACTCCACAACTTAAATCTTGGCCCTCAGTCTCCGGCAGCTGGAATGTACCTGACCAAGGCAGCGGCCAGTGCGACATGAAGGCAGAGGGTGCTAAGAATCCCCGGAGGACCGGACTAGGCTGATATCTGATGCTGACTTTTGCTACTTACAATGGACGCTCCCTATCTTCTGATTCAAGGCTTCTTGAATTGGAAGAGGAACTACAAAGGATCAAGTGGGACATCGTCGGGCTAAGTGAGGTAAGGAGAAAAGGAGAAGATCTCATTGAACTGAAAAGTGGACATATCTTCTAATATCGTGGGACAGATACTGGCAAAACTAGTGGTGTTGGATTTATAATAAACAAGAAACTGAAGGATAAAGTTGTAGCAGTTAAAAGTTCCTCTGACAGAGCTGCACGACTCGTTATCCAACTCTCGAAAAGATACCAGGCTCAGATTATTCAAACGTATGCACCCACCACAAGTCATCCTGAAGAAGAAATTGAAGAATTTTATGAGGAAATTCGTCATCTAAATAATAAAGGTAAGCAGCACTTCAAGATAATTATGGGAGATTTCAATGCAAAAATAGGGCAACGGCAACGGAATGAAACTTCAGTAGGTAAATTCAGTCACGGCAACAGAAACCAGCGTGGAAATACTCTCATTGAGTTTGCAGAGGCAGAAGGCTTTTTCATCTTGAACTCCTTCTTCAAGAAAAAGCCACACAGGAAATGGACATGGAGACATCCAAATGGGACGACAAGTGAAATTGATTTTATTATGTGTAACAAAAAATTCGTCATAGAAGACTGCAGAGTGCTAAACATGTTCAACACAGGTAGTGACCATAGATTGGTGAGATGTATGATGCACCTTAACACTAAACTTGAACGCGGCAAGCTCATAAGACAAACAAAATGTATTGACATAACCAACCTTAAAAAACACCATAATACCTTCAAGTTGGAACTGAAGAAAAGATTCTCTGCTTTAGAAGGCCTAACATCAGAAGAAGTGGATATTTCTGAACTTAACAGAAAAGTAACCAAAGCTCTTATGGAAACAGCAACAAAATTAGCTGGGTCTAAGAACAAGTTGCATGTGAACAAATAATCAGGAAAACCCAAAATGTTGATGCAAAAAAGAAGAGAGATGAGGACAACTAAAGAAGATGTGACTTCCAAAGTGGAATATATAGAGCTATGCAAGACAGTACGAAAAAGTATCACTGAAGACGTAAGGAAATTCAACTGTGAACTAGTGAGGAAAGCAATTGAAAACAACCAAAGCCTAAAGATAGCAAAGGGACATCTCAGTAAAGGAAGAAAACAGATTATGGCACTGAGAAAAGAAGATGGTTCTGTAACAAGAAATAGAGGTGAAATTTTGACAAGAGTGAAAGATTTGTACTCCAAATTATATGAAAGGGCTCCAGACATCATGAAAGGTACCAGTACCAGAGTTCCTCCAGTCCTCCCAGCAGAAGTTGCACATGCAATCAAGAACATGAAGTGGGGGAAAGCTCCAGGAGAAGATGGAATTACTGTAGACATCATACAAGAAGCAAGTGAAGAAATCGAAACAGTACTCACCCAAATTTTCACTCGATGCCTTAATGAGGGGAAGATTCCTGAGGATTGGAACACCGCTACAATGATCCTGCTACATAAAAAAGGTAACATTGAGGATCTCGGGAACTACAGACCTATCAGCCTCCTATCAGTGGTTTATAAAATCTTCACTAAAGTTCTTTCACACCTCTTGAAGGTAACACTGGACATGGCTCAACCGAGAGAACAAGCTGGATTCAGGAGTGGCTACACAACAATAGATCATATCCACGTACTGAGAGAACTAATTGAAAGAGCAAGGAAATATGAACTTCCATTGTGCATGGCTTTTATCGATTATGAAAAGCCTTTGATTCGGTGAAACCATCAGCAGTTAAAATGGCCCTGAAATCCTGCGGTATTGAAGATGCATACATTAATATTATTAATAACCTCTATGAAAATGCAAGTGCAAAGATTTGGCTGTTTGAAAATACAACACACATAAAAATTGGAAAGGTAGTGGGACAAGGTGACACCATATCTCCAAAGCTCTTTAATGCCACATTGGAGGGTGTCTTTCAGTCGCTGAGCTGGGAAAATAAGGGGATAAAGATTAATGGAGATTATCTAACCCACCTTCGTTTTGCTGATGACGTAGTCATTTTTGCAACTACCCCATCAGAGCTGCAGAGTATGATCCACGAACTTGCTGACAAGAGTAAAGAAGTGGGATTAAAAATGAACTTTCAGAAGACAAAAGTGATGTTCAATGCTTTTACAAGAAATGAAGATTTATCGATTGATGGAGAAAAGCTGGAGATAACAGGCACGTACGGTTATCTTGGACAGCAGATATCAAGTGAGGGTCACATTGATGAAGAAATTAATCGGCGTACAAAACTTGCCTGGAGAGCTTTTGGAAGAAACAGCGTAATTTTCAAGAGCAATATGCCATTATGTCTTAAAAGAAAAGTGTTTGATCAATGCATCCTTCCAGTACTTACGTATGGTGCAGAGACGTGGACCTTAACTAAAAGAGACATACAAAGGCTGCAGACAACTCAAAGCAGCATGGAGAGGTGCATGCTTGGTGTAACCAGGAGAGATAAGAAGAGGAACTCGTGGATCCAAAAAATGACAAGAGTGGAAGACATCATGATCAGAGTTAAATACCTAAAATGGCAATGGGCTGGACATACTGCCAGAAGGACAGATCATCGATGGACAGCCGAAATTTTAGATTGGATTCCAAGAGACAGGAAAAGACCCAGAAGAAGACCACATGGGAGATGGGTGGATGAAATTTGAAAGTATGCAGGAGTGACATGGAGGAGACTGGCACAAGACAGGCCGTTGTGGAGGAAACTTGGGGAGACCTTCGTACAGCAGTGGATTGATAATGGTTGACAATGATGATGATATTTATGAAATCTTACCAATATTGCAGTTAACCACGTTACAAGTATAATTTTTTTCCCAGGCATAACTCTTGTGAAACTCATTTTCTTCTAAAGCAAATCTTAAGATCATGTGCTTCACATCAATGTACAAATTCTGTATAGGAAAAAGCACCTCATTCCTGTTGTGTAGAGAAATTGGTGCACATTTATACACATGATGTATCAGAGTTCTTCATGTATATGGTCATCAACTTGTAAGACTGATGAGATATTTTTTTTTCTTTTTTTGCACAGAAAACTTTGTATTTACAATACTTAATGCTCTTACAACACTAGCTTGGTAAATAAATCTCTGATGTATGGAAATATTTGTAGATGTAGGCTAAGTAAAACAGTATAGAAGGCGGAGATGTTTTCCGCCGCTAGTTTGCAAACTTATTATAACATGCTACTGGCAATTTCTGCCACTTTTCATGTATTCCTTTGGTTTCAAAGATGTTTGTTGATTTTCTGCAACTTGTATGAATTTCATTTGTGTGTGTCTGTGTATAGTACCATGTGCGTGAAAGCAACACCAGGAATTCCAATTTCCAGTTTAATACTATTACACACATGTATGTATTCATTTTGTGATCATTTCTTTTGTGAAATGAGCAAAAATGACCTACATTTCATTTGTCAGTGGCCCTGTTTTTTGGAAAAGGTCACATATTTTCTGCCACTTTTCATGTATTCCTTTGGTTTCAAAGATGTTTGTTGATTTTCTGCAACTTGTATGAATTTCATTTGTGTGTGTCTGTGTATAGTACCATGTGCGTGAAAGCAACACCAGGAATTCCAGTTTAATACCATTACACACATGTATGTATTCATTTTGTGATAATTTCTCTTGTGAAAGGAGCAAAAATGACCTACATTTCATTTGTCAGTGGCCCTGTTTTTTGGAAAAGGTCACATATTTTCTGCCACTTTTCATGTATTCCTTTGGTTTCAAAGATGTTTGTTGATTTTCTGCAACTTGTATGAATTTCATTTGTGTGTGTCTGTGTATAGTACCATGTGCGTGAAAGCAACACCAGGAATTCCAGTTTCCAGTTTAATACTATTACACACATGTATGTATTGATTTTGTGTAAAAAATAAAATGTTATTCTCAATTTTCTTTTTTGTTTTAGACAACATTCCCTTTTTGCTTTAAGTTTTCCATTTACCCATTTTTGGCCACCACTTCAAAATATTACATACTAAATAAATATGTAAAACTAATTAAAAAGCCCATGGAAATGTGGTACCTACACCCAATAACATAAATGTGATGGAAGTTGAAACCATGAGAATTCTAACCACCTCATTTCTGGTTGAAGGTAAAAAAAACGGATCTAGCCATTTCACACATATTGATGCACATTCAATCCTAATGTACTTTTGTTCTCATTGGAATCTGGAATGTTCTAAAAATTATTTATTGTCTTATTCATTTTTCTTTAAATTGTCTTATTCTATTGTTATCTTGGTTAGCACTTCACATTAAGTAGAATCATTGTTATTGGTGACATTTTAAAGATACATGTTCCAGGATGGAAAAAAAAAAAGCAAGTATTCAGCATGCAAAGTTTATTTTACAAAAAACTTTATTATTATATGTCAGTGAGACATAAATTTAATTCCTTTAATTCTGCATGTGCAAGTTGATACAGTTTGCAATCATAATTATACACTGCAGTGTGTATGTTGGTATACAAACTAAATGCACCGATGAGTCATTACATTATGGCCATGCACCTAATAAGCTGTAGAACTTCCTCTAGCCCGCAAAACAGCGGCCACTCGGCGAGGCATCACAATTCGATGAGGTGGCGATAGGTATCCTGGGGTATCTGGTACCATAATGTCAATAGCATGTCCTCTGGTTCCTGTAGATTTCAGGGTGGTGACGATTTAAGCACAAACCCCTTTTCCAATTCGAACCACAAATGTTTGAGTGGGTTCCGTGTCAGGCGAATTTGGACACCAGGGCATTAACAGAAAGTCACCAGCGTGTTCCTCAAACCCACTGCTTGACGATTCTGGCAGTGTGGCATGATGCATTATCCTGTTGGTAATGGCCATCACCAGCAGGAAACACAGTTGCCATGAATGGGTGAACTTGGTGTGCAATGATGTTCAGATACCTGACACAGCTGTAGGGATTGGGATAATGGGGGCTAAAATGTCCGCTGGGAGGAGAAACATGGCGACACCCGTTGCAGATTCTCGGAAAGGTGTGCTGACTTTTTCTATTTTCTTAACATTGTTTTTAAGATTTTTTAAATTTTAAAAGAAAGGAAGGGAAATTTTCATGCCTTTTGTAACGTTGACTACAGTTCCAGACGTGAAGCTGTTATCGATCACGGAGGCAACTGTTTTCCACCCACCCCCATTTTATTTTAGCTTTCATTCTTCCATATTTTCGCAAAGATAAATTTAACTTGATGAGATACAATTGTTTTTTTCAGCTTTGAATTTAAAAAGCGCTGTTTTTGTGCACTTTTAACACACCACGCATGTTTGATGTGGCATTTCGGAAGATAACGGGCGCAATTTTTTTTTTTTTTTTTTTTTTTTCTATTTTTGGTATGGACAACTAAACTTTCATCTAACTTTGTTGGATGAAGGGATTTTTTTTTACGAATGCCATATTTTTAAAGCGTTTTCTCCATTTCTGCAGCCGCGGAAACAAAGAAATGCTGCAACTTAACAGAATGCGTCGGCCTTCCGTAAGTTGACGTCTCAACTTATTTTTATTACTGTTTGCTTCCAAGATAGCTTCACTTCAGTTAGATTGATAAGATGGTTTGTTTGTTTTTTGTTCCCTTTGTGCTCTTTTTTCCTTTTTCAAAAATCATGTTTTTACACATATCGCCCATGTTCCGTTTTGTACGGTAGCATTATGAGGCATTCTGGCAGCTGTGTGCAGTTCTGTCATTTTTGGCACCCAGATAGCTTTGTTCCAGTTAGAATAATGCTGTTTTTTTTTGTTTTTTTTGTTTACAAAATCCATATTTGTGAAGTGTTTGCAACATTCCCTTCAGTTTCCGCAGCCATTCGGCATTTTGGAAGTTAACGGTCGCATTTTATTTTATCTATTTTTTTTTACTTCCAGATAGCTTTACTCAGATATTTTTTTTACTAAAACCATATGTTCATAAATTTTTAAAAGTACCTTGCTTCGTTTCCAAGGCCATATTACGCAGTATTCCAAAAGCTGACTGTCGCAACTTCTTTCAATGATCTTCCAGATTGTTTCATTTCAGATTGACGAGGTGAAAAGTTTTTTGCTTTACAAGAACCGTTGTCGTTTTGCTCACTTTAGTTTTATGGGATTTCAACAATTATATCAATGAAAATTCTCCCATCACATTTTCACAAATTCACCAAATTTTTCTTAAAACTGTGGTCAATTCAAAAACTGGATTTCAAAGAAAAAATCTTATATAGACCCCTGTTTTACAAATCAAGTTAAATGTGGCAAAATTACTGTTATTTCCAAAGTTGACATGATCCTTACCTTCTCACACAATCACCTAACTAATCACCTGGTGAGGTCCCTAATACAACATACTGTAATTGCTGCAGGAAATAGTAAGAACAGAATGTCTATCAGGAAAAACATCCTTTGAAGAGAGGGAGTTAAAGTTTGATCAGCCGCCTCGGTGGCGCAGTGGTCTAAGGCGCTGGCCTATGATCATTCGTCCGTAAGGGGTCCGGGTTCGAATCCCGGTCAGGCATGGATGTTGTGTTTGTCTTACGGCACTGGCTCTCTCCCTTCCCTGGAACCAGTGACCCTAAATTAGGGACGGGCGACTGCTTATAGCCCATTGAGTTGCTCATGGTGGTCGTTAAACCTCCAATAAAAAAAAAAAAAAAAAGTTTGATCAGTTAACTAAATGCCAATTAAAAATATGGATTTTAAATAATTCCTTATACTTTTTGACCATTATTTTTAAAATCCCAAAAGCATTTAAAGAATGATATTTAAGTTCTGAATGTATTGAAATAGTTCTAGTTTCTTCTGCATTTTTATCAGGAAAAAGCTAGTTTGACTATTGCAACTAAATATGAATGTGCACTATTATCAATATCTCAAATTGACTCAGTGCAGAACAATACATTTTATGGCAAAAGTAACATTTAGGTATCCCTTTACCTTGCAGACAGTTGTTAAGTGTTTCTTTCTGTGTTGCAGACTTCTGAAAAAGATTCTGCAAGTGGGAAGTGTCCCAAAAAACATCGCCCACAGCATAACGCCGCTGCCAGCCTGTTTCCGCCTAACAGAACATCCAGGTGCCATAGCCTCATTTGGTAATTGGCGTGTCCATGCTCGGCTGTCTACATGATGCACCAGGAATCTTGATTCGCCAGACCAGGCCACTTTCTCCAATAATCCATGGTCCAATCTCGATGATCTTGGCCCATTTCATGCATTGTTGGCGATGACATGCAGTGGGTACGAGGACCCAGCTGGCTCTTCGGCTACATAGGCCCATGCCCAGAAGTCTGCAATGAACAGTGTGCTGTGACACATTGCCCTGATCACCACTGTTGTAGATGTGGGTGATTTGTCACACTATGGCACTGCGGTTCTGTAAACAATATGTGACAGTCTCCGCTCCCCTCTGGCATCAGTTAACTGCAGACAACGATTCATCATTTGGCTATCTGTGCACCACTTTTGATACCTACCCACTACAGAGGCACATGAACAATCCACAAGCCACGTCGTGCCCTCACAATTTGTCCTTTATCAAACTCTTATAAATCGGCAGCTTTTCACATTCTGACTCTAACACTCTACTAACCGAAAGCTGGTCTTCTGGTTGTTTATATACTGCTATGTGAACTTCACCTGCTCCACCGTTTGGTCTCCAGGTGCACTCATTTTAAAACTTTTTTTTTTTGCCAGTGAGTAGCAACAGTTTGATAATGTCAGTTCAGCATTTAACATTATAATTCATTCATAAATAAATTTTATGCTGTTATATTTTATTCCGCTGAGTCCATTTTTTTTTAAATCCCATTTCTGTCATTGAAAAGCCTGAAAGCGAGCTGCATTTCATACTATCGTAATCTGTGGAAAAATATATCAAAACTACCATGTCCCGATGGGGGTTCCATTGCACAAGACAAAAGAGAATAAATGAGCTAATTACAATGTGAAGAAACAATTCAGACAAGTTGATGCCTACACAAATGTAATTAAAAATATTACCCGAAAAGAAACTTACCCACAGTATCTGTAGCCTGAACTTCATATCTGCTTACTGCTGTAACCGAGACCATCAGAAAGAAGTGTTTTAGTGGACATTTTTTATATAAATCCACTATGAAACACTTATCTCAAATAGTCAATGTCATCTCCAGGTGACATCTCTCATTAGCTGCCGGAAAATGCTTTCAAACATGCATTGTGTTCCATAATAAGTATGTGTGTTTGTCCTCTCAAAAAGTTTAGTCCTTTTAACTGTTCTAATGGAAAAACAAAAAAGGAGAGGGTGGGGTGCATGGGTATACAAAAACCAGAATATACCCAAAGGTTTCAGAAATTAAAAAAAAAAAAGCTGTAAAAAAATACCAAAGTGTTAGGTACAAGATATTATATTGAAGTGTAAAATGATATAAGCTAATGACATTGTAAGCTGTTGAAAAATGTATCAAAAGAACTATCATGTTGTAATGGTGATTCATTCATATATTCAGTTATACAAGGAAAAAGAGAACAAATGAGCTACGAGGGTGTATCAAAAAATAGGTTTCACATAGCAGCGACTATCAGAAATGGATACAACATGGCTGCAGAGTGACGTCGCATGTTTCGTCATCTGCTCGTGGAAGGAGTGTGGCACAATTGTGTAGCATGGCTTATTCGTTAACAGGAGTTTGTTATGACACCAGTGTTATTCAAATTCGGAAGTTCACGGTACAGTGTGTTTTTTATGAGCAAAACATTTGAATCCAACTGAAATCCATCGTGAAGTGTTTGCTGTTTACGGAGAATAGGCAATGTCGCTCATCAAATGTTCAGTACTCTCTAGGTTCCGAGGAAGTATATGAGCTTCTGCCACAGGAAAGAAGATTCGACCCTAGGATGATCAAGAGAATGTTGACGTAGACACGGAGGTTTTTGCATGCTGAGGCTTTCAGCTCGTGCCCCGCTAGTTAGAAGCAATTTTTGGGTTGTACAGCATCAAAAACAAGTGTGCTTACATGGAAAGTGTTCTGGTGAGTTTTTTCACCATGTTTCTTTGCATTTTTATCCAAACTATGAGTACAAAAACCTGTATCTCTGGGGCCAATACCTTCTAACTGATGCATTTATTTCTCTATATTTACTTGTTATAAAGAATTATTAGAACGTGTTACCTCTCTACAGGCAGAGCACATAGTGAAATGCTGTCAACCATGATTTCTAGAGAGCTGATTTCTGACTTTGGGTGACCACATCTGTATTCTTTTACAGACTGTTTTAAAGCTTTGTTTTTCTTTTACATTGACATCATGGTTCTGTATCACTCCTCTGTCAGTAACAGTTTTGGTGGTGTTGGGCATCTAAACAAGTGAAGCAAGACACTGAAATGGCCATCTGCCAGTGTTTACATGTTCCTTTTCTTAAAATCTTTTGTTTCTCTACATTGATATTGTGGTTTTTTGTAAACTTTTAAGACAAATATACTCTGTAACAGAGGAATTACCTACCAGATGCCCATTTTGCTGTTGGTGGGTAAAACAAGTGATGCAAACACACTGAAACAGCCATCTGCCTGTGTTTCCACTATGCCCTTTAGGATGTGTTGGAGCACCAAAATTGTATGTAGAAGGCTGATTTGATGCTAGACGTGTGGTCTGTTGAACAACAAAAATCCTCTGCGGGCAAAGTATGTGATGTTTACACCTCACAACACTGTTCTAAGCCTCTAGGGGGCTTTAACAATAGGGCAGACTAGGGCTGTCCTATGGACAGTGGGTGAACATCTAAAGTTTTGTAGTCTTTTGGGTGAGTGCATGCTCTGATGGGACAGCGCTGTGTGTGTGCGATCTTTTGCCGAGATTGTTTCTAGGGTCTGATGGTAAAAGTTTAACGTGTTGGTTGTGCCTTGCTTGCCCCTCCCCCCTGGTCCATACTCCTGATATTTCTGCAACGCCAAAATGGTTTCAATATTCGTATGTATAAATTTAGTGTATTCTAACAGCAAACCCCCGCCCATGCAGAAACATGAAACTATGGTCAAAGTCAGTAATTCATCCATTATCACACTTCCTTTGGGCAGCAAGAATTGAATTATGTTCTCCACCTTGATCAAGTAATAATGGACACTTTTGACTGTTGGAGGAATTCAGCTTTCAGGCAATGTTATCAACAAAAAACACATGGCCATAGCTCTTAGCTGTACCCTTTTTCACTTGACTCGAATGTGTGGAATTTCCTTCTGATGAAAGGGCGATAAAGGGGGGGGGGACTATTTCAAATACACTTACACAAAGGGGAACAAAAATAATGTAAAACTTCAATTAATACATTGCTTCATGACCGACCACACATCACATTTTAATTCTTCAAACAGCCTCGGCACAAAAAAAAAAAATTTAAATTATTATTGTACACTACAGAAGAAAAGAAATGCATTCATACCTGAAACTCAACTGATGACTGCCATTTTGTTTGACGGCGATTGAAGCTCACATTAACATGAAAAAAATATATCTGCAATATGTATTAACATTATATTCAAGTTGCACTAAAGTACAGCTATTATTAATTATTACAGATTACATTGCATAAGTGCTGAATATGAAATAAAATGCACTCTCATTACCCAAATAATATTTACATCTAATTTATTTTCCCTCTTCTGCTGCGGACCAGAGAGAGATAGAGAGAGAGAGAGAGAGAAACACTATCAAACCATACTATCCCACACATTCCAAGTACTACTCAAAATAACCTGAATGTTTTTGCAACACTGAACACAACAACAAAAAAAAAAAAAAAACATGGAAGGGGAAAAATAAAATGGTTTCACTTTTTCACTGACTTGCCCACCCTTGCTCATCTTATAGGAAGTTATAAGGAGTTAAGTGTAAATAAAATTTAACCACGAACAGTTTTTTTATCCCCTGAATCTTTCACTTTTCCAAAAACTCAAAAAGAATTTTGGGCATGGATCTATGCAACAGATCAGAAACATGAGGCAGTTGATCAATCCTGCCTGGTGTCGACAGTGTTAGCCGGTGGTGGCAGTTGTTACGGTGTGGGACATGTTTACCTGGCAGAAACTTGGACCCCTGGTGCATGTGGAACAACATGCGACTTGTGCCCACTGTCGTGAATTGTTTGCAGACTCTGTGCAACCAGCAATTTTGCACTTTTTCCCAAATGGCGACATTGTCTTCCAAGATGACAATGCGCCAAGCCACAGGTCCAATGCTGTACACGAATAGTTTGGGAAGTACAGTTCAGACTTCCAGCATATCAATTGGCCTTCAAACTCCACCAATATCAATCCCATAGAACACTTGTGGGGCATTATAGAACGGCATTTCAGGCATCTCATTACATCGATTATACCTCCGCAACAGCATTAAAGACTGCATTACACCCACTTTTGTTAGCCATACCTCCCCAACTGCTTCCGAAATGGGAGGGCAAAAGGATGACCTATGGTCATAATTCAGTGATTATTCAGTGTATATAAACAAAATTTCGAGATCAATTTAAAAATTTTAAATTATGTTGCTTAGGAAGTCATGACATTTTTCAGGTATAAATGCTGAAGAAAGACTAATGAAAGCATGTAGTGCAATAGTGCTACACAATTTCATTACACATCCTTCGACTATGCCTTACTTTAAGCATAGTCAAAGTAGGATGAGTCAGTTTTTTGTTACTAGCAGGGGTGGCTTTCTCTTCTGTTATATGAGCACACGCATACCGCGCTGCCTTGGATAGGGATATATATATATATACATATCATCATCATCATCGTCAACCATTATCAATCCACTGCTGGACGAAGGTCTCCCCAAGTTTCCTCCACAACGGTCTGTCTTGTGCCAGTCTCCTCCATGCCACCCCTGCATACTTTCGAATTTCATCCACCCATCTCCCATGTGGTCTTCTTCTGGGTCTTTTCCTGTCCCTTGGAATCCAATCTAAAATTTCGGCTGTCCATCAATGATCTGTCCTTCTGGCAGTATGTCCAGCCCATTGCCATTTCAGGGACTTAACTCTGATCATGATGTCTTCCACTCTTGTCATTTTTCGGATCCACGAGTTCCTCTTCTTATCTCTCCTGGTTACACCAAGCATGCACCTCTCCATGCTTCTTTGAGTTGTCTGCAGCCTTTGTATGTCTCTTTTAGTTAAGGTCCACGTCTCTGCACCATACGTAAGCACTGGAAGGATGCATTGATCAAACACTTTTCTTTTAAGACATAATGGCATATTGCTCTTGAAAATTATGCTGTTTCTTCCAAAAGCTCTCCAGGCAAGTTTTGTACGCCGATTAATTTCTTCATCAATGTGACCCTCACTTGATATCTGCTGTCCAAGATAAACGTACGTGTCTGTTATCTCCAGCTTTTCTCCATCAATCGATAAATCTTCATTTCTTGAAAAAGCATTGAACATCACTTTTGTCTTCTGAAAGTTCATTTTTAATCCCACTTCTTTACTCTTGTCAGCAAGTTCCTGGATCATACTCTGCAGCTCTGATGGGGTAGTTGCAAAAATGACTACGTCATCAGCAAAACGAAGGTGAGTTAGATAATCTCCATTAATCTTTATCCCCTTGTTTTCCCAGCTCAGCGACTGAAAGACACCCTCCAATGTGGCATTAAAGAGCTTCGGAGATATGGTGTCACCTTGTCTCACTCCCTTTCCAATTTTTACGTGTGTTGTATTTTCAAACAGCCTAATCTTTGCACTTGCATTTTCATAGATGTTATTAATAATATTAATGTATGCATCTTCAATACCGCAGGTTTTCAGAGCCATTGTAACGGCTGATGGTTTCACCGAATCAAAGGCTTTTTCATAATCGATAAAAGCCATGCACAATGGAAGTTCATATTCCCTCGCTCTTTCAATTAGTTCTCTCAGCACGTGGATATGATCTATTGTGCTGTAGCAACTCCTGAATCCAGCTTGTTCTCTCGGTTGAGCCATGTCCAGTGTTACTTTCAAGCGGTGTGAAAGAACTTTAGTGAAGATTTTATAAACTACTGATAGGAGGCTGATAGGTCTGTAGTTTCCGAGATCCTCAATGTCACCTTTCTTATGTAGCAGGATCATTGTAGCGGTGTTCCAATCCTCAGGAATCTTTCCTTCATTAAGGCATCGAGTGAAAATTTGGGCGAGTACTGTTTCGATTTCTCCACTTGCTTCTTGTATGATCTCTACAGTAATCCCATCTTCTCCTGGAGCTTTTCCTCGCTTCATGTTCTTGATTGCATGTGCAACTTCTGCTGGAAGGACTGGAGGAACTCTGGTACTGGTATCTTTCATGATGTCTTGAGTGCATATATCATCCCTTTCATATAATTTGGAGTAGAAATCTTTCACTCTTGTCAAAATTTCGCCTCTATTTCTTGTTACAGAACCATCTTCTTTTCTCAGTGCCATAATCTGTTTTCTTCCCTTACTGAGATGTCCCTTTGCTATCTTTAGGCTTTGGTTGTTTTCAATTGCTTTCCTCACTAGTTCACAGTTGAATTTCCTTACGTCTTCAGTGATACTTTTTCTTACTGTCTTGCATAGCTCTATATATTCCACTTTGGAAGTCACATCTTCTTTAGTTGTCCTCATCTCTCTTCTTTTATGCATCAACATTTTGGTTTTTCCTGATAATTTGTTCACATGCAACTTGTTCTTAGACCCAGCTAATTTTGTTGCTGTTTCCATAAGAGCTTTGGTTACTTTTCTGTTAACTTCAGAGATGTCCACTTCTTCCGATGTTAGGCCTTCTAAAGCGGAGAACCTGTTCTTCAGTTCTAACTTGAAGGTATTATGGTGTTTTTTAAGGTTGGTTATGTCAATAGATTTTGTTTGTCTTATGAGCTTGCCACGTTCAAGTTTAGTGTTGAGGTGCATCTTACATCTCACCAATCTATGGTCACTACCTGTGTTGAACTTGTTTAGCACACTGCAGTCTTCTATGATGAATTTTTTGTTACACATAATAAAATCAATTTCACTTGTCGTCCCATTTGGATGTCTCCATGTCCATTTCCTGTGTGGCTTTTTCTTGAAGAAGGAGTTCAAGATGAAAAACCCTTCTGCCTCTGCAAACTCAACGAGAGTATTTCCACGCTGGTTTCTGTTGCCATGACCGAATTTACCTACTGAAGTTTCATTCTGTTGCCGTTGCCCTATTTTTGCATTGAAATCTCCCATAATTATTTTCAAGTGCTGCTTACCTTTATTATTTAGACGACAAATTTCCTCATAAAATTCTTCAATTTCTTCTTCAGGATGACTTGTGGTGGGTGCATAAGTTTGAATAATCTGAGCCTGGTATCTTTTCGAGAGTTGGATAACAAGTCGTGCAGCTCTGTCAGAGGAACTTTCAACTTCTACAACTTTATCCTTCAGTTTGTTGTTTATTATAAATCCAACACCACTAGTTCTGCCAGTATCTGTCCCACGATAGTAGAAGAGATGTCCACTTTTCAGTTCGATGAGATCTTCTCCTTTTCTCCTTACCTCACTTAGCCCCACGATGTCCCACTTGATCCTTTGTAGTTCCTCTTCCAATTCAAGAAGCCTTGAATCAGAAGATAGGGAGCGTCCATTGTAAGTAGCCAAGGTCAGCATCAGATGGCAGCCTAGTCCGGTCCTCCGGGGATTCTTAGCACCCTCTGCCTTCATGTCGCACTGGCCGCTGCCTTGGCCAGGTACATTCCAGCTGCCGGAGACTGAGGGCCAAGATTTAAGTTGTGGAATCATTTTGGAGGGTTTGGCCATAACTCACCACGCTGGCCAAGCGGGTTGGTGAGTGTGGGATAGAATTTCCTCTTATCCCGATGGTATAGTTATACCGCTATGGGCGGTCGTCAGAGCCCCTTTAGTGGGAACAGGATGCACCACGAGAAGGCGGGGTTGACATTTGTCAAGGAGAGGCTGTGATGTTACGCATCACCTGACCTTACATATATATATATATATATATATATTGAGTTTGCAAAGGCAGAAGGGTTTTTCATCTTGAACTCCTTTTTCAAGAAAAAGCTACACAGGAAATGGACATGGAGATATCCAAATGGGACTAAAAGTGAAATTGATTTTATTATGTGTAACAAAAAATTCATCATAGAAGACTGCAGTGTGCTAAACAAGTTCAACACAGGCAGTGACCATAGATTGGTGAGATGTAAGATGCACCTTAATACTAAACTCGAACGTGGCAAGCTCACAAGACAAACAAAATGTATTGACCTAACCAACCTTAAAAAACACCATAATACCTTCAAGTTGAAACTGAAGAACAGATTCTCTGCTTTAGAAGGCCTAACATCAGAAGAAGTGGATATTTCTGAAGTTAAACGAAAAGTAACCAAAGTTCTTATGGAAACAGCAACAAAATTAGCTGGGTCTAAGAACAAGTTGCACGTGAACAAATTATCAGGAAAAACCAAAATGCTGATACAAAAAAGAAGAGAGATGAGGACAACTAAAGAAGATGCGACTTCCGAAGTGGAATATATAGAGCTATTATGCAAGAGAGTACGAAAAAGTATCACTGAAGACGTACAGAAATTCAACTGTGAACTAGTGAGGAAAGCAATTGAAAACAACCAAATCCTAAAGATAGCAAAGGGACATCTCAGTAAGGGAAGAAAACAGATTATGGCACTGAGAAAAGAAGATGGTTCTGTAACAAGAAATAGAGGCAAAATTTTGACAAGAGTGAAAGATTTCTACTCCAAATTATATGAAAGGGATGATACATGCACTCCAGACATCATGAAAGGTATCAGAGTTCTTCCAGTCTTCCCAGCAGAATTTGCACATGCAATCAAAAACATGAAGCAGGGAAAAGCTCCAGGAGAAGATGGAATTACTGTAGACATCATACAAGAAGCAAGTGGAGAAATCGAAACAGTACTCGCCCAAATTTTCACTCGATGCCTTAATGAAGGGAAGATTCCTGAGGATTGGAACAACACTACAATGATCTTGCTACATAAAAAGGTGACATTGAGCATCTCGGGAACTACAGACCTATCAGCCTTCTATCAGTGGTTTATAAAATCTTCACTAAAGTTCTTTCACACTGCTTGAAGGTGACACTGGATATGGCTCAACGGAGAGAACAAGCTGAATTCAAGAGTAGCTACAGCACAATAGATCATATCCACGTACTGAGAACTAATTGAAAGAGCGAGGGAATATGAACTTCCATTGTGCATGGCTTTTATCGATTATGAAAAAGCCTTTGATTCGGTGAAACCATCAGCAGTTACAATGGCTCTGAAATCCTGCAGTATTGAAGATGCATACATTAATATTATTAATAACATCTATGAAAATGCAAGTGCAAAGATTAGGCTGTTTGAAAATACAACACACATAAAAATTGGAAAGGGAGTGAGACAAGGTGACACCATATCTCCCAAGCTCTTTAATGCAACATTGGAAAATGTCTTTCAATCATTGAACTGGGAAAACAAAGGGATAAAGATTAATGGAGATTATCTAACCCACCTTCGTTTTGCTGATGACGTAGTCATTTTTGCAACTACCCCATCAGAGCTGCAGAGTATGATCCAGGAACTTGCTGACAAGAGTAAAGAAGTGGGATTAAAAATGAACTTTCAGAAGACAAAAGTGATCTTCAATGCTTTTACAAGAAATGAAGATTTATCGATTGATGGAGAAAAGCTGGAGATAACAGACACGTACATTTATCTTGGACAGCAGATATCAAGTGAGGGTCACATTAATGAAGAAATTAACCGGCGTACAAAACTTGCCTGGAGAGCTTTGGAAGAAACAGCATAATTTTTAAGAGCAATATGCCATTATGTCTTAAAAGAAAAGTGTTTGATCAATGCATCGTTCCAGTGCTTACGTATGGTGCAGAGACGTGGACCATAACTAAAAGAGACATACAAAGGCTGCAGACAACTCAAAGGGGCATGGAGAGGTGCATACTTGGTGTAACCAGGAGAGATAAGAAGAGGAACTCGTGGATCCGAAAAATGACAAGAGTGGAAGACATCATGATCAGAGTTAAATCCCTGAAATGGCAATGGGCTGGACATAATGCCAGAAGGGCAGACCATCGATGGACAGCCGAAATTTTAGATTGGATTCCAAAGGACAGGAAAAGACCCAGAAGACCACATGGCAGATGGGTGGATGAAATTCGAAAGTATGCGGGAGTGACTGGAGGAGGCTGGCACAAGACAGACCATTATAGAGGAAACTTGGGGAGACCGTCCAGCAGTGGACTGATAATGGTTGACAATAATAATAATGATGAGATATATATCATCATCATCATCATCGTCAACCATTATCAATCCACTGCTGGACGAAGGTCTCCCCAAGTTTCCTCCACAACGGTCTGTCTTGTGCCAGTCTCCTCCATGTCACCCCTGCATACTTTCGAATTTCATCCACCCATCTCCCATGTGGTCTTGTTCTGGGTCTTTTCCTGTCCCTTGGAATCCAATCTAAAATTTGGGCTGTCCATCGATGATCTGTCCTTCTGGCAGTATGTCCAGCCCATTGCCATTTCAGGGATTTAACTCTGATCATGATGTCTTCCACTCTTGTCATTTTTCGGATCCACGAGTTCCTCTTCTTATCTCTCCTGGTTACACCAAGCATGCACCTCTCCATGCTGCTTTGAGTTGTCTGCAGCCTTTGTATGTCTCTTTTAGTTAAGGTCCACGTCTCTGCACCATACGTAAGTACTGGAAGGATGCATTGATCAAACACTTTTATTTTAAGACATAATGGCATATTGCTCTTGAAAATTATGCTGTTTCTTCCAAAAGCTCTCCAGGCAAGTTTTGTACGCCGATTAATTTCTTCATCAATGTGACCCTCACTTGATATCTGCTGTCCAAGATAAACGTACGTGTCTGTTATCTCCAGCTTTTCTCCATCAATCGATAAATCTTCATTTCTTGTAAAAGCATTGAACATCACTTTTGTCTTCTGAAAGTTCATTTTTAATCCCACTTCTTTACTCTTGTCAGCAAGTTCCTGGATCATACTCTGCAGCTCTGATGGGCTAGTTGCAAAAATGACTACGTCATCAGCAAAACGAAGGTGAGTTAGATAATCTCCATTAATCTTTATCCCCTTGTTTTCCCAGCTGAGTGACTGAAAAACACCCTCCAATGTGGCATTAAAGAGCTTCGGAGATATGGTGTCACCTTGTCTCACTCCCTTTCCAATTTTTATGTGTGTTGTATTTTCAAACAGCCTAATCTTTGCACTTGCATTTTCATAGATGTTATTAATAATATTAATGTATGCATCTTCAATACTGCAGGATTTCAGAGCCATTGTAACTGCTGATGGCTTCACCGAATCAAAGGCTTTTTCATAATCAATAAAAGCCATGCACAATGGAAGTTCATATTCCCTCGCTCTTTCAATTAGTTCTCTCAGCACATGGATATGATCTATTGTGCTGTAGCCACTCCTGAATCCAGCTTGTTCTCTCGGTTGAGCCATGTCCAGTGTTACCTTCAAGCGGTGTGAAAGAACTTTAGTGAAGATTTTATAAACTACTGATAGGAGGCTGATAGGTCTGTAGTTTCCGAGATCCTCAATGTCACCTTTCTTATGTAGCAGGATCATTGTAGCGGTGTTCCAATCCTCAGGAATCTTTCCTTCATTAAGGCATCGAGTGAAAATTTGGGCGAGTACTGTTTCGATTTCTCCACTTGCTTCTTGTATGATGTCTACAGTAATTCCATCTTCTCCTGGAGCTTTTCCCCGCTTCATGTTCTTGATTGCATGTGCAACTTCTGCTGCAAGGACTGGAGGAACTCTGGTACTGGTATCTTTCATGATGTCTGGAGTGCATATATCATCCCTTTCATATAATTTGGAGTAGAAATCTTTCACTCTTGTCAAAATTTCGCCTCTATTTCTTGTTACAGAACCATCTTCTTTTCTCAGTGCCATAATCTGTTTTCTTCCCTTACTGAGATGTCCCTTTGCTATCTTTAGGCTTTGGTTGTTTTCAATTGCTTTCCTCACTAGTTCACAGTTGAATTTTCTTACGTCTTCAGTGATACTTTTTCGTACTGTCTTGCATAGCTCTATATATTCCACTGTGGAAGTCACATCTTCTTTAGTTGTCCTCATCTCTCTTCTTTTTTGCATCAACATTTTCGTTTTTCCTGATAATTTATTTACATGCAACTTGTTCTTAGACCCAGCTAATTTTGTTGCTGTTTCGTAAGAGCTTCGGTTACTTTTCTGTTAACTTCAGAGATGTCCACTTCTTCCGATGTTAGGCCTTCTAAAGCAGAGAACCTGTTCTTCAGTTCCAACTTAAAGGTATTATGGTGTTTTTTAAGGTTGGTTAGGTCAATACATTTTGTTTGTCTTATGAGCTTGCCACGCTCAAGTTTAGTGTCGAGGTGCATCTTACATCTCACCAATCTATGGTCACTACCTGTGTTGAACTTGTTTAGCAACACTGCAGTCTTCTATGACGAATTTTTTGTTACACATAATAAAATCAATTTCACTTGTCGTCCCATTTGGATGTCTCCATGTCCATTTCCTGTGTGGCTTTTTCTTGAAGAAGGAGTTCAAGATGAAAAACCCTTCTGCCTCTGCAAACTCAACGAGAGTATTTCCACGCTGGTTTCTGTTGCCGTGACCGAATTTACCTACTGAAGTTTCATTCTGTTGCCGTTGCCCTATTTTTGCATTGAAATCTCCCATAATTATTTTCAAGTGCTGCTTACCTTTATTATTTAGATGACAAATTTCCTCATAAAATTCTTCAATTTCTTCTTCAGGATGACTTGTGGTGGGTGCATAAGTTTGAATAATCTGAGCCTGGTATCTTTTCGAGAGTTGGATAACAAGCCGTGCAGCTCTGTCAGAGGAACTTTCAACTTCTACAACTTTATCCTTCAGTTTCTTGTTTATTATAAATCCAACACCACTAGTTCTGCCAGTATCTGTCCCACGATAGTAGAAGAGATGTCCACTTTTCAGTTCGATGAGATCTTCTCCTTTTCTCCTTACCTGACTTAGCCCCACGATGTCCCACTTAATCCTTTGTAGTTCCTCTTCCAATTCAAGAAGTCTTGAATCAGAAGATAGGGAGCGTCCATTGTACGTTGCCAAGGTCAGCATCAGATGGCAGCCTAGTCCGGTCCTCCGGGGATTCTTAGCACCCTCTGCCTTCATGTCGCACTGGCCGCTGCCTTGGCCAGGTACATTCCAGCTGCCGGAGACTGAGGGCCAAGATTTAAGTTGTGGAGTCATTTTGGAGGGGTTTGGCCATAACTCACCACTCTGGCCAAGCGGGTTGGTGAGTGTGGGATAGAATTTCCTCTAATCCCGATGGTATAGTTATACCGCTATTGGCGGTCGTCAGAGCCCCTTCAGTGGGAACAGGATGCACCACGAGAAGGCGGGGTTGACATTTGTTAAGGAGAGGCTGTGATGTTACGCATCACCTGACCTTACATGATGATATATATATATATATATATATACACACAGAGAGAGAGAGAGAGAGAGCTTTTAAAAGTGGTCATGAAATTTAATTTCCCAAATTTGGTAGACTCCTTGTAAATCGTAAACAAGCCTCTGGTAATGTATGCATAAGATAATGATGCGTGCAAAGCCACAATAATCTCAAACATGAACAATGTGATTAATAAGTCTCATAGAAAATAAAAGCGCTATATAGCAGCTAAAGATATCAGAGAGAACAATCTGCAGCTCTACAGGACAGCAACAAAACTCTGAATTCTAGAGGGAGGGCAGGGGGCGTGTTGAATCATCTATATATTAATTCTATAAGGTTTTTTACTGCAAGACCAGTTGTGAGAGAACAACTGAACGTAAACATATCGTTGAGGTATCAAAATAAAGGTCCTACCATGTAGATGTGCCAGTCGAAGAGAAAAAATTAGATTGGAGCAACGGTTCGGGCATTGCGGGGCGGCAAATTCCCATGTAAAGTCTATTAGAGAAGCATGTGGTTCATATACGATCACCTGCGGCTGACTCAAGCGCGGTTGAAGGCTGAAGCATGGAGGGACTGAGATAGTCCGAAGTCTCTTCTCAGTGAACCGTTGCGCAAAACAACGCTAGCAGGAATTTGCATGAAAGTTCTTATCGGAACAGCGAACAAGACCTGATTGCATTGTGCCATTGGACTGTGTGATGTATATATACAATTTAACATTCATTTGATCCAGTTTATTCACGTAGGTAAGACATTTCCCATTAGGTAAATACGTTTCATTTGAGTTTATTCTTTTCAAAAAAAAAAAAAAAAGTAGACAAAATCCATTGATTTAGATGGGTTTTGTCTACCGGGTTCGAATCCCGATGAGGCATGGACGTTGAGTTTGCCTTATGGCACTGGCTCTCTCCCTTCCCTGGAACCAGCGACCCTAAATTATTTTTTTTTATTGGAGGTTTAACGACCACCGTGAGCAACTCAATGGGCTATAAGCAGTCGCCCGTCCCTAATTTAGGGTCACTGGTTCCAGGGAAGGGAGAGAGCCAGTGCCGTAAGACAAACACAACATCCATGTCTCACCGGGATTCGAACCCGGACCCCTTTCGGACGAATGATCAGAGGCCATCGCTTAGACCACTGCGCCACCGGGGCGGCGACCCTAAATTAGGGACGGATGACTGCTTATAGCCCATTGAGTTGCACATGGTGGTAGTCCTTAAATCTTCAGTCACAAAAAAAAAAATCACGAACCTGGACTATTGGTCTTTACTGAATTGGTTGAATGAATCTGTCAATCAAATAAAGTTTACATTTGTAGTTCCACATGAGTTCATTATTTTCAAAAAAAAAAAAAAGAAACCTAAAAGTCGATTCCGACGGGTTTCGTCTGTTTTACCAATACCTGTTACTAACGATTTTGTATAACATTAGCCAATCTCCAGAAGTTCATAAAAGACTGCCAGTGCTGTCAAATTTTTCTTATTTCTGGTTGAAAACGCCCAATTCAAAACATTTTTATCTTCCGATACCTTTGACCACAAACAGGGTGGCGATTGTTTAGTTTTCAGGAGGGGGCAAACAGAAATTGTAACTACGAATGGTATATATAAACATCATATAAAAATGTCCACTGTGGACCCCATGCAATATGATCCAGAAATACATAGGTTTATTCTTGTATTCTTTCAAAAGGCTTAATCTTCCACTGTTTCGATAGGAAGGGGGGAAAAAATCAAGACAGCATGAAATGACGATTACGATACAAACCGAATGCAGCAATGTGGTTCACAAATTCATGTTTATTCTTTCAAAAGGCTTAGTCCTGCACTGTTCCGATGTGAAGGCAAAAAAGAAATGTGATTGTGTATTCTGCAGATCAAAAAAAAAAAGCACGAGATAAAAACTTACCTCTTCAAAGTAGCCATTGTCCCCATATCAAAACATTACCACAATGACCGCGGTCTCCAATTGGTGGGTGCCGTCTCGGTGCCGTGACAGCCCCCACCAATTGGAGACCGGAAGGAGTGTTCGTAAGTTGATCCTACCCCCTTGCCAGACGCTAGTCGTTAACTCCTGCGTCTAACTCTGTGGTCAATGCTCTCATTACGTAGGCAAGCACAGCCATGGCAGATTGATATCGGAGGATACGAGGGCACGTGACCTTGACACCTGGTGGATGCAGTCAGTAATACAATCTCATTAAAGTGATTTCTACAACACATCTGTGTAAAAGAATGGTCACAGTATATGCTGAAATTAGACAGTATGTCTTGGGTGAAACTGAGAACATATTATCTTGGGGAAATTTTTTCAAACAGTCCAACTATTAATCAGACCTCTGCCATATCAAACATTGTTGAATCTACTTTGTTTGATGAAGTAATGGTAGTGAAAACAGCTCTGAAGTCCAAAAAAGATAGTAAAGTGAAGGACATGTTGAAATCTAAACAGTTAGATGAAGTCTGGGTGGATCTCTTAAAAAATGTTGAAGGAGAATTATCAAATTTAAGGAAAGCAGTGGAGTTTGTTATGTGTATCCCTGGAACAAATGCGTGTGTTGAAAGATTATTTTCTCGCATGAACGCACTGTGGACTGGTGAGAAAAACAAATTGACTGTAAAATCATTCTGCAATGAGGATTGTGTAGCTTTTCATGACATGATTCTTAAAAAGAAACAATTGTTATGTGAAATTCATTCTTCAGAAAAGTATTGCAAGAGTAAGCAAGACTGATTAATAAGAATGGTTAGAATAATTTTGTAAGGCTGGCATATGTGATGGATGCGCATACTAAACTTTCACCCTCAGTTGTAAGTGTCCCGTATTTTTTTCCAATGTATCCGGGATCCCTATGTTATGGCCTCTATCTCCCTAATTATTTCATATAAGCTACACTTGGAAGAAGTAAATCCTACTCAGTTAATTATGTTTTCTTTATAAACTGTTTACACTCAAATTAACACCATACAGCAAACGGCTGCCATTACAACCACCTACTTCAACATCTGTTGCTACGCTAACCACATTAAAATTTAAACTGGGGCAGCATACATCCTTGTCTTACCCCATACTTAATTCTAAACACCTGCCAGCACATTACTCCAGCATAATTTTGCACAATTAGTGGCATAAATGCTAGGGTGTGATTTCAACAAAGTGCAATTCATTCCATGGCTTTTTTTTTACATGCTGAAAAAGTTTATATATACAAAGGCAAAACTCTTTTGTGGTTAAATAAAGGACACTGTGAGCAACTCAATGGGCTATAAAGTAGTAACCCATCCCTAATCTGGGGCAACTGGCTCCAGGAAATGGAAAAAGCCAGTGCCATGAAACAAACACACCATTTATGCTTCACCTGGGATTCAAACCCAGACCCAACTTGGACAAATGATTAGAAGTTAATGCTTCATGCCACTGGGGTGACTAAAAACCCTTTGGAAGATAAACCCCAAAAACTTTATACATATCACCTTACAACACTTTTCATAAAACTAAAGTAAAAATATATACTTTGCTTATCCAGAGCCATATACTAGTCACAATACCTCTATGGGAATGGCAAAAACATTTTTAATAGGTTTTTAAGTAAAAATGTGACAAATCAAAATTAAATAAATATTCTCTTAAGAATATCAGCTAACTCACCTTCTTGATCTATTCATTTTCCCACATTTATAGCACGTTACTTCCTCCAACTGCCCTTTGATTTTTATGTTATTGGTGAGGGACAGGCTTTCATACATTAATTATTAAATATATACTTGATCAATCTGGATTGTGACATTTTTTGTTTTTATCAATTTTATAATCAATTTTCATGATACACACCAAAACACCTAAAAGTAAGACTGCTTCGTGCATCTAACGTTTCAGTAGGTGAAGGACAAAAAGAGTCAAAGTAATATGGTATTGAGAATACCACACAACGTGGCAAAAGGCCTCAGCAGAATGTACGCTGCCTGCCTTCGATCCAGGTGTTTTCCAGGAGAAAGAGGGACAATGTATGCATGTATGGTTTTCATCTATTATATTAATAGTTATTACATAATATACTAATACAATAAAGTAATAATAAAGTTAACAAGTATGAAAAATTAAAATAACAGTTTGCTCATAAAAAAAAGGTTACTTTATAAAAAGACTAACAATTTGTCCTTTGTTAAAAATAGATTCTAAAATTAATAAAAACAAAAAATATAATCAAAACTGATCAAGTATATTTTACTAATTAATGTGTATGACATAAAAATTAATGGACAGTCAGAGGAAGTAACATATAAATGTGGGAAAATGAATAGATCAAGGTGAGTTATGCTCATATTCTTATAAGATTATTTGTTTAATTAATTATATACTAGTTTTCAGAAGATAAACCAATTTCTTATACCATATTAAGAGTATTGGTGAATCACATATCTATGCTAAACCAATTACTGATTAATTCCATCACATACTGCAGTTTTCATTTCTTAGATCTCTATCATTTACCTGTACTTAAGTCCATGGATATTTATTCAACAAGCGTTCAATAGAATCTTTCTGTCTATTCAATGTATCTTCTTCCAGTATTAGAAGCTTCCCAAATTGTCAATAAGCCCAGGAGTAGACTCTCCACCTTTTACAACGTTTAGTAAGGGTTCCAAAATGTGTTTACGATATTTCAGAAATTCTTTCCATGTAGTAACCAAAATCTACGCCCTGACTCTGATTTGCTATTGACAAGTTCTTCCATAACCTCCCCACTGTCTTAGACTGTGATATAAATCTTTTGATGAACAGAATGTTCTTTTTTGCCTGTATATTTTTTCCTTTGACAGTTCCAAGTTTACTCTTACGCCATTCATCAAGAAATTCGGACTTTCATATCTTTACATGCCATCATACAACACACTTTTTGTTTTATTGGATAACTATTTGATCAGGATATTTTCCATGAGAGGGGATGAAAATTGGGTGTGTATATAAATGCACCTTTTCATTAGGGCTAACTTCTTAGCATTACATCAACTTTCTGAAGGGTGAGGTGGCAGCCTTATCTTCTATATGTATGCTTACATGAAACAGTGGTTTAAATTTTAATATAAGCTTCAGCAATTTGCCTCGTAAATACCTGTGACACTTCTCAACAAATCCCTTTACAAGAGCTCATGCTACTAAAACGTGATCACTGCTTATGTCAAAACTTGTGAAATTTCTTGTTTTTAATCATGTTTTTTTAGAAATCTTTATGTTAACAAAGTAAATCACACTTTAATAATTCTGAACTTTTCTCACCAAACCCACATGCAAAATGATAATGTAATTATACATTCACTGCCTAAACACAAGTCAAAAAGTTTTTCTGATCTACATTTGCTAAACAGTTTTTTTTTTTTTTTTTCTACATTTATGTTACATGTATGATTCCACGGTTGTTATTTCCAACTTTGCTATTCACCAAACAAGTAGAAGCTGCAGAAATTAAGAAAGGAATATATATATATATATATACACTATATTGACAAAAGTCACCGGACACCCCTTCAAAAGCAAAAGAACGGATCCACTGCGTAGTTAAGTTGCGCGGTACATCTACAAACGGTATAAAAAACAAGCCTGCAGGTGACCGCGATCATATCGCACCGTCAGGTTGAGTGAAAATGTCGCGGAGGATGAGAACTGACTTTGAGAAAGGAAAGATCGCTGGGTGTTATATTAGTGGGTTGTCCATAAGAGAAACCGAGAAGCATTTAAACATACCCAAGTCAACTGTTTTGGATGTACTGAATAAGTGGAAGACACACGAAGCAGCAGAACGTACCGGCAAACCAAAGAAAATCAGTGATAGAGGACGTCGAAGCCTCAGGAGAGCTGTTACAGCTAATCGACGGAGTGCTGCACAAGACCTCAGTGTACAAGTGAGTAACAATGCTGGAACCTCAATATGTACATTTACCATTCGCAGAGTACTTCATTCCATGGGTTACCGTGGTCGTGCGGCTGCTCATAAGCTTTTCCTATCCACTCTGAATGCTACTCATCGTTTAGCATGTTGTAATGAGCATTTATTGTGGACCATGGATCAATGGGAAAGGGTTCTATGGACTGATGAATCCAGATACACAATCCATCGGTCTGATGGCAGTGTGGATATGGCAGCAACAGGGGGAACGCTATTTACCACAGTGTACTGTTCCTACAATCAAGTTTTGAGCTGGCAGTGTACTTGTGTAAGGGTGTTTTCCATGGTATGGTCCCGGCCCATTGGTTGTCTTGGACAAACCTGTTAACCCGCAAGTCTACCTCAATATTCTGGACAATTATGCCCTACCAACTCTGTGGCAATACTATGGAACCGAGCCTTGTTGGTACCAACAGGATAATGCACCGAGCCATAAAGCAAGGACTGTTACAGCGTGGTTTGACGATAATTCTGTATTGTGTGTGGACTGGCCAGCACATAACCCTGATCTTAATCCAATACAGCACCTATGGGATTAATTAGAGCATTGCATAAGAAGTATGGAAGCAAGGCCAACTACTAAGCAACAGTTAGCGGCAGCATTATGTACTGAATGGACCATCAGATATGATATTTCCGTGCAAAAAATTATCTAAGTTATAAAAACAATGCCGTCTTTATGCACGATTTAAAAATTTAATATTAAAAACATATATACAAGTTAAAATACATACACATTAGACCTTTCGAGTTTACAATAAACTCATCCTCAGATGTAACAGAATGCCAAACACAAACAACCTTGTCGTTTGTGTTTGTATATGTATGTAATTGCAGAAAATTACTACAGAATATTTCCATTTAGACCATATATAGACCAACTGATTAGTGAGCTTGAACGGAGGTTCGAAGCCAATGTGGCTACTTCCGTAAAACTCCAGCATCTGCTGCCAGTTTTCTGCCCTGAAGCTTCTTGTACCGACATTGCTGATAGAGTGGAGCTGTATTCCGCTGACTTATGTAGCAATGAGTGTATCATCAGAGCAAATTCGAAATTTGGAAAAAAAGTTTGGGGGGAGGGGGGGGGGGAATGCAGGTATCTCAGTGACCTATAACAGTCTTGGATGCATTAGCAACTGTGCCAGAAACATTTTTATTGTTCCCAAACATTGCTAAAATCTTTGGTGTTCTACCAGTCACTACATCACCAGCTAGAAGAACTTTTAGTACTTCATGGCAGTTAAAATCTTACATGCATTCCACCATGGATGAGAGTTGTTTAACCTTAATGTCCATTCATACACAGGCCGTTCCATAAAAATGAAGTAATTTTTTTGTGTTGGCAACAGGGTGAAGGGAAAAAATAACCACACAGACGACTAACTGAATTGAGGAAGTACCTATGGTAACATAACCATAGACATTGAGCGAAAACTCTATGGTTGCGTGTTATTGTCACGTGAAGCTTGAGTTTTAAACTATCAGGTAACAGTTATTAGCCATGGCTGACTATTCTGGTTTTGTTATTGCGCGCTTGTTTAAGGAACATCTGCATTTCGCCAAACAGCTATTGAGATGAGTGATTCAGAGTTAAGAAGTGAAGTGTGTTGTGTGATAAAATTTTGCTATTGTTTGAGTAAAACCGCTCAAGAAACATTTGATTTCATGAAAAAAAAACGCACAAAGATAAATGTTTGGGTAAGTCAATGATTAAGTGAAAAGATGAACAACTTGATACACTATAGTTGCATAAGTGAGAGAATTATTTGGATTCGTTTGAAAGTGAAACTTCAGAGAATAGTAATTGTTGTAGTGTATGCTCCTTATGACTCTGAACCCTCCGATAGAAAGGAAGATTTCTGGAATGAGCTAAGAGCTGTTTTGAGCCAGTTTGGTGCTAAAGAGAAAGTTATAATAGCAGGGAATTTCAATGCTAGAGTAGGCATGCAGAATGCAATTTCTGACAATGTTCTGGGGAAGTTTAATGATCCTTGTGTGAATGATAATGGTGGAAGATTTTTTTTTTTTATTGGAGGTTTAATGACCACCGTGAGCAATTTAATGGGCTATAAGCACTAGCCCGTCCCTAATTTAGGGTCACTGATTCCAGGGAAAAGTGAGAGCCAGTGCCGTAAGACAAACACAACATCTATGTCTCACCGGGATTCAAACCTGGACCCCTTTCGGACGAATAATCCGAAGCCATAGCTTAGACCAGTGTGCCACCGGAGCGGCGTGGAAGATTAATTGAACTCTGTATTGAGAATGGTTTGTGTGTATCTAATACATTTTTCAACCACAAGCATATCCACACATATACTTGGGAAAATCGTACTCTTGGTCAAAAGAGTGCGATAGATTTTGCTGTCTGTGATCAGCATCTGAAACACTTAGTTGTTGACACTTGTGTGATGAGAGGTGCGGATGTTGGTTCTGATCATTACTTAGTAGTGTCACAAGTGAAATTGAATGTTGGTTGAAGGAAAAGGAACAGGAAGAGGCCCAGGATGGAAAGAATAAAGGTTGAAAGGCTCCCTGAAAATCATCAGTGTTATTCTGACGTACTCAGAGAACAACTGAAGGAGCTGAAGTTTTGTGAGAGGGATGTAGAAAAAAAGTGGGAATGTTTTAAGAACTGTGTGGTCACTGCTGCTGAGAGATCTGTGGCACCACAATAGTGGGTAACAACAGAGATGATGCTTGATTGAAGAGACAGTAAAGAGAAAGGAAGAAGCCTATTTGGGGATGCTGCAAGGTAGAGTTTCTGTGGATGAATATCACTGTAAGAAGTGTGAAGCCGCTAAGCTGGTTCACCAGAGTAAGGCAAAAGATGGGAAGGAGGAGGTGGAAAGGCATGAATTGGCTTTTTGGAAAGATAGGAAGTCTTTCTGGAAGAACATGAGGCTCAGGAAAAATAGGGGAAACAAAGTGTTAAGTTGTGTGAAGAATATGGTTGGGGAAATTATATGGGAGCCCAATGAGTTAAGTGAAAGATGGGGTGAATAGTTCTGCAAGTTATTAGATCAGGAAAGCAAAGATGATTTCGAGACAGATGCAGATGATGGCACAGTGGAGGATGGAAGCATAGGAGGGATCTCAAGAGAAGAAGTGCATAAAGCTCTAAAAACTCGTCAGAATGGTAAGGCTCCGGGAGTTGATGACATAACTGCCGAGATGTTGAAATGTGGTGGTGACTCTGCAGTTGACTGGTTAACTGAAATTTGCCAGTTGTGCTGGGAGTTAGGAATGGTCCCTCAAGATTGGAAGGATGCTATCATTGTTCCCTTGTATAAGGGAAAAGGTGATCAGACTGACTGCAAGAACTATCGTGGTATTAGCCTACTAAGTGTGCCAAGGAAAGAAAGTGTTTGGTAAAGTCATTATTGAAAAAGTACAGGTTCTTACATCAGAGAAAGTGTGGGATGTTCAGAGTGGTTTTATGACTGGTAAAGGCTGCACTAACCAAATTTTTGCATTACACATCATGATCGAAAAGTATCTGGCTGTTGGCAAGAAAGTTTTTGCTGCCTTCATAGATTAACATGAAGCTTAAGACCAAGTAAATAGGACACTTTTGTGGGAGGTATTGAATGAATATGGTGTTACTGGGAATCTACTTAATAGTGTAAAAGCCATGTATGCTGGCAGTCGAGCCTGTGTACAAGTGAATGGTGTTTTATCAAAATGGTTTTCTATTGGTGCAGGAGTCAGGCTAGGTTGTGTAATGTCACCATGGCCATTTAATGTATTTATGGATGTGTGATGCCAAAATAGATAATACTGGTTTATGTCTTGGTTTATGTCTTTATTTTAGATACTGGTTTATGTCTTTATTTTAGATTGGATTCCAAGGGACAGGAAAAGACCCAGAAGAAGACCACATGGGAGATGGGTGGATGAAATTTGAAAGTATGCAGGGGTGACATGGAGGAGACTGGCACAAGACAGACCGTTGTGGAGGAAACTTGGGGAGACCTTCGTCCAGCAGTGGATTGATAATGGTTGACAATGATGATGATGATGATGATGATGTCTTGGTGATATCTGTGTGTGCAGTTGCTGTATGCTGATGACATTGCCCTATTGGCAGAGAGCAAAAGTGAGTTGCAGAGTATGTTGTCCCGGATGTACAAAGTTTGAATGAAATTCAAACAAAGTATAAATAAAGGAAAAAACAAAGTTATGGTCTTTGAGAGAGAAACTGGTACTGTAGTACTGGATGTAATATAAGTCTAAATGGCACAGTGATAGACCAGGTGAGTGAGTTTGAGTATTTAGGAAGCATGTTTGACAGAGAGAACAAATTGGATGGTGAAATTAGTAGGCGAGCGAGTTCTTCTTTGAAAGTCATGGCTGCTCTGGGAGGTTTCCACAGGAACCATGGGTTCTCAAGACAGTCGCGCATGGCTGTGTATGAGAGTGTAATTGTTCCTACTCTGATGTATGGCAGTGAAACCTGGGTACTGCAGAAGAAACATAGGAGTTGTTTGTGTGCTGGAGAAATGCGTTACTTATGGGGGGTGGCAAAACACCTTCTGATTGTGTGAGGAATGAAGATGTGTTGCAGTTGTGTGATATGAAGCAAAATGTTGTTAGCAGGGTGGAGACTAATATGCTTTGGTGGTTTGGCCATGTTGAAAGAATGAGTCATGAGATGCTTACTAAGAAAATATTTTTAGCCCAAGTGGCAGGAAGGAAAGAGAGGAAAGCCAAGGAAGTCATGGGAGGATCAGATTCAGGAGTGTCTGCTTGGGAAAAAAATTACGAATATGAAGTATAGAAGATCTTGTGTACGGTGTGCAATAGATGTCAGTGAAGCCCAAGTTGTATGTCAAGATCGCTGTAAATGGAGAAGTTTGATACGGCAACAGTAAGTAAAAATCATCTGGTAGTTTGCATTTCTTTTCGGAGCTAACCTCTGAATCTCAGAGAACAGCTTAGTGATGTGTATGTATGTACCATGATTTTAAAAAAGGTCATTTGTTGGCAGAATTCGCTCCTAGAGCTGGTCGACCTGAAAGTGTTGTTACAGAGCGTATTATTCACACTGTTTGGGCAGTCCTGCAATAAGATCGACAGATGATGTGTGAAGACATAGCGACGTCAACTAATATTTCAAAAACGTCTGCATTCTGCATTCTGTGTGATAAATTACTGCTGCATCGTGTGTGTTCCAGATGGGTACCTCATCACCTGACAAGAGAACAATTGTTAGCCAGAGTTCAGATGTGTCACGAGTGGAAACAAATTATTGCAAAGGATCCAAACTTTCTAAACAAAATAATAACTGCAGATGAAACATGGGTCCACTATTTCTCCCCCTCCAAAGCATGCAATGAGTGTCTGGAAACGCACAGGCTCGCCTCCTCTGAAAAAAGTTAGCTAAACCATATAAGCTGGGAAGGTGGTGATGATAACTTTCTTTGATCATAAAGGTGTAGTCTACCAACATGCAATTTCTCTGCTAATTACTGTCAATGCTCCATACTGCGTTTCAGTCTTGAAGCATCTGCGACGACACATATCGATTATGCGACCTGAACTGGTGGGCAAGTGGACCCTACACCATGATAACGTCTGCCCACATGTGGCTGCTTGTGTTCAACAGTTTCTTACGAAACGCAGTATTGAAATCATGCCACAGCCTGCCTACCGTCCTGACCTCGTCCTGTCTGATTTCCGGTTGCTTCCAACAATGAAGGAGAAGTTCCATGGAGCAACATTCAACACAGATGCTGACATTATTTAAGCTAAGAAAACAATCTTCGTGCAAAGTAACTATAATAATAAACTGAATGCAGTCTGTGCACGATATAAACCAGGGCTCACTGTGGAACCTCCGGTTAACGTTTAATTAAAATACACTGAGTATAAAAGAAACGTATAAGATCTTTCGGACACCAGCACCGGGATCCATCATCAGATACATAAAAGAGGTAGTATGGGCTGGATACAGACAATTTATAGTTTCACATGTGATGCAATTTGCGAACTACCATCTGGTGTGTAAACGAAACAAATCGATTACAATACAATGATGATTAAGTGAAGCAGCAACAAATTAAATTGGATGGTCATGTGCACTGTAATCAGTAAACAAAAATGCCCACGGTCTAGGTATGACATATGAAACAGAGTCATTACAACACACATGTCCCTTCCATGCAATAAATAGACTTTCAGTAAATGTTAATTGAGACTTCTAAGAAGTCAGTAAATGTTAATTGAGACTTCTAAGAAGTCTCAATTAACATTTACTGAAAGTCTATTTATTGCACGGAAGGGACATATGTGTTGTAATGACTCTGTTCCATATGTCATACCCAGACCGTGGGCATTTTTGTTTACTGATTACAGTGCACATGACCGTCAAATTTAATTTGTTGCTGCTTCACTTAATCATTATCATATTGTAATCGATTTGTTTCGTTTACACACCAGATGGCAGTTCGCAAATTGCGTCACATGTGAAACTATAAATTGTCTTTAACCAGCCCATACTAACTCTTTTTTATGTATCTGATGATGGATCCCGGTGCGGGGTGTCTGAAAGATCTTGTACGTTTCTTTTATACTCAGTGTATTTTAATTAAACGTAACCAGAGGTTCCACAGTGAGCTCTGATTTATATCATGCACAGAAGGCATTCAGTTTATTATTATATTATTCAAGCTGTACAGGGGTCGCTAAAGCAGCTTCCACAAAATGCCTTCGCTACATGCTTTCAAAAGTGGACTGAACAATGGGACCACTGCATATCATCCAAGGGAAGATACTTTGAGAAAGAATAACATATATTTTGCTGTATCTATATTTCTTCAATTTTATTTTATTTTACACAGTTTTTATGGAATGGCCATTGTAGAAACAGGATGATTGACATGGATAACAACCTTGCATTATAAAAAACCCGCAGGCTCAATTTTGTACTCAAATTTTGAGTTTCCAGTTTAATATTTGCTTCTATTTTAGCAATTTTTTTAGGTTTTAGTTTTGTGTGTGTGTTTCTGAAGGCAGGGTAATAATCTTAGATTTTCAAATTTAAACTATTCATGGATCTTTCATGTGTATCTTCTGTTGATAGCCAAATGTCAAGGGATATTACAAGGTAAGCATGAAATTGTGTTTATATTTTGTATTATTTTTTCTTTTGAAAATCAGTCATAAGCAAAAATATAGTGAGCTCTTCTGAGAGCTGGCCATTTTGTGTACAGTCCCTTACTTGAAAACGTGGGGGATCTTTCGTGGGGGAATTTTCCAACAGTGTTGAGCACGAAATAATGTAATGCTCTTAGGTTCTAAAGCATTTGTCTTCTCTTAAAAATAAATGCATTGTTTTATGAAGTGCAATGCAAAATGCTTTAAGATCTTTAAAGTTAAATTTTCACTTCCAGTTTGAGTCATAAATTGTTCCTTAATTATTGCATATAATAATTCTCTACTTGGGTTGATATCGCACGCCCTTTCTGCTAGCTATCCCCCTCTTCCCCAAGGAAACATCCTGGCTGTGCACCTGGTGACTGTATGACTGTGTCTTGCATGACTATGAGGCATTCATCTTTACTCACTGCTGACCAAACACTTACATGCAGACCGAGCCATGCACAACTTATAACAGAAAAACGGCACGTTTCTGATCTGTGATGTTGCACGATTTGATTTGCCTAGGATGCCGAAATGCTAATAATTTCTAAGATATTGCCTGATTAGTATATCCTGTAAAAATCAAAGTCATGGCTCGAATCCTTTCAAGTGTTCTGTTGTTGTTGTTTTTTTTTTATGAGCAGGAGTGTAGTTTCTATTAAATGCTGCGCGTCAGTGTTTTCACTGGTGCAGTGCATGCTCCAATTGCTTTGCAGGTACCTGTGGATTTAGATTTTGGAATCACGTGGCAGAAAGCTAAGCTGCTCAAATGTCATCTTATTGTCAGGGGCCCCAGGTAGGTTGCACTTGCTAGTTCCTAGAAGTGGGCCTTATATCCCAGTGGCCCCAAAGTTGAGGTACACATATCACAGTCTTGTTTCAAAAATAGGATTAGAACTCAGACCACAATTTGGTGTCAGAAGTGAGATCCATAGAGTACCTCAGAAGCCCAGGAGAATCAGTGTGCAGTATTAACAGCAGTCATAGTGAGAATAATTAGCAGTGAAACACGTAACACACAAAACATTAGAATAATTCTTGATGTCAACGTATCGCACTTAAGTTACGTAAAAATTACAAGTGGTGGGACGTTTCGGTAGCGACTTCTACCTTCATCAGCCATAGAATGAAACACGTGGTATTAGCATCAGTTGTTGCCAGATTTCAAAATAGCTTCCTAAATTATAGGTATGTTAAAAGGTGAGTCTGTATTACAGGTGTTAAGAGTAAGGAATATTTAAATGCTTTTGCGGTACCTGAGGGCTTTCCGAGTGCTGAATGGAGCAATGCGTTTAACATTTCGGCAATCAGGAATCTCGGACGTATTGCTGATGGTTAAAATTGAAAGGGAGGTGGAAGTGTTGCCTTTCTTAACATCAGCAATATGTTCCACCAATCGCCGGTTGATGCTTCGGTAAGTACTGCCAATATAGGGGGTAATGCCTCTGGAAGTGTTAACAGGGATACAGTAGACACCTTGTAATTTTAGGGGTTTATTGGGATCTCTGTCTTTACGGATAAGGTTAAGAAGATGTGGAGGTGGTTTAGCAGCAATCCTGTTGCCAAAAGACTTTAAAATGGAGCAAACTTTGTTAGTGAAGGCCAGGCTAAAGGGCAAAGTGCCCACAAACTGATGAGTGGTGGAAAGTTCAGGCAGTAAATTAGTAGATCTATTCCGTGATTCAAATTTCTTAATTAGCCTATGTACTAAGAGGGATGGAAACCATGCAATTTGCCAATGTTGATGATGTTCTGATATTCGTTTTGAAGAGCTGTTGCAAATAAGGTTAGCTCTGTGGATGTACGCCTTTAAAGCAGTCAATTTGTATTTACCAAAGGTGCAGGAATGGTAAGGGATGATATTATGGGTGGCAGAAGATTTCCTGTAAACAGAAAGACCAAGTGAGAAGTCTGGGTTGATGTTAACATCCAGAAAACTAATATTGTTGTCCACCTGTTCTTGAGACGAGAATATTATATGAGGGAATTTGGAAGTTATAGAGGACATAAGTTCAAACAGAGTGTTTCTGGTGTGGCCAAATGATAAAGATGTCATCAACATACCGTAACCAAATGGAGGGTTTTAAGGGGGATGGGGCAATGAAACGTCCCACCATGTAATTTTTACGTAACTTAAGCGTGATATGTCAACATCAAGAATTATTCTAATTAACAGCAGTATTTGCATACTAAGCTCAAGGCCTTAAAAATGGAAGATTTCGAAACAATACTAAATAAGATGAAACTTATTAATGAATATGTTCAATGGCACAAAGAAAACTTAGAAAAATGGTTTGAGGAGTGTCTTGAACAGAAGGAAAGTTCTGAACAAAGCCTTGAACAACAGAAAGAAAGTCTTATGCAGCAGAGACTGGCAGTACAAACAATTTAATTTTTACATTAGGCCAGTATGAGGCAAAATTTGATAAGCAAATTGAAGATACCAACTCTAATATCGATCAGTTGGCAATTGAACAGCAAAATGCATTGGCATAGGGCATTGCACCAGCAAAATAGATAGCATTTATATAATACGTGGAAAACTCGATCCTGGAATATTGAAAAAAAAAGTTTCTGGGGTTTTCCAAAATGCTAAATTAGAACAAACTTAATTTTGTAGGGATCTCAAGAAAAAAGAATGCAGAATTTTTACACAAAGATGGGCACATCAGAATCTCGCACGCAGTGGGCAATAGGCAAAGCATTAGTTAGGCCGAACTGATACAAACAAAGCACTTTTGACGGGAAGGCCAGCTGGGAAGTATATAAGACACAATTTGAAATGGTTTCTTCCATGAACCAGTGGAGAGATCAAGAAAAGGCCTTCGCCTTAACTTCATTCTTGTGAGGTGCTGCAGCTGATATCCCACGAACCCTTGTCAGAGGACAGCCGATTGAAATACTCCTGTAATGGCTTAATAGTTTATTGGAAGATTAATAAAACCAAATGCAAATTTACGCTTGGCCCTGGGATATATAAATCAATGAAGGAAGAAATATTCTTCATAATACATGGGAAATTGATAGATTATTCAAAGCAAACAGATTATAAATTCGGAATCTGGAAGAGTTACAAGCAAATTCAGAATTTATAATCTGTTTGCTTGGAATATTCCTCGGACAAATGTTAGGCTTATCCCCCCAGATAAAATAAAATGTGTTACCATGAATGATGAGATAAATTGGATGAAAGCTTATTGAGAACCCCAAGATTAGGGTCAATATGCATGTGTGAAGTATTTTGGAAATGCTTATTCCATGTTTACTGCTTTCAAACAACTTCTGCTGTAATGATTTAGGGTCGCAAACATATACATGGATGCCACTCAAGTGCCAAGCCAAGACTGAAGATTGAGTCACACTCACTATGAGGAGTTGGGCTTTATCGGTTAATGTGGGAATGTATGTATATTTGTGCATATAATCCCTACACACACACACACACACACAAGCAGAAAATAAATGACATTTAAAAAACTGTTAAATAAGAAAATACTGTAGAGACACCAGCCATATATGTTTAATGGTTGTATTGTACTGCCTATTAAAACATAAATATGAACTGGAAGTTTCAGAACTTCAAATTTTTGGGCTATTGACAATTATTCAGAATTCAAACATTCATTAGATATTGGGAGAGGAGGGGGGAAGGGTATGAAAAGGAATTTAAATATGATTTGCAAAAACATTAGTTTTAAATACTTTATTGAAGATAAAACTTTTTTCCGTGCTTGTTGTATTGATCCAGGTATTACTGGAAATATGACATACTTTTTAATAATTTTTTTAACAAATTAATATTTTTTCTTATCCCTTACAGTTCCTTCTTGCTATACCCATCACAGGAGAATGCCTTTTTACTTCTTTTTTTAGAGCACAATTCAAGTTGAAAATGTTATTTACCTTGCAAATGCTAGAAATAGCAACACTTCCATGACCCTTACAGTTGGTTTAACAGCAGAGTGAGAAGCAGCATTCTGCGCTTCAAACTTTATAATTTTGCTGAAAATGAATGTTTCCCCATTTATTAGTCACTGTTTACTACATCAAGAAGCATGAGCATTTTCCCTTTAGCTTGAAAAGAAATTAAAGTTCAAAATCAGAACTTTAACTGTCCATCGCTGTCTGCCATAAACACGCAGTCATTTTCTCTGCACAATGAGTAGGGAATGGAATTTCTGTACTTTAATTTCATTAAGCAAATAAGAAAATGCCTGTTCCATTCCTTGATACAGAAAGAGGTGATAAGGATTGGCAAAACTGGCATTTTAGGTGAAACTAATAAAATTAGTTACTGCTGTAGCTCACTTTGCCGTGAAAACAATTTTAAGGGGCATGGAAACGGTGCCGACGTTACCACGAACAGATTAGTTTGAAATTTAATCCACTTTAAAAAATTGGGATGAAAGTAAAAACGCGCTTTCCATTGAGTGATCTTGAAGGAGAGACAGTCGAAATAGGGAAACACGCATTTCGTTAAGAAATTAAAAAATATATATACCAAGTTGCTCTTCTATACCATAACGAAAAAATTAGAAAGAACATTATCAAAAAAAACAATTAAAAATGAAGAATACACTCAAGAACAGAAATAAATAATAATAAAAAAAAAACTTCACCAGAACAATTCAAAATGTGGAAAATCACAGAATATTTTCATTTTGCCGATTCCAAAACATTTCGGCCGGCAGACAGACATCTTTAAATGTATGATATCCGGTTAAAAGTTTTTTTTTCGGCCAGAAGACAATAGCAAAATCGGGAAAACTTGCCAGGTAGGTAATTGTGTCAAATTTTTTAAAACATTTAGTGCAGTTCCAGAATTTCAGTGTCCACAGAAATAATATGATTTTGCATAATTTTCAGAAGAAAAAGAAGAGTAAAAGGATGAAGGGGGGGGGGACATAGTTTTTAAATAATGTTACAATCATAATAGGTCTCTGAAATTTTCAAAAGATGGAAAACCATCCCCAGGATGGATTTCCATGTAATGCAGCCGACAACTAAAAATATTTTCCCTTACCTTGAATGATGAAAATGTTGTATTCCAATAATCTTTCCAGAGCTTTAAAGATATCAAATGGAACTGGCTTCAATGGAAAAGTTCATCAGCTAATATACGGCGATGTTCCCCATTATATTCCACTCAAATTTATTTCTGAAACAATGTTGAAAATAACAGTGTTAGATTCATATTCTTAATGGTTATTTTTTTACAGCTCTAATATGATAATAGATACAATTAATGTACATGTTCCAGTTTAATGTTTTACTGTATACTTGGGCTGAACAAAAAAAAAACTTTTTTTTTTTTCTAGAAGTTGTTAGATGGTTCTGATAATGTATAAAAAATCTGAGTCATGTGGTTTAACATCCTGCAGCTCCCCTGGGAACCTAAATGTCACAGTTTATGGTATGGGGTTTGTGAGACCAATTAACCAGCCTAAAAATTCAAGTGTGACGTTCTGGGCAATACACGCTTAAAAGCATAAGAGCAGAATTTCTCCGATGGAGACAGCAGTACATGTGTGGAACAATTACCGTTGGTCAGTACTCAAATCTTATCTATCAGTACGTGGAAGAGTAGCCTATATTTTCTTGAATTTCACCTCTGGGAGACTTACACAATTTGCCAATGAAGCCAGAGTACTCTTTTGGGCCACTGCTTGATCAGTCAGTATGTTGAAACAAGTGATGGAGGGTCTGTTTGTTGCCATACAGCATGCACAGGAACCAATATAATGGTCTCTGACAAGCTCTTTCAATGCATTGTGTGATGTTTTTCATTGGCAGAGTTTCCAGGTGTCTCATCACTTCCAGATGCAAGTAAAGTTTTGGTGCTCCTCTTCTCTTGTTGAAAAAAACTGTAAATGGTTGAGATAAATTCTCTGATGTTGAGCCCTCAGGTATCATACATCCAAAATATTTAGATCTGGGTTTCTCTACCGAATTAATATATTCTTCTTTCACTGCTTTAATGCATTTCTTGTCATACACCAAGGTGTCATCTTGACACCAACCAAAACAGAATGTGTGCAATGCATCTGTCTTTTCATGCTCTTTCTCTAGTAGCTTATCATACATTCTCTTCTAATTAAATTCCTATTGACTGCCTTGAACATATCTGCTTCATCAGCAAGCTCAAGTTATTTATGGTAGCAGTAGTGATCATAGCCCAAATGCTATCTGCATACCTGTATGTATGCAGGCCTATATGAGAGCTCTGAACTTGAAGTGTTTCGCCGGACAATCTTACAAGCACTGTACAGCTTCAAAGTCACTGTCAGTTGTTCCATATGAGCTGTTAGTTAGCAAAGAACTTTGCAATTCTGCTTGGGTGACAGTATTCATTATTCCAGTACACTTTCCTCTGACATTCAAAATTTTTGTTCCTTCCTTTTTTGCAGCCTCTTCGTAGTCTGGATATAAACACCCCTGATAACCATCTTTTAATTCATCCTTTGATCATGTAGAAAAGTCTCTCAATTTCAGGAACTCTTTGTGATGCTTCACACTTGCAGTTCTCCTTGGGCTTGCACCTACAACTTTGGATGCTAAAGAGTGTGCTTTGCTGCACAATCTGCAAGTTCAATTTCTCCGGTTCAGTTGCCTTTCCACACTGAATTTCCTCACACTGTGAAATTTGCCGTTATATGCAATAATCACCTTCCCAATGCGCTCGAGTCAATGTTGGTAATGACGCATACTGCCACTTTTTACGCATTAGCAGCTGAAACACTCCAGAAGTAGGGTCAATAATATATTGTTCTTATATTTTAGGTCTAGCTGCACAAACAGATAATGTCTCATCACTTCAGCACAAGTAGGAAGCTGCAGTTTTGAAGCTCACGCTTAGCTTCATAACAGTCGAAAACCGGCCACATCTCATACACCCTTTTGTCCTACTTTGGGGGATAACCAATTCACACACCAAAAACTACTTCAAAATCATGACAAATACACTCCACACTTTAACATGATGTACTGCACATCCTCATGCCAGTTCGTATAGACATTGGCTGCCCAGGAAGCCAACACTCCAATGGTGCAGTAGCAGTATTGTGTGAGGAAAGTCAGCATGGCATGGCATGGCATGGCATGGCTGCACACCAGAGGGCAGGAATACCTTGTAATCACCCTTCCACATACCATCCCAGCTCACCTATGAACTGCAGAAGGTAGACATTCCACATGAACATTGTGGCATATGATGCACTGCTCTGGTCAGCAGTTTTTCAGACTATCTTTTGAGCTTTTCTCTCATAAATTGCACATGATAGAATGAAAATAACAAAAATAGCCCAAAGGGTCATACCTTATCATTTTTAGGCTGGCCAAGTGGCCTCGCACACTTTAGGCGTAATACTGAAAGTCTTGTCACTTAGTCGCCTGGGGGAGTAACAGGATGTTAATCCACACAACCCAGTTTTGTTTTTTTTGTTTTTGTTTTTTGTACATGTTATAAGGATCATCAAACAACTTTTTTTCACTAGCAAGAGACAACTTTCAATTATTATTTTTCCAATCACCCCTATTGCATATCTTTATGCATTTTGGCCCCTTCAGCAGCCATCTTCTGATATAAACTATTTCTATGGATGGCATGTCAAAGTTATTCATTGTTCTGTACTGTCTTCCTAGTTCACTGGTGTGGTGGGACAACCTACCCATGAATTGATGTGCTATATAATTTGGTACTATTGTGCTACCTCTTGTGTGCCTCGTAAGCACTTTTTTTAAAAAATTTATTATGAACTTTCGTCATTTTTTCCTATTAGATTGCTTCCATTAGAAATTTCTACGGAAAAAGCAAAATGTGCATAGTATTATTATTACACATAGCGTTTCTATTACTATTGAGTCAACTGTTCTCTGGTTAGTCTTTCAATAGGGTGAATATGTTTCAAATTGATGAAGTGAAGTTTATTATTTTTATGAGTCAGGCTTTTCTTTTTGCAAATTGGTGATGTGCTGTAAGCCTTGTTTTTAATCTGTTTACAGTGCATCCTGTACATGATTTTTTATTACTATGTATGCTTTTTGACGATTCATTTGTTCATTATATGTACATGCTATTTCTTCAAGTACTTTACTGGTTTTTACTTGTTTTAAATGCAAGGTTTTGTTTATCAGAGAGACAGCAAAATTTTTGTTTATCAGTTGTTTTAAGGATGGTGGTGACTGTTGCAATGTGTGGAAGCCTATTACTTTAACAGATATTTTCTTTACTGTCAGACGGTTTTTGTTAATGACTTGTTTATTTCATTGATATTTTTGTAGCAATATAATTGCATATATATATTTTCCATCTGACTTATTTGTCTTTTTTTTGTACAAATGCTTTTGTTTTTTTGTACATGTAGTAGATCACTGAAAACATGGGCAGGTGGTTGCAACTTCACAATTTTATATATCAAATTGCACAAATAGGATGTCTGTTGTTGCTTTTTTTTTGAGATTTTTGGCATTCTCACGAAACCTGGACTGAATTTGTTTGCTTAGGGCCTCTGGATGACTTTCCCTGAAGTGTAGTCCAGAAGTCCTGAGTGTGTATTTACAATAATTTACTTAACATTATTTTGACATTTTATAATTTCTTTCACTGTGCTTTTCTTCATCTGGAAGTCATAAGGCCCTAGTTGTATTATGAGGGTTGGTTGCTTATGTGTTATTATTCTTTTGCATATATATATATATATCTTGTCACTTAATGTTTGAGAGAGAGAGAGAGAGAGAAAGAGAAATATGGAATAAAAATAATTACAATATATGGAATAAATTAAGAAAATAATATACCCACCCAAACTGTGGAAAACAATTATGAGGGGATGCTGAAAAGTTCTCGGCCTAACCTACTTCCTGTAAGTGTAGCATTATTTTGTCACTGCAGCTTGAAAGTGTTCTTTTGTATTGTAAAGTGCTAATTTTCAGACTAAAAGCTCATTTTTTTTTTTTTTTTTTTTTTTTTTTTTTTTGCAGATGTTTGATGTCCTGAACTGAATCATGTTAATGTAAAGTGCTGAATTTTCGAAAGTGGAACATGAAATTTCTGTTCCTGCAGAAGAAAACTGCAAAGCAAATCTATGAGTGTATGACATAAACATTAAGTGACAAGTGCCCTTCATATTCCACTGTGAAGAAATGGTGTGCCAACTTTCAGTGTGGAGACTTTGAGACAGAAGATGCAGCAAGATCTGGGAGGCCTTCAACAGTGGCAACACCCGAAATTGTTGATCGTGTTCATGACTTGATTTTGTCAGATTGGCAAATCTCAGCTAAAACGGTAGCTGAGACACTGAAGATACCCAGGGAACATGTTGGGTTCATAATTCATGAGCACTTGGATATACAGAAGATGTCAGTGAAGTGGGTGCCCAAATGTTTTAATGTCAATGAGAAACGAAAAGAAGTGGACAGTTGCAAATCAGTTTTGCAGCATTTTTAACAATATGGTGATAATTTTTTTTTTTTTTTTTTTTTTTTTGCAGCGACTTGTCACTGTTGATGAAACGTGGTTACATCACTATGATCCAAAGACAGAACAACAGTCCCTGCAATGGTGGCACTCGGGTTTTCCAAAGAAATTCAAGACTCAAAGGTCTGCAAAAAAGGTCAAGGCAACGGTTTTTCGGGATTCAGAAGGCTTAACTGACTATTTCCCAAAGGGCCAAACAATAAATGCTGAATACTATTCCAACTTGCTGTGCCGATTAAAGGAGGCATTGAAGGAAAAAAGGTGAGGAAAACTGCAGAAAGGTGTTGTCTTTTTGCAGGATAATGTGCTGGCTCACAAGGCTGGCAAGACAATGGATGTTTTGAGGAATTTGGGGTTTAAGTGCATAGACCATTCACTCTACTCACCAGACCTAGCTCCATCGGACTATTTCCAGTTCCCAAACCTCAAAAAAAGTTTGAAAGGGAAGCATTTTTCAAATGATCTGGAGGTGATATCAGCAGCAGAGCAATATTTGAGTGATCAGACTTCAGAATTTTTTTTTTTTTTTTTTTTTTTTTTTTTTTGAAGGATTAAAGAAACTGCAGAAACATTATGCCAAGTGTGCTGAACTTTGGGGTGAATATGTGGAATATTCTGTAAGTTTCATGGCTCTAGCCCATTTCCTTCTTGGTGAGGCCAAGAACTTATCAGCATCCCCTCGTACATTTCTGAAATAGAATTTGTAGTTTAAAATTCCAATAAGATTGAGAATGTGCCAGCAGATTGGATGGAAAGAAAAGAAATCCATAAGAAAAAAACAACTATTCTATAAACCAGAAACACTGCAGAGCGAAAAACAAACTATTTTAATATGTCATTACTGTTGGCCAGTCATACAAAATAGTAAAAATTACTATAAGGACAAAATGAGACAAACAATACCCAAATTCAGACAAAGTTCCATAAGAAAAATTGGATTGGTTTGTTATCACGCAACATTCGTTAGTCTTACTTACTTCCCAAACCATATTAAAAAAATTTTATTTCCACTAATATCAACCATTCAAGTACATTGCTGGCAAATTAAAAATGTGTAAAGATGAACTGATGAGACACAGAGTATGATTCATCATTAATAAAATCTAGGAAAACATCTACTTACTTATTATTCTAACACCATTAGTCCCAATAAAAATATACAGGGTAAAAAAGGCCAAGAGTAATGATAAATACATAAAAACATCAAAACTGATACCAATAACTTCTACTTGCATTCTTAAATGTCACACCATTATAACAGCATACACTTGTACCTTAAGCCACCCATATTACTACGAAAATGCTAATAAATCTGCAAAGTGATCTTCCTAAAATTTCAATACATGACAGTGGCAATACCCTAACCTTTATCAATAAAAACAGCAATTCAGATACCTAAAAAGAAAGGAAACATCATATGAGATCACCCATATATGATTACACTGTTCACAGAAATAATCCTACAAGAAATAGAGCATAATATTTATATAAGCAAAGAATATCTTAATGTGGAACACGCCTTCAAAAACCAACTCAAAAAATAAAAATATAAAAGATGAAATGTCTCATACTTTTTCCCTAGCAATTAAATTCACCAAGTTTCTACCAATGCAGCAAAACTACCTAACATACTGGGCGTTTCACTGGGTAGTGACAACTTTCCTGTGGAATAAATCATTAAAGAATAACGAGATGGCACTGTAAGTCCGAGACGTCAATCAGCAGGTGATAGGCATTCACGAGGAAGTAGAGGGACGGTGGACATGCGATTTCGGACATGCAGCGATATACCACGGAAGAAACGAGTTTTCTTGGTCAAAAATTGGTATGCGGAGGGCGGAAACCCCACAAAGGAGTTATGAAAGTGGGGTACAGTGTTTAAGAATTGTCGTAAGCCTTTCCGTGCGTACCTGACGAAATTGGTAGCAAAATTCGAACGAACCGGCAGCGTCACAGATGACGTGGCAAGCATGGCAACGAAGAGAAGAACAGCGCGGATGGTGGAAAACTTCAAAGCTGCACGAGAACTCCTGCACGAAGAAGCCAGTATGTCAACACGAAGACTCGGCAACTAGACATTAGCCCAGCGTCCGCATGGCACATTGTGACGTAGGATTTGGACACGTTTCCCGAAAAATCCAGGTGCATCAACCTTTCACCAAAACAGTCGTCCAGTAGCGTTATGAGTTTGCGAATGGCCTATGTTAACTGATTGATGAGCACAACTTTGATGTGAAGAGCATTATCCTAAGCAATGAGGCGCACTTCTGGTTGGATGGTATGTTAACCGGCAAAATTACCGCATCTGGGGAAGCGAGAAGCCAGTGTTGTGAAGCCCCTCTATCCGCTGAAGCTAACCATTTGGTGTGCAATGAGTGGTGATGGCCTCATTGGGCCATTTTTCCTGGAGTCCACAGTTACCGCTGCTGCCTACATGACCGTTTGAAGAATCATTTTTCCCCCTGCTTCAGTCCAGAAAAACTGGATTCGCAACCGCACATTTCAACAGGATGGAGCCCCACTATACACTCCACAAATGCTGTTCTTGACTTGCTTCACCAGCAGTATGGCCCATGGGTCATCGCCAGACGATTGCCCCAACGTTTTTCAGCCTGTCTCTCTTGGCCTCCGTATAGCCCCGATTTAACGCCGCCTGACTTCTTGTGGGGCTATCTGAAAGATCAGGTGTACTAGGACAACCCGCAAACACTGCCCGACCTCCGATGTGCCGTCCAACAGGAAATTTCACTGATCTTGTCAAACATCTTCCTGTCGGTATTGCAGCACTTCGAAGCACATATTCGCCACATCGTGACAGCGGATGGTCATCATGTGGAACATGTCATCCATTGATTACCTTTTGCCTACTCTTACTCCTGTAAACATCTTTTTCCTCTTCCAATAAAGTAAGTTAACTTTATTGTCTCTTTCTTTTGTCACTACCCAGTGAAACACCCGGTACTTAGATTACCTCTACACATATTGTATGCGAAACACATAGAAATTCCACAACCTATAAAATCATACAGCTGCAGCCATTAGCACTTTTATTCAAAAAGCTATTACACATAAAATGAGCAACAGAAGTACAGAAAAAAGAGGTTATGTGGATGAACGTAAATAGTTTACATCACAAGATGGCAGCTAATGATTAGGCTGGAAAAGTGTACAGCAGCTATACAGTAAAGCTCTGAGTTGGAACACATAAAATTAACTTCATTTATTATTATCTTACATCTTTAAGAAGAATAACCATTAGGAACTAATCCAACAACTTTACTTTCAAATCAGTGGAGAAATAAGTTCAAGCAGAAGTTCGTGGAAATTAGTGTTTACCACACAACTACCAACTTACACTTAACATTATTTAAAAAGCCAGCTCTGATTTACATGCTTAAAACAGAACAATGTGAAGCCATCCACAGATACTAGTTACTTTTAGAGGCCAGCTCCAGTCAGTAATCATAAAAACAAGGCAAAGTGATATCACCTCAGAAGACAATATCTTTATTATTCAAGATTGAAGAAAATATTTCTGCCTGTGAAGAATAACGTGCACACTAAAATGTCAGAACATTAAAGGAAAGAGGTAGGAATTTTTATTCTTAATTAAACATGGTTTAATATTATTAGCTAGACATGTTACAATTAATGTATTTAAAAAATTTAAAGTGTCAAAAATCCTAGTGACCTTTCTTTATATATAGAAATTCTGATTTCCTTTAACTACCTGATCTAACTTCACGTGTACACATCTATTGACTTTGGTTATTGCAGTAATTTTGCTTAACTTGGAGCATTACCAAATAGCAATACAAAAGCTGGCACTTTAGTGTAGCTAAAGATATTTATTTTAATTCAATTTAATTACTTTATTAAGCTTATTTTAATATCACATCTGTTGGCCATAAGTGATGAAACAGTAGTAGCAATCACCAAAGTAACTGATGTGATAAATAAGGTCAAAGGATAAATCTTAACAGAAGCAAAGACTCTTTTACAAATCAAGTCAGAATACTCTTCTGAAAATAAACAGATGAAACCATGAAATCTTCAATCAAGATGGCCATGCTCTACAGTTTATGCTCAAAGGTGGTAGAATTCAACCACAAGAAAATAAGAATGCCACATCAGACAACTCCAATTCTGATACCCTGCAGTAAGCATACCATAGTCATATTTTGAAATGAGCAAATGCATTGTACAGTGCTAAATTCTACCTGCACAGTCATCCAGCGGAAATCATGTGATGTTATGCCCTTTCACTGTGTGCTTTAAACAGGGTTCCCACTCGTTTCTTTCCACAAAAAAATAAGCACGTTTTAAGGACTTTTAAGCACCCTACAAAACAAAATTTAAGGACCTTACCAACTGCATACGTAGCAATGGCATGTGCACTAACATACTTTCACACATGACTTAACTATGCAACTTGAAGTACGATGATGAAGTTTGCAATATTTCTCCATTTAAGTTTGTGAATGTAATAAACTAGAATTTATGCAATTTAAAAGACAGTTCTCTTGGTCAAGTGACTTTTTCTGTATGAGAGAATAATCTCATTCACAGTAATGATGATGTAAATCATAAAACTGTAGATAAAGCTATGAGTTCAACATCTGAATTTTGCACCTAATCCGTGCAAAACCAAAGTCAAAATTGCATGTTCAATATTTCAAATTTTCACTTCTCGTTGTATGACTGAATAATTTTTATTTGCATATGCAAAAAGGGTGAAAAATCAGCACCAAGAGAAGGGCGATGGAGCTTGTCGAGTGGATTCTGCTGGATGCGTTTAATTTAGCCCATAGTTCTATACTTTTTTCAGCAAATTTCTTATTGCATACTGTTCCTTGCTTTCACCTGATGTCACATGACATCATCAACATAGCAAACAAGCAGCTGAAGTTCTACACACTACATCATAACTTCTAGATTTTAATTTGTGCAGCCAGCTAGAAAAAATATATACTTTTTAAGGACTTTTCTCCATTTTTGGCAAAAAGTAAGGACTTCTAAGCACCCTATAATTAAAAAAAAATAAGCACTTTTTAAGGGCTTAAGGATTTATAAGGACCGTGGGAACCTTATTTCAGCTTACTTAAACCAAACTTCCTGGAAGGAGATAGTAACATGCCAGTGGCACACCCAGGAATTCTTGTTGGAGGGGGCTGTATATATATAGTATATGTACACAATGTGTGTACATATATGTGGTGTACACCTACAGTTTATATATGGTTGTGGCGTACGTTACTCTTAATCTATTTGGGACCTTGGGAAGAAGGCACTATGTAATTTTTTGAACGTAAAATAATATTTTTAAATGTTTCTTACATTAGAAAAAAATCCTTTAATTTTTTTCAACTTTTATTTTGTTCTGGTGGATTACAAAAATTACCATTTTTCATCGAAGAACCCCCCCCCCCCTCCCTTCTTCCCCGAAAAAAAAATTCAATATAAGCCCCTATATTCAGCCCTGACTGAATCCTACATGTGCTTATCAACTTGTTATCTGCCGCCTCGGTGGCGCAGTGGTCTAAGCGATGGCCTCTGATCATTCGTCCGAAAGGGGTCCGGGTTCGAATCCCGGTCAGGCATGGATGTTGTGTTTGTCTTACAGCACTGGCTCTCTCCCTTCCCTGGAACCAGTGACCCAAAATTAGGGACGGGCGACTGCTTATAGCCTACGGATATATATATATATATCCATATATATATATATATATTATATGCTCACGGTGGTCGTTGAACCTACAATAAAAAAAAAAAAAAAAAAAAAATACTTGTTATCCTGAGATTGGGGAGGTATTCACTTCTTTTTAGAACAGCAGCTAGATTTGACAGCTTTCCTCCCCCCCCCTTCTGATTTTGGCTACGTAAAACAACTGCGCGAAGGCACCACAATGTGTGAGGTACGTCACTCTTAATTGCTTTGGGAAGAAGACACTATGTAATTTTTTGAACATGTAAAATACAGGGTGTTTCAGAAAATTTGATATCATTTGAGATGTAAATATCTGAGTATCTAAAATAGTCTAGGGAAATGAAACTAAACAGGCTTAATATGTTGAGGAAAATAAGATTTATTCGTCAAAATTTGAATGAAAAATTCAAAGGTATGTGGATTTCATGAACGATTTCGCAAGTTTTCAATTTGCGCACCACCTGTGACACGGCACATGTCAAGTCGGTGGTCCAGTTTCTGCCAAACATGATGCAGCATGACCCTGATGTGCTCAAATGCACCACCTGCACAATGCAGATTTGGACATGGCACAAAAAGTTCAAAGAGGAAGGCTGTCTGTGCAGGGCAAAAGGATCTGGACAACCACCAGTAGCGGAAGAGATGGTCGTGCGGGTTCGGGAAACATTTCTGCGAAGCCCCAAGAAATCCATAAGAAGAGCAAGTCTGGAAACCCAGATTCCTCAAACGACAGTTTGGCGTGTCGCAAGGGAACGCTTTCGAATGACACCCTACACGTTGCAGCTTGTTCAGGCCTTAAAGAGAGATGACAAGCAAAAGCGTAAGCAATTCTGTGTCAGAGAAACTTGAAAAAGACGAGTTTGAAAATATTCTTGTTTTCAGTGGTGAGATGAGGCCACATTTCATATGAATGGCAAAGTCAACAAGCATATTGTTCACATTTGGGGCAAAGAAAATCCCCATGCCACATTTGAGTACATGAGGGACATGCTGCATCGTGCTTGGCAGGAGCTGGCCTACCGACTTGACGTGTGCAAGTGTCACAGGCAGTGCGCATATTGAAAACTTGTGAAATCACTGTGAATTTAACTCGTGCCAATAACTACATACATGAAAAACTACCGAAAAGACACGATAACTATTTTAACTCCAATGTTAAAATATTTAATATATACATTTAAAAAGATGATATAATAAAATATGTACACACATGAGATCTTTCGGTACCCAAAGTGGGTACCATCTTCAGATGCTGTTAAAATTCACCAAACGAACATGACAAGCACTGTGATATTTATATAAGACACACAGTCGTAATGACGTAACTAGTATGAAATGGGCTTAACCAGTGAAAGTGTGGGACAACATTTGTTACTGCTCAAACATAACAGTAATAGGTTAAGTCTATTGATTTATTAATACCTAACCCAACAAACCCAAGTATGTTTTCCATGGTATAGGTATAAATTCTGGTAAATTATCATTACACACTGTATTCCCATATTTCATAATATACAAACTCTCAACAAATCTTAAAGTTGATCTAGATTTTGGTGTGTTGAGAATTTTAATCTCGTCCCAGGCAGGAAGGTAATTAATTACTTTGGTTTACAAGTCCTGTTAAAGCTGTGGTTGTATCTCTATTTTTAACATCATATTTATGTTCTTTTAATCTAGCTGATATTGAACGAAAAGTGGAGCCTATGTACGGTAGACACTATAATTCGTGCATGAATACTAGTATTAAAAGAAATCCGTCTTGTTGCACGATGATATTTATAAATATCATCATGCAACAAGACGGATTTCTTTTAATACTGGAGCCTATGTACACTTTTTGTTGTTCATTTTCTTCTATGCTGTTAAGAGGGATAATATATACACCATGTTTCATATCAAAAGGCACAGGGTCTCCTCTGTATTTCAGAAGTAAGGACCTAATGTTGTTTGTGTTTATTCCAATATCAAAATCATATGTATGACATATCGTTTTCATGGAATAGCACAATTTCGGTACAAAGGGAAGAGAACCAATGTATTTTCTTTGTTTTGTTCCTATACAGATGTTAATGTTGTAGTCCTGTTCCTTTTAATCTTGGCTACTATCCTATTTATGGTTTCACCTGGACATCGATGATTACGGGTGATATTATAAATGGTATCCATTTCTTGCTTTTGAAGAGCTGTGGTGGATGAATGAGTGAAAGCTCTTCTTATAAGAAAAGATATTGACAATTCCTTGTAGCTCCATGGGTGTGCCGATGCCCAAGGTATTAGTATCGTATCTAATTCTGGTTTTCTATATTTGAATGATTAATAATTTAGTTAGATGGGTTTCTAGTGAGCATGATATCTAGAAATGGTAAATTATAATTACTTTCATATTCTACAGTAAACTTTATAGTGTTAAATACATTTGATAACTCAGATACAAATGTTGATAGGTATTCCAAAAGATGGTTCCAGAGTACCAAAATATCATCTACATTATGAGATATAATATAGGTCTGTAACTAGTTGACTGAAGAACTTTGTTTTCCAATTCTTGCAAGCAGATTTCTGCAATGGTTGGGGAAAGGGGAGATCCCATTACTGCCCCTTCACATTGCCGATATATTATCTCATCGAACTTAAAGTAAGATATCTTGTAAACTAGAGATAGTGCTTGTAATACAGCTTCCACCTCAGGAGATGGGGTGCCCAATGTCAAAAGATTATTTATTATGTCATGTACCTGTTGTACTAGAACACTCGGGAACAGAGATACAACATCTAAGGAAAGCATGGTAAAGGGTTGTGTAATTGGAGAAATTGATTTAATTCGATCCAGTACTTGAGTGGAATTGGTAACAGAAAAGGTTAAGTTATTAATGAGAGGTTGCAAATTTTGAGCTAAGGCTTTTTCCAGTGGGCGGGTAGGGCTATGTTGAGCAGCAACTAATAATCTAAGGGGGTGTCCAGTCTTATGTAACTTTGGTTACCTTGGGCATCAGCACACCTATGGAGCTACAAGGAATCGTCGATATCTTTTCTTATAAGAACAGTTTCACTCATTCGTCCACCACAGCTCTTCGAAAGCAAGAAATGGATACCATTTATAATATCACCTGTAATCATGGATATCCAGATGAAACCATACATAGGATAGTAGCCAAGATTAAAAGGAACAGGACTACAACATTAACATCTGTATAGGAACAAAAACAAAGAAAATACACTGGTTCTCTTCCCTTTGTACCGAAATTATGCTATTCCACGAAAACGATATGTCATACATATGATTTTGATATTGGAATATCAAAATCATATGAAACATGGTGCATAAATTATTTCTCTTAACAGCATAGAAGAAAATGAACAACAAATAACGTACATAGGCTCCACTTTTCGTTCAATATCAGCTAGATTAAAAGAATATAAATATGATGTTAAAAATAGTGATACAACCACAGCTTTAGCACGGCTTGTAAACCAAAATAATTAATTACCATCCTGCCTGGGACGAGATTAAAATTCTCAACACACCAAAATCTAGATCAACTTTAAGATTTGTTGAGAGTTTGTATATTATGAAATATGGGAATACAGTGTGTAATGATAATTTACCAGAATTTATACCTATACTGTGGAAACATACTTGAGTTTGTCAGGTTAGGTATTAATAAATCAATAGATTTAACCTATTACTGTTATGTTTGACCAGAAACAAATGTTGTCCCACACTTTCACTGGTTAAGCCCATTTCATACTAGTTACGTCATTACGACTGTGTGTGTCTCATATAAATATCACAGTGCTTGTCATGTTCGTTTGGTGAATTTTAACAGCATCTGAAGATGGTACCCACTTTGGGTACCGAAAGATCTCATGTGTGTACATATTTTATTACATCCTCTTTTTTAATGTATATATTAAATATTTTAGCATTGGAGTTAAAATAGTTATGTCATTTCGGTAGTTTTTCATGTATGTACTTGTGAAATCGTTCATGAAATCCACATACCTTTGGATTTTTTGTGGTGCAAGGAATGTGATGCCATTTGCCATTCCTCGAATTTGGAGGGAACTAAAGTCACTTTGATGACTACTTTTGTATGGTGGATATTTCCAAGTAAATGAAGCCTAGAGATAGGAATACCATTATGCATCCCAACATACCATCATCTACTGCACCAGTTCCACATTGCAATGAGCTTCCAATTCCATAGCCACCAAACAGTGTGGAGACAGGAAAGGAAACACTCTACATAAGTATGTCAGGTGAATATTTATATTCTACCTTCCATTCTACAATACATGTGTAAATTAAGATTAATAACAATGCTATAGGACACTTTTTGCAATTATGTCAACAAGTCCTACTTCTAATCTAACATTTCTTACATGTATGCTACATACTAGACCTATCTCCCAACATGAGGATATGCTTATCACTATCCCTTCTTTAAAATTGAAAAAAAAAACCCACTAAAGCTATTAATTTAAATCTTATGTAACTCTTAAAAATATTCATTGCATTAATATGCAAAAATAATATTTTCTATTTACCTGCTTGCACATCAAATCAACACTGATGTGCAAGCAGGTAAATAAAAATATTTTTTTTTGCATGTGTAAGGCAAATTTGAAAATCTCTAAGACCGTAAGGAGTCCAGAAAAATAAATATCATTAAGAAAACCTCTATGACATACAGAAAAATAATTTAAAAAAATATAAAAACCACTTGCAGAAAGATTTTTAAGTGAGCCATAGTCAGAATAACGCATTTTAAAACAACAACATTTTAACAATTATATATGCACTAATAGATTAAGTACTATTATGTACCTCAAATCCTCAGTTTATATGATTCACATTGTTGGTGTGTCATTTTTCTTGCTTGTGGACTCGTTGACGATTCTCAACACATGTCGCGATATTCCAATGATAATTCCTTGGTAGATTAAACTTTTTGGTTTTAATATTTTCTTTTATGTGTACACACTATTGCACTATGGTTCCAGCTCTTTTAATGTTAAAATCACTATATATACATGTGGATAAAATATTCTTTTCCATTGATGTTCACTGTACTTATTTGCACCAGCAGTTTAATTTGAAGTTTAAAAATTCATCACGAAAAATCACATTCTATCGATGTTCACTGTACCTGTAGCACCACTAGTTTAAAATATTTCACTATTAAAATCCAATAAGAAGTTTAAAACCGTGGCATGCCTGAGATCACAACCATTCCACCAAACTCTAGTTGAAGCTTTTCAACCTCTATGAAGCCATCTTCAGAATACTTGTCCTCACCACATGCTGCAAACCGACCATGTGCGCCAGATTCCCTACTGGGTCTCTCTACACATGTGCGAAAGGGCCAAAGGATCACATGCTCCTCCCTGCATTCCCGAGTTTCATGTTTTTCTCTTGATACTGTGCTGCCATCTATATTTCATTCGCTGTTTAATTCTCCTATGTTTCCGACATTCCTTTTTGTCCCACCCTTCCTTCTCCATTGCTGTTCTTTATATTATTTTTCTCTTTTTATTAAGGCCTTCCAAGGTTCTGCTATGATGATTGGTTCATTATTATTACAGGCTCTGTATTACATGCTTGGTACATGTGATGTCAATGCTTGGTACATTCCTAGTTGCGCCTTTGTTGTGGTCTTTCACATTGTGGAAATTCTCATTGGCTGTCTGACCTGATTATCATGAAGCTATTATTGATTGTCCAATGACATAGGATCACAAAGGCAACTTTTTTACAGCCTCAAAGCAGGTGAACAGGGTACAGTAAAAAGAGCAAACAGCCACCAGTCTCTCTCACATGCATCATTATGCCCCTGCTAACTAGCTTTTAACATTAATAAAAACTATATGAATGTTTTAAACATTTCTTTGCCTCAGATGTTAATGAGGACAAAAGGAAAAGGTTCTCTACACAACCATCTGTATTAATATGTGCTCTTTGCATGCAATTATGATTGACAAATGGCTACATTATTTTAATTTAAAGCTTGCACAGAGTACACTGAAGAGCATGGAATTAGACACAGCTGGCGTTATGCAAATATGGCGCTGTGGGCGGCCCTGTAAACAGAAACAACATGACGTATGCAGCGATCCGACAATATAAGGAGTGATGCGACGGGAATTAGTAAGAGTCGGACGCAGTATGGGTAAGACAAAGGATCTAAGCGCATTTGATCGTGGGCAAATTATCGGGGCCCGACGAATGGGTCACTCCATCTCGGAAGTTGTGCAGGCACTGGGAGTTTCACGAGCCACTGTGTCACGGGTGCACCGTGAGTACTTCGAATCCGGTAAAACCATCCCTGCAAGGGCCACGCCGTAGACAACAGCGTGTGGATGAGACGGGTCATCGTCGGCTAGCTCGCATTGCAACAGCGGATAGACGAGCCACAGTGCAAGAAATCACTCTGCAATTTAACGCTGGTGCGCAAAAACGTGTAAGCAGCTATACCATCCAGAACCATCTCCTCGCTATGGGGTACAGAACCCATCGCCCCACGAGGGTACCGCTGCTGACTGCACATCACATGGTGCAAAGATTAGCATGGGCACGGGAACATCGCCACTGGACCCTAGACATGTGGAAAAATGTTGCCTGGACTGATGAGTCGAGATTCACGTTGGTACATGCAAATAGCAGGATAAGAGTATGGTGCAAACGACATGAAGTGATGGATCCTTCTTGTCAGCAGGGTACTCTTCAAGCTGGTGGGGGCGGCATTCTCGTCTGGGGAATGTTTATGTGTACTGAAATGGGACCCCTGGTATGTGTGACATCATCCCTCACAGGTCAACGTTACCGGGATATCCTGATATCCTGGACGACCATTTGCTCCTGTTTGTGCGTCTTCAACATCCCACTGGGGACCTCATCCTGCAACAAGACAATGCACTGTGCCATCGCTCCCAAATTGTATCTGAATGGTTGGATGAACACTCCACCAACGTGACCTCACTTCCTTGGCCAGCTAGGTCACCTGACCTCAATCTCATCAAGCACATCTGGAATGCCATCGAGAGATGTTTGAGGCTCTAACCTCCCTCCATCAAATCTTCGTGAACTGTGGGAGCTTGTTCAGGGGTCGTGGATCCGTATGGCTTCCCAACGCTTCCGGTGTCTTGTCGAGTCCATGCCGAGACGAATCGCCGCCGTCATCAGCACGAAAGGTGGTGCTACACGTTACTAGACAGGTATCTCTAATTCATTTGCTCTTCAGTGTATATAGACTTCAGATTAAGAAGCATGCACATTTTGTCACAGTAAATCAAGACTCCTCCTTGTTTTAGTGACCAATAAAACAAAACTTTTGTAGTTCTACTGAGATATTTTAACAACAACATTTGTTTCCTTCATCTAATGAATGAAGGACAAGCACATTCTTGGGAGGGGGCCTGACCCTCCTAGTGGGTGCACCATAGTTCAGCGCTGTCAATACGCTTCTGGAGGCCCAGAGTGGTGGAAGAATTGAAGAAAAGATCACCAGGAAATGCCATAGCACTGAACAGCTGGGAAACCACATGAAATCCAATCTCTCTGATGGCAAGGATTGTTATAGGTCATCAATAACCAAATTGAACAAGAGACAGGGGTCTCCTGTCTGACACCCTGTACAGATACAATGAAGGCATGCCTTCCTTGGAAATTGGTAATCAAAGTAGAACCCAGATGCAGTAGTTCTAGGTGTCTAATGATTAATTTTGGGATATCAGATTGTAGTGCAGCTTACAAGAGGCTTTTGCCATTAATCAAAACTATATGAATGTTTTAAACATTTCTTTGCCTCAGATGTTAATGAGGACAAAAGGAAAAGGTTCTCCACACAACCATCTGTATTAATATATGCTCTCTGCATGCAATTATGATCGACAAATGGCTACATTAGTTTAATTTAAAGCTTGCACATAGTATATAGACTACAGATTCAATATTGATTGGATACTGATCACTTGGCAGAAGGCATGGGAATAAAAATTAGTCTTTGATGCTTTAAAGTAGTAAGCCGGTAGATCTCCAACACAGACATTATTATTCAAGAATTAACTAATCAAACATCTTGGCACCTGACACAACACATTGAAGTTTTATCTAGGCCAAAAAGTCCATAAAGGCATTCATTGATATTAACTACTCCATCTTTAAATAGCCTTGCTTAGTGTCAAACGTGTTGTTACTCCTCTTCTGGTGTCCATCTGGCCTTGGTTCTCTTGATGTTAATCAGCTGATTAGTAGCTGAAGGAAGCATTCTTCTATGAATGACTAATTCCAGGATGACCAGAATCCTCACTGAAAAGCACAGAAATGTGCTACACAGAAGTCACCATAGCTGATTATCACCAACCTGTAGAATGTAGATTCCCCATATCACTGCCTAGAGCAGTGCCACAACCTACAGATATTGACAGATCCTATGTCATTGGACAATCAATAATAGCTTCATGATAATCAGGTCAGACAGCCAATGAGAACTTCCACAATGTGAAAGACCACAACAAAGCCGCAGCTAGGGATGTACCAAGCATTGACATCACATGTACCAAGCATTAGCACCATCGGCGACGACACTAGACTGAGTGGGTATCTTGCATTTTTATTGCATCTGCTGAAGTCACTACAGCAAGAAGAGAAAGAAACCACACTGAAGTTGGTTCAGATTTGGTCATGATGCACATGGGAAACACAAGGTGCCTGATCACAAAGACAACTTTTTTACAGCCTCAAAACAGGTGAACAGGGTACAGTAAAGAGAGAAAACAGCCACCCGTGTCTCCCACATGCAGCATTAAGCCCCTGGACCACGACAAGGTCCTGAACCTTTCAGGGGGAAAACTAGTCTTTTAACTTACTAATCAACTTTTACACATACTCAGTCTTAGGCAAGGTTGCTCACCTCACCCAAGACTGAGCAAACTTAAAAATAGTTTCACGAATGTGGCTTTTTCACCAAAACTGACATCTATTCTGCATCTGTAAAAAAACATAGATCACTTTAAAAATGTTGATATAAATATCCACAAAACACATCAAGAGAAAAAAAACTATTTTCAACCATTTTAATAAATAAAATGCAAAATAGCATTAACATGCAATCATATTATACTGTAAATGCCCTTAAAAAGTAGGATTTTAATAAAAGGTTTGATAAAAGTTGAAAATATTGTTTAATACTAAAACCATGGTAGAAGTCAATTTGATAGCTGTCACAATTGGCTAACAATCCTATGCACAATTTTTGAATATGAAAATTTTATTGCTTCATGGCATCACCTAAAAATTGAATGACAAATACATAGAATTTGAAATTTATATTTACATAAGAAACTCAATTATGATCATTTATACCTAACTATGGCAGTGGTCAATATTTATTTCATGTCAATAGTTCAACAATTATTTCATGTAAAATGTGAGTTATTGGTGATTTAATATTAGTCAGGGTTTTTACGTGTCACACTGCATAAAACTTTTTTCTGAGAAATGTTTAATAAAATAACTATGTTTTTCTTTACCAAGAAATGTTAATGTAAATAGAGTTTGCAGCTTACAAAACAGAACTACTAAGCTTTGCTGTGTTTTGTTACCACTGGGATGAGAGAGCTGTGGTTTAGGTAGTTTGGGGATGGAGGCAATCTCTGTTAATACTAATGTGTAAAAGAGAAAACTGCTCATATTCCATTCACTAGTGAGGTAGTTCACTCAAAAAGGTTATATGGCATATATGACTCAACATCATGTTCTTGGTAATAACTGATGACATGGCTATTCCTACATTTCATGCATTACAACAAATTCAAAATTATGTTTTTTTTTACTAAGGAATAAAGGAGATTTTTAAACATAATTTTCGAGTTAAAGCAAAAAAAGAAAACATCCTTTTACAAGAAGGTGTTGTCTACAACATAAAATGTGAGTGTGGTCTCAGCTATGTGGGAGAAACAGACAGAAAACTTGAAACCAGATTAGGAAAACATAAAGCTGCAACTAAAAATATGACAACACAGGTTTGGACAGACATGTTCAAAATACAGGACAAAGTGCTTTGGGACAATGTAGAAGTTCTGACACATTAACAACACTTTTTCAAAAGAAAATTGTCAGAAGGACTGTAAATAGAGAAAGGAAGAAGTATAACAATAGATGATTTCAAAGGTTGAAATTTATCTCATGAATGGCAACACCTGCTATACTCCTGAGAAAGGGTAGGGGTACTACCTAAAAATTTGACTAAAAAACCTCCTTTATTCCTTAGTAAAAAACCCATAATTTTGAATTAGTTGTAATGTATCATGTTTTTGCCATGGAAGCTTTGTTTAATTTGCAAGAATTTGCAGAGAATAAATCAGATACTGATGAGAATTTGGAATTCAATTCAGACAGTGATAGTAATTTCAACACAGTACTGCAACCTAATGATTAACCTGATAGGGACAGATTATTTTCCATCTTCACAGTCTCCAGAGGCATACCAAGCACAAGACAACAAATGATAAAACATTTTAGGAAATCAAGTGTTTAGTTTTACCAATAACACACATTAAGAGTATGCAGCGCAAAAACTGCATACCCAGCTTATTTTAGAATCAATATCGCATACACATACATATCACTAAGCTGATCTCTGAGATTCAGAGGTTAGCTCCAAAAAGAAATACAAACTACCAGATATTATTACTTACTGTTGTATCAAACTTCTCCATTTACAGCGATCTTGACATACAACTCGGGCTTCACTGATATCCATTACACGCCGTACACAAGATCTTTTATACTTCATACTCAATCTTTTTCTCATGCAGACATTCCTGAATCTAATCCACACATGTCTTCCTTGGCCTTCCTCTGCCTTTCCTTCCTGCCACTTGGGTTAAAAAGATTTTCTTAGTAAGCATCTCATCACTCATTCTTTCAACATGGCCAAACCACCGAAGCATATTAGTCTCCACCTTGCTAAAAACATTTTGCTTGACATCACACAACTGCAACACATCTTCACTCCTCACACAATCAGACAGTGTCTTGCCACAACCCCCAGTAAGTAACACATTTCTCCAGCACACAAACGACTCCTATGTTTCTTCTGCAGTGCCCAGATTTCACTGCCATACATCAGAGTAGGAACAATTACACTTTCATACAGAGAACCCATCATTCCTATGAAAACCTCCCAGAGCACCTGTGACTTTCAATGAAGAATTCACTCGCCAACTAATTTCCCCATCCAATTTGTTCTCTCTGTCAAACATGCTTCCTAACTAAATACACAAACTCACTCACTTGGTCAATCACAGTGCCATTTATACTTACATTACATTCAGTGCTACCAGTTCCTCTCTCAAACACCATAACTTTGGTTTTTCCCTTATTTATATTCAGTTTGAATTTCATGCAAACTTCGTACATCCGAAACAACATACTCTGCAAATCACTTTTGCTCTCTGCCAACAGGACAGTGTCATCAGCATACAGCAATCTGCACACACGGATATCACCAAGACATAAACCACTATCATCTATTTTGGCATCACGCATGCACACGTCCATAAATATATTAAACAGCCATTGTGACATTACACAACCTTGTCTAACTCCTGCACCAATAGAAAACCATTTTGATAAAACACCATTCACTCGTACACAAGCTCTACTACCAGCATACATGGCTTTTACACTATTAAGTAGATTCCCAGTAACACCATATTCATTCAATACCTTCCACAAAAGTGTTGTATTTACTCGGTCATAAGCTTCCTCTAAATCTATGAAGGCAGCAAAAACTTTCTTACCAACAGCGAGATACTTTTCAATCATCGTGCGTAATGCAAAAATCTGGTTAGTGCAGCCTTTACCAGGCATAAAACCACTCTGAATATCCCACACTTTCAATGATGTAAGACCCCGTACTTTTTCAATAACAACCTTACCAAACACTTTCCCTGGCAGACTTAGTAGGCTAATACCACGATAGTTCTTGCATTCAGTCTGATCACCTTTTCCCTTATACAAGGGAACAATGATAGCATCCTTCCAATCCCGAGGGAACATTCCTAACTCCCAGCACAACTGGCAAATTTCAGTTAACCAGTCAATTACAGAGTCACCACCATATTTCAACATCTCGGCAGTTATGCCATCAACTCCCAGAGCCTTACTATTCTGAAGAGATTTTAGAGCTTTACACACTTCTTCTCTTGAGATCTCTCCTGTGCTTTCATCCTTCATTGTGACATCATCTGCGTCTGTCTCAGAATCATCTTTGCTTTCCTGATCTAATAACTCACAGAAATATTCACCCCATCTTTCACTTAACTCATTGGGCTCCCATATCATTTCCCCAATCTCATTCTTCACACAACTTACAACTTTGTTTCCCCTATTTTTCCTGAGTCTCATATACTTCCAGAAAGACTTCCTATCTTTCCAAAAAGCCATTTCGTGCCTTTCCACCTTCTCCTTCCTATCTTTTGCCTTACTCTGGCAAACCAGCTTAGCAGCTTCACGCTTCTTAAAGCTATATTCATCCACAGACTCTACCTTGCAACATCCCCAAATAGGCTTCCTTCTTTCTCTTTACTGCCTCTTCAATCTCACTATTCCACCAAGCATCACCTCTATTGGTACCCACTATTGTGGTGCCACAGACCTCTTTAGCAGCAGTGACAACACAGTTCTTAAAACATTCCCACTTCTTTTCTACATCCCTCCCACCAGACTTCAGCTCCTTCAGTCGTTCTCTGAGTAAGTCAGAATAACGCTGATGATCTTGAAGGAGCCTATCAACCTTTATTCTTTCTATCCTGGGTTTCTTCCTATTCTTTTTCCTCCAACCAACATTAAGTTTCACTCGTGACACTACCAAGTAATGATCAGAACCAACATCTGCAGCACTCATCACACGGGTGTCAACAACTAAGTGTTTCAGATGCTGATCGTAGACAACAAAATCTCTCTTTTGACCAAGAGTACGATTTTCCCAAGTATATGTGTGGATATACTTGTGGTTGAAAAATGTATTAGATACACACAAACCATTCTCAATGCAGAGTTCAATTAATCTTTCACCATTATCATTCACACAGGAATCATTAAACTTACCCACAACATTGTCAAAAATAGCATTCTGCACACCTACTCTAGCATTGAAACCCCCTGAGATATTATAACTTTTTCTTTAGCACCAAACTGGCTCAAAACAGCTTTTAGCTCATTCCAGAAATCCTCCTTTTATCAGAAGGTTCAGAGTCACAAAGAGCATACACTTCAACAATTACAATTCTCTGAAGTTTCACTTTCAAACGAATCCAGAGAATTCTCACTTACACAACTATAGTGAATCAAGTTGTTCATCTTTTCACTTAAAATCACACCTACACCAGCCTGTCCTCTCACATTATCAAATACTCCAGACCACACACTCACTGTGCCATTCACTTCTTCTACCCCAATTTCCTTCTTTTTGGTTTCACTTACACACAGCACATCCAGTCTATACTTATTCATCTCCTCAATCACCTCATTCATCTTGCCATTTATACCTCTAGTATTCCATACACCAATCTTACATTCACTCAGCCGAGATCTTTTTCTCATACGCCGTTTAGAAAGTCCAGGTCGATTCCGTGGTGGACCGTCCTTCTCAAGTGTGGTAGGTCCACCATATCCCACACTTGAGTCCGAATGTTGTTTCCTTTTTGTCTTTTTAATCAGGTAAGTACATCAGTGTGGGGGATTAGCCCACAGCTGAGGGTTCCAGTTGGTCATTCAACCTAAGGATTCTGGAACAAAACCCAGTGAGTTGGGGTCTTTTCGCCAATGTCACACAGAACTAGCTGGCACCTCTCCAAGATTCACAGAGGCCCTAGTTGCTGTTGTGTGTGCCATTGTTACCACGGAGCGCCCTGAGGAGGCAAACCCATCGCTCACTATATCACAGCTTCTTAAATACCTATCTTTATTTCTATACACATTAATTTTACATTAGTCTTTGTGCTCTCAAAATCACAACAGTTCTTAACATAATCTTACTTGTTTTGGTGCAATTCATTATTTGATTTCAACTGTGCCAGCTTTTTGTAGTCATGTGCTGGTGTTGCCCTGGTAAGCAAGTAGAGGGCCATACTGCTTCATCCGGGCAAGGGAGACAAATACAAACAACATGTAGACTTATATATATTGTCAGTTCTTTAGTGGCCTGGGGGTACTCGGAAAAAATACCCGTTTCACTATGGCCAACAAGTGACTTAGCTCCTTCAATGAAACATGTGCACTGACTTCTCATGTTTCAGTGGCCTACAGCAAGCAAAAAAACCTACTGTTTACTTAGCTTGACATCTGTTTTTAATGAGTTCTGTGTTTCTTGATATTTTTTCTGCTGAAAATGTAAGAACTTACAGCACATATCATTGTTGTAGTTCTTCACAAAGACACTTTAACGTCCCTAAGTCATCTGTTATACAAGTTATAAGTGGGCAGTGGCGTAGCGAGGGCTTCTGCCGCCCGGGGAGGAGACCGAATTTGCTGCCCCCCTATTTTCGCAATTTGGTCCAAAAATCGATAGAAAGTCTGAAGAACTCTGTCACCATTTTGAAAGGATTAAAAATAAAACGTCATTCTTAAACTAAAATTCTATTCTCTTACTTTTCCTCACAGCAGTCTTTAATAGCACTATCAATGTCGATCGCATTAGTTACTTCCTGCTCAATAGCCAAGATAGCCAGATTAGTCAATCTCAGTGCACTCATTGTTGACCTTAAATAATTTTTAATCAACTTCAATTTGGAAAAGCTTCTCTCACAGCTGGCATTGCTTATGGCAGCTGTGAGGAATATTCAGAGCATTATTATTATGTTGGGCAGGGTAACTTCCAGCTTGGATTGCACAATAAACTTTAATAATCTAAGTGGACCTGAATTAACTAATTTATTTTGATTGTCTGTGGCAGCTACGAAAGTCCGTAGTCGCACGCGCTCGAGCTTGAACTCCTCTTTGTCAATATCGTCAGAAGCGTGGTCTAAATTGCATTCATGGTCGTCAACGTCCAGTAGTTTAGCTGGCGTAAGAAAGGCAAATTTCTCCGCCAAATCCTACAGCTGCTGGAACCTCTTGCGAATTTCTGCAATCACTTTATCTAATGAAGAAAACATCTGTCTTTTCAACTCATTTTCATGGGACAAGCCAGCATCTGTACTTCCATCGTCAAAAATTTGCCTCCTCATTATTCATCTTCGAGGTTCCATGGAAATGCCAAGGTCTTCACACAAACTTCTAGCATAACTTAGAGCGATGTCTACCAATTCCTCTTGTTTCTCTATCAGTACCGTCTGCTAGGCACTTATTTTCTGAGCACACTGATGCACATTGAGTCCCTCCATTTGCAAATAATTTTGGGCATCATAACTTCATGCAGCACCGGTTGCCAGAGGCCCAAGAAACATAGAAACGAAAATGATTGCATCGCGACTAGCAAAGTTCATCTGTTCGTGTGTTTAAGCTTTCGTCTGTCTGTCAGTTTTTCTAGAGTTGTCAAAATGTCCTTGTAATGAATGATTCAGTGTTATATTTACTGCATCACCTCTTGCGCTCCATTGTGTGCCCTCAACCCTTTTTAAACTTCTTCCTGTAGCAGCAATCAGAACTTCCCATCGGTGTGTGGACATGAAAAAGAATGCATAACAACATTCTAATGTACTGAAGAAAGTTACTGAATTTGTCTCAACTGAGGCAGCATGTAAACAAACCAGGTTTAACGAATGGTTTGAGCAAGGTACAAAATCGGCATTGGGATTTATGTCCTTGATTCTTTGCTGCACTCCTGTATGCCTTCCTGCCATGACAGCAGCAATATCATATGCTTGACCTTTACAGTCCATTATATCAAGACCATCAGCGTTGAGCTTACTAATAATCATGTCAGAAATGCCTTCAGCATGTTAATTAACACAGCAATCGGACATCGCCGAATTGGCTGTAATTACTGTTTCATACGTGAATTAAATCACATCAGAAAACTTGAAAATTTCATCGCCGTGGAGCGGGAGCCTTCAGCAGTTTTGTTTTATGTTTCAATGAAATCTGTAAAAGATTCCACCACTAGTACTTCCTGTTTTTCAATCACCACATATTGCAATACTTGGCTTGTTTGATCTTTGTGAGAAATATCCGCGGTGCTGTCGAATATAATGGAATAATACTTGGCCTTTTGTACTTGACGGCTAATTTGTTGACGAACTTTATTTCCTAAAATTGCAATAAACTCGTTTTGAATTTCGGGTGACATGCGTGATTGAAATTTTTTTACCCATTTTTATTCTCACTAGGTGTTCTCGGAGCACAGGATCGTACTTTGCGAGTAGATGCACCAGTTCTAAAAAGTTGCCTCTATTTGCACTGGTATCGTCTTCTCTGTGGCCACGTAAGGCCAAATTTTGTTTCGCCGGGAATCTTATAATATCAAACATTCTGATAAGAATTTCTTGCCATTTTTTTTTGTTTCTTTTGCCACGACTTCTTGCTCTTTTCTGTCAATAGTCTGTCCTTTTTGAAATCTTGTTTCTAACTCCTTCCATTTGCACAAATTTTGGCTGTGTAGAGCACTTGATTCGTGACTGGCGGCTTTGGGATTCAGTTTCCACCAAGTACTAAATCCATTGGATGAGCAAAACTTCGATCCATTCGGTGTGTTTACGTTCTCAAATAAACGACAACAGAAGCAAAACAATGATGCTTAAGAAGGAGAATAAGCCTTCCAAGTACGTAAAACTTTTTCGCCGTTACTTAATGTGCGGTAAAACCAGTCTCGTGTTAGCCACCTTGTCCCTCCTTTCGATGTGGTAGAGTCCAGGTCCGAGCGTGTCACTGTTGACACTTCAGCAAAGTTAGTATTGATATGCTGAACAACTTCCGGACCTCGCTGTCAGCAGCAATCGCATGTTTTCATTTATGTGTTCAGGCCATTTTCCAATATCATCTAAGTCTCTGTACTGCGCAGCAGCTGATGCCACATCAGTCCCAGTCTCAGAGCTATCGAGAACTATGTCTGTACATGCAGCTGATGCAGACTCAAACTCAGTAGACGTTGGAATTTGAGCTTGTGTGTTAGCAATTTCAGCATTCGCAGCAGGAGCACGTGAAGCTGACAAACTCAAAGTATTAATTACAGGTACCAGGTCATCAGTGTCAAGTTCTCGTACTTCAGCTTTTTTTTTTTTTTTGGTTTTGAGCAGCAGCCTCTGAAGAACTTACACCGGACATGGAGTCTGACGTCTCAGGAACAGTAACTTTCACATACTTTAGTATAGCCCCTTCATCTTTTCTGATATTTTCTTCCTTGGCTCTCCTCTTTTTCGGTATGCTACCCCACTTTCTTTTACTCTTTTTATGTTTAGGTGCTATAGCAAAACATTTTAATGTTTACTAATAAAAATTGAAACGTACATAAAACAAAATGCTGGTGGTTCACGTTCACCGAAGCTAACGAACGTCGTGGATATCATATGACTATAGCCTCCTGTGTGCGAATAAAAACACGGAAGTACAAAATACTCCACTTTATTTTCACACAACTCTTTTAACACTCTACAAGAGTCGGTCAACTATCACAATCGCAGGTGAAGCTACTCCTTAACTAACCAATGAAAACACTTTGACTCCCTCTTCTGCAAGAGGCGGTGACCTTACTGGAGCTGTGAACTCCGGCAAGGTCACCGCCTCTTGCAGAGACGGTGGGAGTGAGTGTGAGAGTAGAACAAAACATAAATAGAAAAGTTTTTTTTTTCGATTGGAGGTTTAACGACCAATGTGAGTAACTCAATGGGCTATAAGCAGTCGCCCGTCCCTAATTTAGGGTCACTGGTTCCAGGGAAGGGAGAGAGCCAGTGCCGTAAGACAAACACAACATCCATGCCTGACCGGGATTCGAACCCAGACCCCTTTCGGACGAATGATCAGAGGCCATCGCTTAGACCACTGCGCCACCGGGGCGGCATAGAAAAGTTGCACCTGTAACTACGCAGTTTGTTTTTGACTCATATTTACAAGTGAATTACTGATTATTCTACAATGATATATCACCTTAAACGTCTGGATTATCTTTGAATAATAATGAATATTCGAAATTTGCCACCCCCATTCCAAATTTTCATCAGTATCTGATTCATTCTCTGCAAATTCTTGCAAACTAAACAAAGCTTCGCACATGGCAAGAACATAATGCATTACAACTAATTCTAAATTATGAGTTTTTTACTAAGGAATAAAGGAGATTTTTAGTCAAATTTTTGGGTAGTACCTCTACCCTTTTTCAGGACTATAACATAGTAGGTGTTGCCATTCATGAGGTAGATTTCAACCTTTCAAATCATTTACTGTTGTACTTCTTCCTCTCTCCATTTCCAGTCCTGACAATTTTCTTTTGAAAAAGTGTTGTTGATGTGTCAGAACTTCTAGTGTCCCAAAGCACTTTGTCCTGTATTTTGAACATGTCTGTCCAAACCTGTTTTGTCATATTTTTAGTTGCAGCTTTATGTTTTCCCAATCTGGTTTCAAGTTTTCTGCCTGTTCCTCCCACATAGCTGAGACCACACTCACATTTTATGTTGTAGACAACACCTTCTTGTAAAAGGATGTTTTCTTTTGCTTTAACTCGAAAATTATGTTTAAAAATCTCCTTTATTCCTTTGTAAAAAAAAACATAATTTTGAATTAGTTGTAATGCATAAAGTCTAGGAATAGCCATGCCATCAATTATTACCAAGAACATGATGTTGAGATTCATTGATACGAGTCAGTTTCCAACCTGTGTAATGTGAAACAACTTTTGCTTCTTCCCAAACAGGTGTAAATCCTTCATTAATAACTGTTTTAACAAGATCTGAAGTTCGAGAGTATTTAACATTTCGTTTATGCTCTTTAATTCAGATTGATAAAGCTATTTTGGTCATAAACAAAATGAGCATAAAGAGCATAAATGGAATGTTAAATATTCTCAAAAACCTACAGATCTAGTTAAAACAGTTATTGATGAAGGATATACACCTATTTGAGAAGAAGCAAAAGTCATTTCACAGGTTGGTAAATAACTTATCCGTGAACCTATCGAAATTTCAACCAATTATCAAGCTTGCAACAAAGACTTATCCCCTCAAATTTTCAAAATATGGGATAATTTTTTCATTGTTTTCACAAAATATTAACAACCAATTAAAGTATTCCAAAAGTTTAACAGATTCCAGCCAAGAGATGGCAGCACAAGAGCACAACACTGTGATAAAAGATTCAAAAGCTGATCAAGAACGGAGCAACATATGCAATTTGATGGCTGACGAGAGCCCTAGTGGCTGAAACCATGGTCCTATTATAGTTTCCTTTACTGGCATTTCAATAAGTATCTTTGATTCAAAAACGATCTACGTATAATGAAATGCATTAGCAATTTTTGCTCTTATTTATTATATAATCAATTCTAAGTTGATTTATTACACAAATGATTTGTCAATCTTAATTCCATATGCTATAATTAAGATGTTAGGCAGCACTTCATGCTTACAGAGAATAATATGCAACTGATACATAATTATCTCATTTGTATCATTAGGTTACATACAGAAAGAAAAATATTGCAATACTGCAGTAACTTGTATAACTTGACAGTTTTTACCTTAATTTTTTTTATGTTAGAATACTTTAAAAAACAATTTTAAATCTTATGTGAGGCTGATATCCCCCACTCCCCCTTTTTTTTTTTTTTTTACAGTTATCGCCAGTCCTAATCCCACAGTATTTTTACCAAGACTTTCCCAATACGCTGCAGAGACGTACGAGGACCCAAAAGTGGGGGGAAATGTCATCAGGTAAATCAGAATATACAGGCACAGTGGTCATTGGGGCCACTTATTCTCCTCTTGAATATATATCATCATCATCATCATCATTGTCAACCATTATCAATCCACTGCTGGACGAAGGTCTCCCCAAGTTTCCTCCACAACGGTCTGTCTTGTGCCAGTCTCCTCCATGTCACTCCCGCATACTTTCGAATTTCATCCACCCATCTCCCATGTGGTCTTCTTCTGGGCCTTTTCCTGTCCCTTGGAATCCAATCTAAAATTTCGGCTGTCCATCGATGGTCTGTTCTTCTGGCAGTATGTCCAGCCCATTGCCATTTCAGGGATTTAACTCTGATCATGATGTCTTCCACTCGTCATTTTTCGGATCCACGTGTTTCTTTTCTTATATCTCCTGGTTACACCAAGCATGCACCTCTCCATGCTTTTTGAGTTGCTGCAGCCTTTGTATGTCTCTTTTAGCTAAGGTCCACGTCTCTGCACCATACGTAAGCACTGGAAGGATGCATTGATCAAACACTTTTCTTTTAAGACATAATGGCATATTGCTCTTGAAAATTATGCTGTTTCTTCCAAAAGCTCTCCAGGCAAGTTTTGTACGCCAATTAATTTCTTCACTAATGTGACCCTCACTTGATATCTGCTGTCCAAGATAAACATACGTGTCTGTTATCTCCAGCTTTTCTCCATCAATCGATAAATCTTCATTTCTTGTAAAAGCATTGTACATCACTTTTGTCTTCTGAAAGTTCATTTTTAATCCCACTTATTTACTCTTGTCAGCAAGTTCCTGGATCATACTCTGTAGCTCTGATGGGGTAGTTGCAAAAATGACTATGTCATCAGCAAAACGAAGGTGGGTTAGATAATCTCCATTAATCTTTATCCCTTTGTTGTCCCAGTTCAGTGATTGAAAGACATTTTCCAATGTGGCATTAAAGAGCTTCAGAGATATGGTGTCACCTTGTCTCACTCCTTTTCCAATTTTTATGTGTGTTGTACTTTCAAACAGCCGAATCTTTGCACTTGCATTTTCATAGATGTTATTAATAATATTAATGTATGCATCTTCAATACCGCAGGATTTCAGAGCCATTGCAACTGCTGATGGTTTCACCGAATCAAAGGCTTTTTCATAATCGATAAAAGCCATGCACAATGGAAGCTCATATTCCCTCGCTCTTTCAATTAGTTCTCTCAGTACGTGGATATGATCTATTGTGCTGTAGCCACTCCTGAATCCAGCTTGTTCTCTCGGTTGAACCATGTCCAGTGTCACCTTCAAGCGGTGTGAAAGAACTTTAGTGAAGATTTTATAAACCACTGATAGGAGGCTGATAGGTCTGTAGTTCTTGAGATCCTCAATGTCACCTTTTTTATGTAGCAAGATCATTGTAGCGTTGTTCCAATCCTCAGGAATTTTCCCTTCATTAAGGCATCGAGTGAAAATTTAGGAGAGTACTGTTTCGATTTCTCCACTTGCTTCTTGTATGATGTCTACAGTAATTCCATCTTCTCCTGGAGCTTTTCCCCGCTTCATGTTCTTGATTGCATGTGCAACTTCTGCTGGAAGGACTGGAAGAACTCTGGTACTAGTACCTTTCATGATGTCTGGAGTACATGTATCATCCCTTTCATATAATTTGGAGTAGAAATCTTTCACTCTTGTCAAAATTTCGCATCTATTTCTTGTTACAGAACCATCTTCTTTTCTCAGTGCCATAATCTGTTTTCCCCTTACTGAGATGTCCCTTTGCTATCTTTAGGCTTTGGTTGTTTTCAATTGCTTTCCTTACTAGTTCACAGTTGAATTTCCTTACGTCTTCAGTGATACTTTTTCGTACTGTCTTGCATAGCTCTATATATTCCACTTTGGAAGTCACATCTTCTTTAGTTGTCCTCATCACTCTTCTTTTTTGCATCAACATTTTGGTTTTTCCTGATAATTTGTTCACATGCAATTTGTTCTTAGACCCAGCTAATTTTGTTGCTGTTTCCACAAGAGCTTTGGTTACTTTTCTGTTAACTTCAGAAATATCCACTTCTTCCGATGTTAGGCCTTCTAAAGCAAAGAATCTGTTCTTCAGTTCCAATTTGAAGGTATTATGGTGTTTTTTAAGGTTGGTTATGTCAATACATTTTGTTTGTCTTATGAGCTTGCTACGTTCGAGTTTAGTGTTGAGGTGCATCTTACATCTCACCAATCTATGGTCACTGCCTGTGTTGAACTTGATTAGCACACTGCAGTCTTCTATAACGAATTTTTTGTTACACATACTAAAATCAATTTCACTTGTCGTCCCATTTGGATGTCTCCATGTCCATTTCCTGTGTGGCTTTTTCTTGAAAAAGGAGTTCAAGATGAAAAATCCTTCTGCCTCTGCAAACTCTACGAGAGTATTTCCACACTGGTTTCTGTTGCCGTGACCGAATTTACCTACTGAAGTTTCATTCTGTTGCCGTTGCCCTATTTTTGCATTGAAATCTCCCATAATTATCTTCAAGTGCTGCTTACCTTTATTATTTAGATGACGAATTTCCTCATAAAATTCTTCAATTTCTTCTTCAGCATGACTTGTGGTGGGTGCATAAGTTTGAATAATCTGAGCCTGGTATCTTCTTGAGAGTTGGATAACGAGTCGTGCAGCTCTGTCAGAGGAACTTTCAACTTCTACAACTTTATCCTTCAGTTTCTTGTTTATTATAAATCCAACACCACTAGTTCTGCCAGTATCTGTCCCACGATAGTAGAAGAGATGTCCACTTTTCAGTTCAATGAGATCTTCTCCTTTTCTCCTTACCTCACTTAGCCCGATGATGTCCCACTTGATCCTTTGTAGTTCCTCTTCCAATTCAAGAAGCCTTGAATCAGAAGATAGGGAGCGTCCGTTGTACGTAGCCAAGGTCAGCATCAGATGGCAGCCTAGTCCGGTCCTCCGGGGATTCTTAGCACCCTCTGCCTTCATGTCGCACTGGCCGCTGCCTTGGCCAGGTACATTCCAGCTGCCGGAGACTGAGGGCCAAGATTTAAGTTGTGGAGTCATTTTGGAGGGTTTTGGCCATAACTCACCACGCTGGCCAAGCGGGTTGGTGAGTGTGGGATAGCATTTCCTCTAATCCCGATGGTATAGTTATACCGCTATTGGCGGTCGTCAGAGCCCCTTTAGTGGGAACAGGATGTACCACGAGAAGGCGGGGTTGACATTTGTCAAGGAGAGGCTGTGATGTTACGCATCACCTGACCTTACATCCCTGAATATATATATATATATACATATATATATATATTTTTTAAAGTGATAACTGGATGGCAATAACCTGGGGGGGTCAAAAATCTGTAAAATGTCATTTGTGAAGCAGGCAGAATTTCTGCAAGTTTTACAGGTAAACCATAAAACTTGGCAGTCATTAACTAGGATATAGCCCTCCAATATGTGGTCAACTGAAAACCATTGACATAAAGAGAGTTTTCCAAGAGTTGCTCCATGTAGCAATGCTTTAACATAGAACTGGGCTAATTTCCTGGCCTGGCTGTTGTTCATCAGAACTGGAGGGTTACAGAACACTACAAGAGTTCATGAACCTCTCCACAGATGGTGAATAACACTTGGCCTTCTACAATGATTTCTCTCTCTCTCTCTCTCTCTCTCTCTCTCTCTCTCTCTCTCTCTCTCTCTCTCAGGGAGCAGGAATGCAGACTTGTTCCCAGTGAGGATGAGTTTCTGTGTGAATCCACCAAGACTCTTCATCAGACACATGTGCTTCCTCCACAGGCTGAGTACCAGGTGAGATGTGCAAACATTTATTAGACCATATTTAGGCATTGGCCTAGGCCCAGGGCAGAAATTTATGGAGGCAGCCAAAAAAATAAACAGTAAATAGTTTTAAAATGAGTTTTGAGAATATGCAGCTTTTGAATGGAAAGGGATATTTAGCACTGTGTGAATGAGGAGTTTCGTACTGCAGTCTAGCAGAGGATGGTAACTGGTCACACTATGTGATAATGGTATTAAGTCAGTGCTGTTTAAAAGTGGAATCTACCCCATGGGCCACGCCCATGTAGTACCACTACCTGGTACGCAACCTAAAACCATGAAAAGAGAAGTTTGTTTACCAGAGTTGTGACTGTAAAACATGTATCTGTTGTATGTCAGTATGTTGTGTATTTTTATTGTAGCTTTAGTATTAAAAGATGTTTGATATACTCATACTGGAGGTGTGAAACAAACATTACACTGTTCACTATTATTTGTTTACAGTGTGTTGTGTGTGACTAAGGTTAGTTATTTTGCCACTATATTTTGTTTGTGTTTTGTGTGTCTCCCAGAATTCTGTTTCATTAAGTGTGTTCCATATCATTTTTACAAAATGGATGGCTGAAAACGATTATGTGGAGCAAAATACCACCGATTAGGGGAAGAGAAGAGGAACGAAAGTGAAATATTAAAGCTACACACTTTTTTTCCCCAGAAACACAACTCCAACTGAAGCAACTTCCCCTAAATCACCGAAAATAAAAATGATGATACAGACAAATTTGACGAGTGTGCACCTACATTTAGTAGTGTTTCCAGTAGTCCTAGTGTTGGTAGTGTAGACAATCTAGTATCAAAAAATACAAAATTTTAAAGCCAAAGGATGACCCTTTTTTGTGTGATAAATAATGTCACACAGGACTACTTTGCCTGAAATGGCACGAATCAAAATAGGGACAGCAATTATTTTAATTCTAAGCAGATTTATCCAGACAGAGTCCTGACAAAAGAACTGTTTGAACAAAAACTTTTAAATGGGATGTTATAAAACATGCCCATCTAGTGTATTCCTGCAACCAAGGACCTGTTTTTTGTGCCCTATGTAAACTTTTTGGAGGGACATCACAATTTGCTACAAGTGGCTTTAATGATTGGAACCATGGAACCATGCTGATCAGCGTGCGACAGAAAATGAGAATTCCCACTCTCATTATGATTGTGTGTTAATGCTTAAAAGACTGTAATGAAATGTGCAGAGTTGACAGGCATCTATTGTCAGTTAGAAGTTAAATATTGGAGATGAGTTCTCCAGATGGTAGTGGCTGTAGTAAAAAAAACTGTCCTCTCATGGGTTACCATTTGGGGGCGAAGATGAAATGTTTGGTTCTGTAAAGAATGGAAATTGCATAATGTGCTTGGAGCTTACAGCAGAAATTGACCCATTCTTGAAAGGTCACATAGCTCAGAATGGAAATCATGGTAAAGGTAAGACTTCATACTTATCATTTGGTACCTATGAGGAGCTCATACAGATTAAGGCAAAAACAGACATCAATGCAATAGTAAGGGAAGTTAAAGAATCCAAATATTTTGCAATTATTGTGGATTCCACACCTGGCATCACACACAATGACCAAGTAAGCTTTATTGTCAGGTATGTAAACAAAGAAGGTGCTGTGGTAGAACACTTTTTATAGTTCTTAAAAAATCCTGGACATATCAGTAAAGAGCTGTCTAATGCAGCAATTACTTTCCTCTCAGCCCACAAGTTATACAGAAGTAACTGCCGGGGCCAAACCTATGACAATGCTGCTTAATATGTCAGGGATATATTTCGGCCTGCAAGCAAGAAGCTAATTCATTAGCATTTTCCGTACCATGTTCAGCCCACTACCTTAATTTAGTGGGATCGTGAACTGCCGCATGTTGCAGGCTGGCTATAACCTTTGCTGAGGTGCTACAAAATCTGTACAACTTTTTCTCAGGATTAACCTATCGTTGGAAGCTTTTAGTCCTTTTTCACATCAGGAAACCTCTCTCTCAAATCACTTTGAGGAACAATATGGTCCGCACAACAAGAGGCACATAAAAGTCTAAACCATGATTTTGAAACCATTATTAAAGCCCTAAAATGTATAAAAGTTAAGATGAAAATGAGAAGTCAGTCACTAGACAAGACACAGAGGGAACTTTGAAAAACTATACTCTTCTGAAATTACTTTCATTGGCAGTCTGGTGAGCTAGTCTGGAAAGATTCAAAGCTGTAAGTGAAAAATTAATCTGAGGAAATGGGTGTTGGTACTGTGGTCAACTTGTATAACTATCATTACCTTTCTGAATGAAATGAAACTGTCATTTGATGTTTATAAAAGTATTGGAGAAAAAAATTCAAAACATTCAACAAGTAGTAGAAACAAAGGAAAGTATGCCTAAATGAATTAAAAAGAGTATGAGGTTCTTTGACGAGTCAGAATCTGAACCAGACAATGAAAATGATGTAAATTGTATCATGTAAACCACTTATATGGAGATATTTTGCAAATTATCAACAGAATTAAAAATCTGAATATTTTTTTACAACAAATTTTCTGAAACACTCTCATTTTTGTCAAACCTTACAGAAACTAATCCTGGTGAAATTCACAAATCAGCCTGATAAATTGCAACAGACTCAATCAACAGATATAGAAGAAACATTTGGAACAGAATGTATCCATCTGAAACATTTTCTCTTAGGAGGAGGGCATAATAGCCTACCGTTACCACTTAAAAATAAAAAAAAATAAAAAATAAAAACTTCTGATTACTGAAGATTTTTTAGACTTATATCCAAATGTTACCACTGCTCAGCTGAAGCACTTGGGAGGGTTTAAATGTTTTTTACATTCACCTCAAATCCAACAACACTTGGTCTGTCTTGCTGTGCTTGCCATTGAAAATGAGTTAACTGTAAAATAAGACTATGAAGATGTTATAGACAAATTTGCTAATGAAAAAGCAAGACGTAAACAACTAGCCTGCTAATTGTAATTGTTTTATTTATTTTTTTAATTGTTAAGTGAATAATGTATTTTTGTCAGGACATTCATTATGCTTTGATATTTTACAATATAGGCTTATCAAGTTTGGGGAAGAGGGGGTGGGCCCAAAATTCCTTGGTCCCATAAGCACTGCAGTTGTTATACCTACTTCCATGAAAAGTGCCTGACTTGCAATTCTAGTCCATCAGCATGTTAGGTGTGTGTGAAATAGTTTCCCTGGGATAACTCTACCTCTGATTTCAAGGAAAAGCCGTGTCAAGATTGTAGGTTGACTATTTTTTACTTTGCATGCCAATGTCTTTAAAACTGTTGAGAATTGCATTCAGCAGGGCAATAATGTTTGCCAGTGATGTGTACAACAGTGCTGAGACGGGCCGAGCCCGAAGCAGGCTCGGGCTGCAAAATACTGGAGTTCAGGCTCGGGCTCTGAGAGAGGGAATTTTCTTCCTTTTTTCTTTTAATGTGATTTTGTATGATTTAGCACAGGAGACTTTTTTACTTTCTAGTTCTTAAAGAGAATTCTTCGGCAATTGGGTCTGGATAGGAAGTAGGAATTCGACAGGGCTCTTTATTATTCCGGGCTTGGGTAACAAATATACTGGATTTCTGCAAAGGAAAAATTTCTTCAAGAACGATAGATACAGTAGTTGATAGCACACTGACAAAATTTGCCCCATACCTCCAAGCGGCAGCTCCCTGCTAATTCTGTTGAGCAACATACAACATAGATTGCTGTGCTGCACGAGTTTTCCTGATGCCCCACCCCTGAAGCATTTGAGGAAGAAATAAATGGTCAAAGAGATTATATTGGGTTGTCGGAACAGTCATGGCGTATTTTAGCCATGTTTTGCAAAGGTCATTTATTGATAGAAAGAACAAAGATCAATCAATGATATAATGCCCATTTTGTTCAATAACCTTTTGCCATCTTTCAGTGAGCTGCATAATGCCTCGTTCATAGAGAGACCCGTCTTTCGTGGTGAAAAACTCTACAAGGTGCTGATTTACAGCCTCGTCTGAATTGAACGTCATACCACGCAAGGACTGTTGAAGAGGCGAAACAAGTGAAAGTCTGACAGCACAAGGTCAGGCGAGTATGCTGGGTGTGGCAACACATACCACCCAAGCTCCAATAATTTTTGGCGGGTGATCAAACTTGTGTGGGGTCTCGCGTTGTTGTGATGGAACACAACACCTTTACGATGAACGAGCTCTAGAATTTTCTTGATGATGGATTCGTTCAAACTTTCCAATTGCAGACAGTACACATTCAAATTGTTTGTTTAGTTCCGTGGTAGGAGCTCGAAAAACAAGACACCTTTAAAATCCCACCACACTGAGACCAGAACCTTCCGCTGATGAATGTCTGCTTTGGATGTCGTTTGAGGTGAAGCAGCACGTCAGGACCAAGACTGTTTGCGCAGCACATTGTTGTACACAATCCACTTTTTGTCACCAGTTATCAGTCGCTTAAAAAAAATGATCGTTTTCCTCATGTTTAATGATCATATCGCAGATGTTTATACACGCCGTCAATTGAGCAGGTTTGAGTTCATGAGGAACCCACACATCGAGCTTGCTTACGTATCTCAGCTTCTTCAGGTGGTCGTGAACACTTGAATGATGGATGTGCAATGTGTCTGCAATCTCTCGTGTCATGTAACGTGGGTTTGACTCTATCAATGCCTTGATTTGGTAGTCATCAACCTCGATGGGCCTCCCCGACCGAGGAGCATAGTTGAGGTCAAAAATCACCAGCACGGAATTTTGCGAACCACCGCTGGCACTGACGTTCTTGTAGAGCATTATCACCGTGCACTTTACACAATTTTTCACAAGCTTGACGAGCGTTCTTCCCTTTATGGAAGTAAAACAGTACAATATGGCAAAAATGCACAGTTTGGTCTTCCATCTTCAACTTGATGTCAAATCTCTGCAAATCAACCAAATCGATCACTATTCCTTTTAGACTGCAGCTAGAACTGGCACCTGTCGAATGCCATAGCGATAACAGAGCTGCAAATGCCTCTAGTACTTCCAAAACCGCCCAACCGCCATCGGGTGGCAAAATACATCATGACATTTCCGATAACCCAATAGAAATAGATAGACGTCCATTTCCCACCACGCAGTTGAGAAAAACGTTGGGTGACTGAACGGTGAGTAAAGAGTGGAAGTCTGGAAGAGGAGATTTTTTAATGCCTAAACAGGTTAATCGTAGTTTCCAGGCTCGTTCGGGCCCGGGCTCTATATTGATTCATAAAATTTGGGCTCGGACTGACATACTTCGGGCACGGACGGGCAAGGGCTCTTAAAATTGAGCCCGAACTCAGCTCTGGGGTGTACAGTTGTTGAATCTCTGCTGTTGGAGAAAGCACCATCACATACGCCCGCCCATCATGTATTCAGACCAACTTCATGTATTCTCTGAATGGAGTAATGTAAATATACTGCCCCTCCTGGAAATAAATGTTGCTTGTGTTTGTCTTAAGTCCTGAACATGTCAACAATTTAAAAAGGTTATAGAGCATTTACTCTCACCTGCTCTTCATTTTGTGATCTCTTTCAAATAGTTGGATGTTTGAAAGTTCTATCTGACCAAGGGTAATCTTAAGTGTGGCACCTACAGAGATAAGGGGTAAACAATAGGCCTGGTCAAGACAATATATACACTCAGGAGAGAAATCATGGGATACCTGGTTCCTGGGCAGTGCTACTCTCATCACTCCTCTCACTAGTGGATGCACCAACTGTGTGGCAGGTAAATAGGAAGGGGGACATCACTGTATTCATGTAGATGGTAATTTGATGCCAGTATGGATAAGCATTATGAGTTAACAGAGTTTGAAAAAGGATGATACTGGGTGCTTGACGTATAAGTCACTATCGCAGAGGTGGTACAGAAATTCAAGTATCCCCATTCAACAGTATCAAGAATACTCAGTTTCCAGAATAACATTGCATTGTCGACGGCACTGTAGGTGGAGAAAGGTTAGTGGATGAATGTGGTCATTTACATCTGTCTAACAAAGTTGCAACTAACCGGAGAGTGACAGTGGCACAAATCACTGCAGACTTCAGCAAGGGAGCTACCAGAAACATCTCCACCAAGACTATCAGGTGATCATTAGCTGCAATGGGTTATAAGAGACATTTACCCACCATAGTTCCATTGCTAATGCCACATCACCAGACCCTAACTAGGTGAAAGAGCATTGGCACTGGACCTTGGATGATTGTTCACGCAGACAGGAGGGTGCAGATCTGGCAGGAACTGCACAAAGCAATAGACCCAGCATGTCAACAAGGAACTGTTCAGGATGGTGGAGTCTTACATTCTGTGCCATGTTTAACTGGAACACTCTGGACCTCTGGTAAGTTTAGATGCATCTCTGAGTGGTCCACACTATGTGTCCATCCTAAGACCCCCTGCATTCATTCAAGATCATCATGTACCCAGAAGGTAATGGACTCTTACAGCAGAACAATATGCTTCCCCACACAGCCATTGTGACTAGAACATGGTTAGAAGAGCATTCCACAGAAGTTCCCACTGTGGAATGGACTCCCTGTTCACTGGATATGAACCCTGTGGAAAGGTCTGGTTGAGCTTTGGAACCTCCACCCAGGAATGCGATGGAATTATGGACAGCGTGAAAAAGTCTGGTTGAGCTTTGGATCCTCCTCCCAGGAATGTGATGGAATTATGGACAGCGGTGCAGCAAGCATGAGTGGAAATACCTGTAGAACACTTGTAACCTAGTGGGCCTTGCCGCGTGACTGCCCTTATGGAGGGGGAAAGGTGAGCCTACCCATTACTAGGTAGGCATCCAATGACCTTTGTCAGACAGTGTACATCACCACCAACTAATATCAATCCACTGCAAGATGAAAAGGTCCCCCATACTGCTACTTGGTTTGCTAGCTGCACATGCCATTTCAATTTTATGAATTTTAATAAAATTTTAACAAAGCTAAATTATTAACACAGCAATCAGACATCTTTGAATTGCATGTATTTTACTGTTCCTCGAGTAATATTAATCACAGAAAACTTGAAAATTACATCGCCCTGGAGAGGGAATCGAACTTGCATCTCCCGATTTCTGTTCAAGCATGCTATTCATTACATCACCCAGGACAATGAAGTCCCAAGTATCTGAGTGTTAAAAACCAGAATAGTCTCTGATTTTCGTCAGTCAAAGCGAATTCCACTTCATCATAGCGTGGTTAAGTAAATCTGCAGTCACACAGGGGTAAATAGTGTGGAAGAAATACATCTGAATTATTAACACAGCAATCAGACATCTTTGAATTGCATGTATTTAATATTGTATGCCCTAGTTACAAAGCAAAAAATATGCTTGGTTACTTGTGGTATATGATAGTTAAAATAAAGTGCTGAAATTTTTGATAATGTAAATTATTAGCATTTTCAGGCAATCATAAGTTCCAACTAAATGTCATATCATGAAGTGTTCCTACTTCATGAGACGTTATATAACAGAGCAATTTCAGCATCTAGTATGTACATCACAAGGAAGTATCAGTCTTAGTGTGTACCACCATATCCCACTGTCCAAAGGATAACCCTGAATTTTATGGATAATGGACACTTCCACAATCATCTCATATGCATACTTCCAGATATGGGTCACATTGCATTCCTTATGACCAAATTGGGACTCAAACAGGGTGGATCTCCATTAGTTTTTCAACCTGATGATAGTCACCTGTACCAATATAAACAGGTGATTTCTGTGGCAATGGTAAGCCCTAGAGCAGTCCATGCACTTGGACACCAGCATCATTGTAAATAACCATCAGCCAAGAACAGATAGCAAAATGCCTCTAAATCTGACAGCACACATACTTCATTATTGCTCTTTTAACTTGTATGACCAGGTAGTTAGCAGGAATGAATGTGCTAGAAAAGTATGATCAACACACAACACAAAGCAAGTAATGGGCAATTGCTCACATTTTACAGCATGATGGAAAGCTATAGGAGGCAGGATATGTTGACTCTTTAACAGCATCCACAAGAATTCTAAATGCATTGCAACTGCTCATCTATAGGAGAGGCGTGGGAGAGGAGCTCTATGCACTGGGTTGCTAACAGAACAAACTTTTTCTGCACAACAAGAAGTTTAAAGGCTTGTTTGGGTGCACTAAATCATGGGTTGAGCAAATTTGTGATTCATATGGTGTCTAAAGTTCTTTGTAACATGAAAAGTACCAACCAGATAAAAGGAGAAATGTTACAAGTTTCTGAAGACTTAGCTATGAAAATGAGGCCATACCACAGGTTGGAGAAAATCTTCACACCTATAATAGAATTACATTCTGGAAAAAAGTGTTGCCACACAGAAAAAAGAAGAAAAATTGTGATTGCCTTTAGCATTTACAACAAGGGATGTTTTTGTCATACCTATAATTTACTAAGATTGCTCTAACTCAAAAACAAAAACAAAAAAACTGGCCACAACATCACAATTCAAAGAAAAATGATACTGTAGCTGAAGTACCGATGTCCATTAGTACATTGGAAGCAATGATGGGTCTATTTCAGCAAATAACTCGATACAGGTAATTCATACTGACAAAACAATGGAAATGAATGGCTTATATTTTAAAGACCACAGGTTTTTTGGGAAAATGTAAAGTGAGACACAATGGACATGAATAGATGGACACTTTTGGTGTTTATAAATTATCAATCTCTTAGGGAAAATTCAATGGGGATTTTGTCATAAGATTTAATAATATTTGTAAGCATATGATTATGTGAATAAACATACACTTATACATTCTTTGTAGGAAGACCACTATTTGCAGCACGTTGTCAGTCACAATATGAACGTTGTGTACCTCGTTTTTTGCTTTATTACATATATACACACACACTTTAGAAGGATCAATTATTTACAAAGTTATAATACTGTAATTAAATAATTTATATGCTTATGGAAAATGCTATTATAGAATTTTTTTAAAATGCAGGGTATATTTATTCACATAATCTTACACTTACCAATATTATTAAATCTCTTAAGCATTTTAAATCTGCCTAAAAATGTTTTTAGGTACTTTTGACTTTGTATCATTGAGTCAAAAACAGTTACAAACTTGCCATAAGATTTTTTTTTTTTTTAATTTTAGAAATCAACGCAAGGACCTCAATGACTATGTCAGGACAATCATTCAAAAATTTAAATTATGGATTTCTATCTTAGGTAAATGACATTCCGATATGCTTTCAATTTTGGAAAACTTCATATTAACAAAAAAAAAAAAATCCAAACTGAACATTTTTCCATCTTGCACAATCAGTTCTTTCAATATACAATGAAATCTCCATTAATAAATACCTTTTAACAACAGTAATCTCCAAACAATAGCAAATTCTGGTTGGTACAAAACAGCTGCAGTAGCATTATAACATTAGGGATAACCTCTAAACAGCAAAACCTCCTAGCAGCAATCAACGGACATAACAGTCAGCACAGGAGGAGGACATATGGACTTCTTGTGTCCCAGACAATTTTACTTAGCTCCTTATTAACTATATGTCAACAAAATAGTTTCCATATCATCTACTGTTTCGCACGTTACTAGAAATTCGAGCACGGGAAAAACGTCCATATAATAAGAAAATTTTTATTTCAACTTGTCACTAATATTCCTTTTTTTCTTTTTGATGTTCTTTATAATAGTTTAGAATTTTATTATGAAGATTACAAATTTATATGAAAAAATGTTTTAATATGTGCAGTCAAATGCATCATAAGTTGTCAAAGTCCTCCAATACGTAGAGACAATATGTATTAAAAGATTAATATTATTCCAGTTTTTTAAGTCATGATTTACGAAATTAATACAATAGAAAAGAACTTTCGAACCTTTTGATTATGATGCGTTGAATCAGTAATAAGCCATCTTGTTATCGAAGAAGGCATGATTTTCCTTTCCTGTGGTATCAGCTTCCAAGTTGAACTTCGATCTTATAATTTCTTATTATAGATGATGGTTGCATGTTTTATTTTCCGTGGCTCGATATCCCAAACTAGTTTCAATTCCTTCTTTTTGGAATCATCTTCAGTGGGTATTATGATCTTCTCATACATGTTGTGTTTCGGCCACTTACATCGATTTTACTGGCAGCGTCCGACTTTTCACGGCAGTTGTACTCTTGCGCATGCTATTTTTGGTATTAATGCACGTTCTTCGTCGTGTTTTGATATAACCGGATGACATGAATTCCGACTCCAAATTAATTGGTGTTGCCATTCGTTTGTTGAAAATAATTAATAAGGTCTTTTATTATATTTTTTATCGTTAATTTCTTTTTCGATAAAATATTTCCAAGCGTACGGTAGATTCATTGGATCATTATTATTACAATTTATTTCTTTAGTTTTTTCAATCATTATCGCTTCTGAGGTTAATATTTGATTTTTAGTTTTATGTGAGGTTATTAATTTTGCATCATACCAAACAGGATAAGCTTCATTTTCAATACAATGATTTATTAATGATGTTTTGTTTTCTTTTTTATTCCAGTTCGATATATGTTCTTTTAATCTGGTCTTAAATCTTCTTTTTGTACTTCCTATGTATACTTTATTTCTTTCATTTCTTTCTATTTCTGTATAATATTTTGTTGGTATAGAATATACTCCGGCTTTATCAAGCATTGATCTTCTTTCATTTCCATTAGTTAATATAGTTTCGTTATCTATGACGGTTTCTGCCAATATCATTTTTTCTTTAATGCATTCCTTCTTTAAGATATCTGTTATTGGAGGAATGTAGGGAATTTTACCAGCAAATTTTATTTCATTTTTTTGTTTATTTTTATTTTCATTTAAAGATTTCTTTATATTTTCAAGTATATCATCTATGATCTTTTTCTTGTATCCAAATTTCATAGCAGTTCTTTTTATCCAGTTAATCTCAATCTTTTCTTTGTGTTTATTACAGGAATGGGTTAATGCTCTTCTTATGTAAAATTGAAGTGCTGCTCTTTTATATTTCCAAGGATGATTTGAATCAATCGGAATTATCGTTTGAGTATAAGTTGGTTTTCGATATACTTCGTATTCAATCATATTATTTCGCCTGAATAAAGAAATGTCTAAATAGTTTAGTTGTCTCTTAACTTCTTTTTCCATAGTAACTTGTATTGTAGGATAAAAACTATTGTATTTGTTTACAAATGTTTCAAGTTCTTTTTCAGATTGCTTCCAGAAGATAAGGATATCGTCAACGTATCTTACGTATAGTATTAGTTGTTTTTGATTGAATGAATCCAAAAGTTTATTTTCTATGTCTTGTAATATTATTTCAGCAAGAAGTCCCGAAATTGGTGATCAGCAAGAAGTCCCGAAATTGGTGACTGCGGTTCGGTCTTCTCTTTTTAAATGTGATTACCAATGATTTAGCATATCCTTACACTTTGAAGTTAGTAAAGTGAGTTCCTTATGTATTGGGTCTGGGCGAGGAGTGGGGACTCGGAAGGGCTATTTATTCTGGGTTTCGATAGCAAATCCCATAGGACACGCGTTAGTGGATTTTCACGGCGTAGGAAAAGCATCTTCAAGAATTATAGACACTAGACAGCAAATAGCACCACGACAAAATTTCGCCCTCTGCCTCCACACGGCAGTCCCCTGCTAATTCTACGTAGTGCGATCAAAAAGTTCCGAGACTAGGTACGCTGCACGCCAATAGATGGCAGTACGCGGATGCGCGAGCAGCGGTCGAAGGTAGTGACCGTCATGAATCATTGTGCCAAATGGCGTCATGCTGTGAACATCGGGAGCTGTGCTACACGATATTTGGTGATCACGTACAGAACACAGCTGCGATTTCTGTATGGACTGCAAACTAGAGCAGAGAGCGAACATCAAATTCTACGTCAGATTTTTCAAGATCTCTGTCAGCAGGTGGTGAATGAACTAACGTTCCTGTCACGGGTCATCATTGGGAACGAGACTTGTCGTCGCAGTGGAAGAGCCCGGCATCTCCACGACCGAAGAAGGCCCGACAGATCCGGAGAGCAACCAAAATCATGCTCATCGTGTTCTTCGACATTCGTAAGGCTGCAGACCGTGAATTCGTCCCCCAGGGCCAGACCGTCACGCCCTTTTTTACTGCGATGTTCTGCGACGTCTTAAGGAGGAAATTCGCCGCAAGCTACCAGAAATGTGACGTAGGAGCGATTTCCTGCACCATCACGACAATGCAGCAGCTCACAGAGCGTTAGCAACACGCCAGTTTTGCAGCCGCAGCAGCATGACTGCCCTTCCTCACCCGCCTTACTCGCCGGATTTGGCCCCCTGCGACTTCTTTCTGTTCCCAAAGATGAAGATGAAGCTCAAGGGTCGCCGTTTTGAAACCGTGGACGAGATCCAGCTCGAATTGCAGACGGTGCTTGACACGATTCGCGAACAGGACTTCCAGGGAGCGTTCCAACAGTGGCAAAAACGCTGGTAGTCTGCCCAAGGAGACTACTTTGAGGGTGATCATAGCCAGACTTAAGTCGCTGCCGAAGGAGATTACTTTGAGGGTGATCATAGCCAGACTTAAGTCGCTGCCCAAGGAGACTACTTTGAGGGTGATCATAGCCAGACTTAAGTAACGTAAGTACTTTGTTGTATATCAGCTTAGTCTCGGAACTTTTTGATTGGACCTCGTATTACGCAATGTGCGCAAATTTCAGAGCCGCATGATCTATCCGGATATCCGGTTGCTCTAGTTTTTGGATACCCGGCCGCTCGAAGTATGAAACCAATCGGTCAAAGAAAATGTGCGACTATAGTATTGAAACAGATCTCTTTGAGAAAAAAAAACATCGGTTAATTACAGGGGAAAGACGAGGGGAAGTATGGAAGAGGAGATTTTTTTTTTTAATTAATGCCTAAACAGATTAGTCATACTTTTTCGGGCTCATCCGGGCTGGGCTCTGTGTGGCAATGTAAAATTCTGACGCGTTCATGGCTTGGGCTCTGTCTGGCAACGTAAAATTCTGACTCGTTCGGGACTGGGCTCTGTCTGGCAATGTAAAATTCTGACTCGTTCGGGCCTGGGCTCTGTCTGGCAATGTAAAATTCTGACTCGTTCATGGCCTGGGCTCTGTCTGGCAATGTAAAATTGTTACTCGTTCGGGCCTGGGCTCTGTCTGGCAATGTAAAATTCTGACTCGTTCATGGCCTGGGCTCTGTCTGGCAATGTAAAATTCTGACTCGTTCGGGCCTGGGCTCTGTCTGGCAATGTAAAATTCAGGCTCGGGCTGACATACTACGGGCTCGGACGGGCTTGGGCTCTTAAAATTGAAGCCGAATTCAGCATTGGTTGGCGCTGGCCGGAATATTGGCAACAAACCCCCACATCTGACCACTAGCTCACCGGGACGACGTAAAAAGATCAACAAGTATTCACCAATTTCGGGACTTCTTGCTGAAATAATATTACAAGACATAGAAAATAAACTTTTGGATTCATTCAATCAAAAACAACTAATACTATACGTAAGATACGTTGACGATATCCTTATCTTCTGGAAGCAATCTGAAAAAGAACTTGAAACATTTGTAAACAAATACAATAGTTTTTATCCTACAATACAAGTTACTATGGAAAAAGAAGTTAAGAGACAACTAAACTATTTAGACATTTCTTTATTCAGGCGAAATAATATGATTGAATACGAAGTATATCGAAAACCAACTTATACTCCAACGATAATTCCGATTGATTCAAATCATCCTTGGAAATATAAAAGAGCAGCACTTCAATTTTACATAAGAAGAGCATTAACCCATTCCTGTAATAAACACAAAGAAAAGATTGAGATTAACTGGATAAAAAGAACTGCTATGAAATTTGGATACAAGAAAAAGATCATAGATGATATACTTGAAAATATAAAGAAATCTTTAAATGAAAATAAAAATAAACAAAAAAAATGAAATAAAATTTGCTGGTAAAATTCCCTACATTCCTCCAATAACAGATATCTTAAAGAAGGAATGCATTAAAGAAAAAATGATATTGGCAGAAACCGTCATAGATAACGAAACTATATTAACTAATGGAAATGAAAGAAGATCAATGCTTGATAAAGCCGGAGTATATTCTATACCAACAAAATATTATACAGAAATAGAAAGAAATGAAAGAAATAAAGTATACATAGGAAGTACAAAAAGAAGATTTAAGACCAGATTAAAAGAACATATATCGAACTGGAATAAAAAAGAAAACAAAACATCATTAATAAATCATTGTATTGAAAATGAAGCTTATCCTGTTTGGTATGATGCAAAATTAATAACCTCACGTAAAACTAAAAATCAAATATTAACCTCAGAAGCGATAATGATTGAAAAAACTAAAGAAATAAATTGTAATAATAATGATCCAATGAATCTACCGTACGCTTGGAAATATTTTATCGAAAAAGAAATTAACGATAAAAAATATAATAAAAGACCTTATTAATTATTTTCAACAAACGAATGGCAACACCAATTAATTTGGAGTCGGAATTCATGTCATCCGGTTATATCAAAACACGACGAAGAACGTGCATTAATACCAAAAATAGCATGCGCAAGAGTACAACTGCCGTGAAAAGTCGGACGCTGCCAGTAGAATCGATGTAAGTGGCCGAAACACAACATGTATGAGAAGATCATAATACCCACTGAAGATGATTCCAAAAAGAAGGAATTGAAACTAGTTTGGGATATCGAGCCACGGAAAATAAAACATGCAACCATCATCTATAATAAGAAATTATAAGATCGAAGTTCAACTTGGAAGCTGATACCACAGGAAAGGAAAATCATGCCTTCTTCGATAACAAGATGGCTTATTACTGATTCAACGCATCATAATCAAAAGGTTCGAAAGTTCTTTTCTATTGTATTAATTTCGTAAATCATGACTTAAAAAACTGGAATAATATTAATCTTTTAATACATATTGTCTCTACGTATTGGAGGACTTTGACAACTTATGATGCATTTGACTGCACATATTAAAACATTTTTTCATATAAATTTGTAATCTTCATAATAAAACTCTAAACTATTATAAAGAACATCAAAAAGAAAAAAGGAATATTAGTGACAAGTTGAAATAAAAATTTTCTTATTATATGGACGTTTTTCCCGTGCTCGAATTTCTAGTAACGTGCGAAACAGTAGATGATATGGAAACTATTTTGTTGACATATAGTTAATAATTTCTGAAACCACGTAATGTTTTCGACAAATGTTGAATTAATATAATATTACTTAGCTCCTTCAGCACTTTGATGGGCAAGTAAGATGGGGACAAATAACGTTGCTAAAAGAACTGTGCCATGTGCAGACTGGATTGCATTACAGTAGACCCAATTGCATGTCTAACAAATTGTAAATGAAAAGAAAATAAGTTTATAACTAAAGTAACTATCCATTTATTGGCATAAGAAAGTAAACAAACGCAAAGCTTTTGCTCATTGATGGTTTTTTCAAGGCATACAAGAACAGAATTAACTGAATACAAGAGTTCAGTTAAACATGTGACTGTAGTTACTTTATATGTGAGCTACAGCTGTCATCTATGTCTCAGTCACAAAACGAGGCTGGCAGGGGTGGATGCTGGTGCCAGCAATATTGCCTTTTCACAGCAGTGTCTCTTGGTTTGGTTCCTGTAGATTATTCCCTGCTTTCCCACAGGACTGCCTAACTGTGCACTAACACCTCACTGTCTTAAATTGTTCTGTTTTTCTTTCCTGTAGGGTATCCTAGTCTCCTAGCTTGCTAATTCTAAAGGCAGTTTAAGAACAGAGGTCAGACACTGCACATTCCTAAAACCCTTCACACCACAATTACTTGTTAGAAGTTTACCTTAAGTCACCCAATTATAGTGAACAATTGGGAAAGATCTTGGATTTCAGAAGCTCTTGCATTTCAGCTGCTATTGCTGGTTCAAAAATTCAGCTGCAAACAATTAGTTGTATTTACTACTTTAAATCTGGACATTTTCACTCTTGAAATAAGCTATGGGTTTTGTAGAGTAACATTATGCAGCCTACATTCTGATCTTCACATCACTACTAATTGCCCACATCTGTCTCCGATTCCATATTTACTCCCCACGGTTTGCTTAGAACACACACAACGGATGAACACAATTAAGACCTAATCTAGCACGTTGGCCACTTCCCAACAATGGTAATTTTTTCCTGGTATGAGATGTGACCTTTATTCAGAAGTTTCACTGTATTTGCAGAAAGTCTGTTTAAGAATGTACCTAAGCAGGGCTTGATTTCGACCGGTAGTTAGTAGCAAATTGCTAGCAAGCAAATGCATTTTCCTAGTGATAAAAAGTGGTTCTAGCAAAAGTTGCTAGTGGAAAAATGTTTGAATGTTTTAGTGTGAACTGTAAAGAGCCACTGCATTGCACGTGTGGAATATTTTAGACACATACAAAAAGGAACAACTGCTTTCTGGATACGAATGTTTCTTGAAAAGTACAAACATTATAAAAACATTTTGGCACTAGTAGAAATATCCAGTATATTTCCCTTGTCAACTTCTGCATGTGAGGTTGGGTTCAGTTTCATGAAGAAAATACAGGGTGATTGGAGGGGTAGTTTAAACTTACAAACATTGAATGCTCTCATGAGTGTTGAAGTTGAAGGTCTGTCAGAAGACAAGTTTGACCCCAAACCTGCTGTTTCAAAGTGGTATGATAAAAAGACCCGAAACCCAGATCGTAAACCATATGGAAAATAACTTAAAATTTTGAAGTGTTCTTGAATTTTGTGAATAAATTTAAATATATTTTTTTAATATTTGCATTCAAATTAAATTGTTAGAATTAATCTGTCAGGTCATGAAAAGGTGAGTTATATCTAAATATTTGTAATCTTTTTAGCATTACAATGTGACAGTTACAGGGATGAAATCAAAATTTGTCATGACTGACTAATGGAGGGAGACACATTCAAGTTTCTTTTATATAATGTTAATAAACTTTCACTAGTAGATGCAATCTGCTAGTAAAAAAAAATAAGGCCACTAGCAAGTGTTGCTACTGCTAAAAGAGAATAAAATCAAGGCCTGTGCACCTAAGTAGGGGCAACTTACACTTTTCCTCCATCTGAAACTGTGATTTGATAATTGTTACAACAGATTTTTAAAATTTGTTACAACAGATTTTTAAAATTTGTTACAACAGATTTTTCCTTTTAGAAAGTCATAATTGGTCCTTTTTTCAACTGTAACGGAAAGCCTATTTATATATGAAAGGAAGATTTTACATGATAAAGTTTATCTTTGGCCTGCATTCAGAAAAATACATCAGAATATATAGCTTTAGTAATTATATGCATGCTACAGCCACAAAGAACACTGTAGAGCCAGTGTTACTATGCCAAATGAAGACCACGGTAATATAAAGTGTCATAGCATACACTGCTGCTCATTATTATAAGGACAGTATAAGGACACCATAAATACCAGTGATGAACAATACAAAATAACTGCAGGAACAGGAAAACCTTATACACAGGTGGAAAGTGAAAACAGAACACCAAGAAGGAGAAGTCCGATACCAACGAAATTTATACAGCATAATAACGGAATACAGAGGATAACGTGATCAAAACATTATGGCAAAATACAGCTGTATTTGCTGGTAAACTGAAAAATACCATTTCCATGTAACATGGTTAGTACAAGGTTGAACCGCCAGAAACTGCGTCACACGGTGCAATTCTGGTGGCATGGAGTCTGTCGTACAGATGTTGGATGTAAGTTTGGGGTATTGAGTTCCAAGTATCCTCAACCTGGACGCGTAAATCCGGGACGGTCGTGGCTGGCCGTGGAGACCGGATAAGTCGCTGTCCCATAAAATCCCACACGTGCTCAATGGGGGACAAATCCGGTGAACGTGCAGGCCATGGAAGTTGTCTCACATCCTGAAGTGCATGTTGCACTGCACGTGCCGTGTGTGGGCGTGTGTTATCTTGCTGCAAAACACCACGATGGACCGACCTTACAAATGGCACAACAACGGGCTGAATGATGTTGTTGATGTAGGAGGTGCTGTTTAACGTACCCGGTACAAACACTAGTTGTGTACGGGAGTGATAGCTGATCGCTCCCCACACCAGGAGACCAGGTGTAGGCCGTGTGTGTCGCTGGCGGATGCAAAAAGGGGTGGAGACGCTCCCCTGAGAGTCTGCGAACACGCATACGGCCATCGGAGGCTCCCAAGCAGAATCTGCTTTCATCACTGAACACGACAGATCGCCGTTGCGTTCTCCAGTGCAGACCTTCCTGACGGTGGGCTGGAGTCAGAGGTACACATGCCAGAGGCACACGTGCACGTAGTCCTGCATCCAGTAGATGGTTGCGGATTGTTCACACAGTCACCTCAGGTGCAACGGCAGCTCGGATTTGCGTCGCAGTGGATGTTCTGCTTGACAACGCCGCTCTTCTTATGCGTCGATCGGTCCGCTCATCAGTCCGTCTGTGACTCCCGGTTCCACGTCTTCTCGTGTGGGAATGTTCCTCGGACCATCTACGCCACCATCGTACCACCACCGACACTTCCCGTCCAATTCGCTCCACAATACGACCACCCGGCCTTGCGGAGTCCGACTAGACGACCTCGCTCAAAGTCCGATAACTGCTGAAATTGTACACGTCTTCCATGTCCAGGCATTGCAGCTTCTTCAGGGTCTTCGCACGTGTCCGTACGCCGACGACTGATTACATTCATTTCGCTGTACATTGTCTTCAAATGAAATGTCAAGTGCCCCGTGCAATTTTCTCCCCACCAGTAATGAAGTTGGTATCTAAAGTAATGTCATACACACTCTGACATAGAAAAAAATTACACCACTTAGAAAAATGTAGATCAGCAAGTTAGTACATCATCAGAAAATATTCAGTTTAAAAAAGTCAGGTAGACCAGGTTGGCAGTACAACAAAATGTGTTGCCACATGATCTAAATGATCCACACATACGTAGCTAGTAAAACTGTGTTCCTACTGAATGAAGCCTGAAGGAATAGCATCAGGCATATAATGTTTTGGCAGCATACACATCAGCTATATCACCACTTGACAGCATTTGAGATCAGATATGTAATTGGACTCTCTGAGAGGAATGGTCAAGCTGGTGACAATACATGTTTGGCCAAAACTGCACGACTCAGTGCTAGTAACAGTGGTTGTGTGAATCCCCTGCATATGGTCAACAGCAAAGATCTAGTACAAATGAGAGGACACCACATGAGAACTGAATGATTTTGTCACATGTGCCTATTGCATCTGTGTCAATGCTAGCCACCATCAGCAAAGGGAATCATCTGATTGTGACAACATAAATCAAAAGATCTACAGAACAAGGTTGCCAGTAATGTTGGACAATGCAATAATCATTTTTTTTTATTGGAGGTTTAACGACCACTGTGAGCAACTCAATGGGCTATAAGCAGTCGCCCGTCCCTAATTTAGGGTCACTGGTTCCAGGAAAGGGAGAGAGCCAGTGCCGTAAGACAAACACAACATCCATGCCTGACCGGGATTCGAACCCAGACCCCTTACGGACGAATGATCAGAAGCCAGCGCTTTAGACCATTGCGCCACCGGGGCGGCGCAATAATCTTTCACTAACCACAATGCATTAAATGTCAACAGCTGATGAAATGAAGCTGACTTTTAACTTAAAATATGGATTAGTGTCATACCATCTTCAGTGACAAATCCCAGTTTTTGTTAGGATGCTGGTGACCACCAAACATGTGAAAAACACTGATCCAACTGGAGTTATTAAACATCATGATTCTGAACTCTAAGATATCCAAGTTCTCCTAAGACTCCTCTGCTTCACAGGTGTGCCTGGTGACCTGTTTCTGCAAGATCAATGCAAGGTAACATTGTAAAGGAGTGTCCATTGCTGACACACTTCCACAGAAAGCAAGGTTCTCATATTTATCACCCACAAAACATGTTTGAGACTTACCTGGCCATCACCTGCAAACTGTAGTGCCCTCCTCATACTGCAGAGTCTAAATTCAAATCCCTAATTAAGATATATCCACTATCATGGCATTCGGGTTCTGTCATCCCTAGCGAACAGTCCCTCAGTACCTCAAACCAGGGATGGGCAACCCCTTGCATGCTCAATGGGTATCATTCAACTCCAGAAAACCGGTATTGGAATGAATGAAAGCCAGGAAACATTATACTTTCACTAATATGCAGTACAGCTTGGTTTCTGATAAATATACTGCTTAAAGGAATAATATTAGATGTAATAACGCTTTGCTCACAATGCTACAGTCAAATGCCACATGTAATAATCACAAGTCTGCCACTTGATATGATCAGAAGAGTTAGTTTATAAGCCTCTTTGCAGCTACCAGAAGACATAAAAATACTACTATTCAATATTTGTGAAAGCATTTTCTCTAGTATCCTAGTCAGCAATCATTTTGGATGTGAAATTGCCACTGACAACTTTTACTTTTGAAAAAACATTCTGTTCAAATAATGCTGCATCAGAAATAGATGTGATTTGGAAGATAAAAGACACTACGTGCAGGCTGCCCTCCTTTTGCTGAGATATCCTGCTGATTGTTTCAATTGAAAGAACACTATGCAGAAAAAGGACTCCCACATGTGCACATTGTTTAAGACTTTATTACAATAGACCATTTTAAGTACCTAAAAATCTCAAATATCTGTTACTTGGGGGGTGAATGCAGGATAACAGAGCAGCCAATGCTATATATACGAGATAGGCAAATCTGTATACATATTCAATACTTTGTGGCATAATATGGACATGCATGCTAGGTAAATCATGATTCTCTGGTCACATTGCAAAGTTACAAATGCCTCTGTATGAGAAGAAAAAACTAATTTAAAAATCTAGCAGCTGAATCAAAATTTACCGACCACATGTTGTGAGCAAACTGCAAGATTAATTCTCATCTAAGAAATGTCTCCATCGAATGGGAAATTAACCCACATCTCCCAATTTCTATTACCACCAAGTAAACTGGTGCTAGATAAATCCTCCCGAGTATGTCGTACACACACCATAATTGACAAATATCTTAAATATTTGAGTTTTAAAAATCAAATACATTAGTGGATGGGAATTAGCCAACAGTTCCAGTTGGTCCCAAGAGTTCTTTCTGGAACAAAAATGTAAAATGGGACCTTTTTGCCAATGTCACACAGGGTTAGCAGCAACCTCTCCTGAAGCTTCATTTTAAGCTTTAAAAAATGAAGCTTCAGGAGACATTTTGTAGGTCACCTGAAGCTTTGTTTTACCACAGCTTAAGTTTATAGAGGCCACTGTTGCTGTTATAAGCAGCATTGTTGCTCCAAGAGCATTCCTTGGAGATAAGCCCATCTCTCATCAAGATAGCCAACATTTACTGATTTGAAGGCTTATGATAAGAGTTGAGCAAGGTGCACCGCACCTGCATAATAAGGGCTTGAGAAATAATCGTTTCCATGGGAATTTCATAGTCTTGTGAGGAAAGCTATGGTTGCTGGCAGCAGGGCATGTGTACAAGTGAATGGCATGTTATCAAATTGGTTTTCCAGTGGCACATGCATCGGACAAGGTTGTGTCAAGTCACCATGGATTTCAACATAGAAATTATGGAAGAAATATTCAAAAATACATGAGAAACTCACAAGTATAATATTTTCAAGCAGATTGCACTACTGGATAACTTTTATAATTCACTGTTCTCCATGTAACATATCCTCTACAAATTGGCAGGTTCCAATTTGGTGTAACAGGAGCATATTTGAAGATGTGAGTTCAGTTTTTCCTTCATGCAATTTAATTCTCATGTTTCCTGAAGAGATGCTACATGAAGAATAATGAATTAAAAGCAATTCAGTACTGCAATCAGATTGCTGAAAATAAGGCACTTGCTACCATGGCTGTTCAGAATGTTTATGGATAAATGCATGTGTGGTGTCTAAAAAGACAGTACTGGTTTAGGTGTTGGAATTTCAGTCCAGCTCTTAGAGGCGAAAAGCGAGTCTGCAGAGTATGTTGTCCAGAATGAATGAAGTGTGCACAAAAGGTCAAACTAAGTATAAATAAGGGAAAAACTAAAGTCAAACCACATACAAATAAGGGTAAAACCAAGGCATGGTTTTTGTGAGCTACTGAGTTTACTACTCTATGTAAATCAGTCTGCATGCTACAAAATTTGATCATATGAGCAAGCTTGTGTTCAGAAAGTATTTTTGACAGATGATGAAATTAGTGTGCAAGTGACATTGGCTCTGAAAGTCTTACCTGCTTTAGAAAAAATTCAGTGATTAGCATTTGAAAAGGTCCAGATTGGTTGTATGAAGCATAACTGTTCCACTCTGATGTATGGTTGTAAATCCTAAGGGCTACCGGAAAGAGTTATCTGTGCACTGGAGATACAGGTTATTCATGGGGAGTTTGTGGCAAAACTAGTTCTGACTGTGCATGGAGCGAAGATGTGTTGCAGTTGTGTAGTGAGACACATCATTAGCAGGGTGCAGACCAAGGATGGGCAAACAATGGCCCACCTGTGTGTTCGATCCGGCCCATGGAATAAAGAATTTAAAAGAGTTGCTTCTCTTAGGCATGACATCATTTAACCTTAAAATCATTGCTTGTTCTATTCTAAAATGTTCATTAATTTCTGGGTACAGTTTCAAGATAGGATCCATTTCACCTTTTAAAAGTGCTGTTTCCTATTCGCTCAAGACCTGTGCTGCAACCCCTGTCTATTTAATCTCAAAAAAGGCACCAAACCACGTTGAATGGGATGTCCTCTGATGCTGGGGGTGGAACTCTGGCATCGCGACTGACTAACAGCGATGAGGATGTATGCACAAGTAAAATATTTTTCCTTGTTGGGACTTGGTTGCTGGATTCTCACCAACTTTTCGAGGTGAATGTCCCACGCCATCGGCATTCAGATGCAGAAGGTTTGGTGGTAGTTAGGGAAGAACACTTTGGACTTCACTAGGGTAGAAACAAATTATAAGAGTGTAGTTTTCTTCTTTTAGTTTCCATATAATCACAGACATCTAGTCTCAATGCACTTCCATATAAACGTTATTTTCATTCATATTTTAGTTTCTATTACACTATTACTGTATCTGATTTGCAAAAATTGCTAGTGCATCTAAGAAATGGAAAATTAATGTGGAATGTCCAGTGTTCAAAGATGAGTGTTGTGGAAGAATTTTTTAACTTCATACAAAAATAAGCTAGTTTCTCTTATTTGTGACAACACTGTGGCAGTGTTGTTCAAGGACTGATCTTTCACGCCATTTCTCCTCAAAATTCAAAGACCAGCTATGCTGCTCTGATTCAGGCTGAACGAAAGCAAAAGGCACAGGCACTTAAGAAAAACGTTCAGGTCAGCAGAATATTTTTTAAAAAACAAAAACACTGCACAGAAACTGTCTACTCAACCAGCTATATTGTAGCATATAAATTAACAAAAAGTAACTGAAATCTATCTGATGGTGAATTTTAAAAGACTATGTTTAGCATTTGCAATCTTATTTGTATTGAAAACACTAAAGAATTTGAAACAATTAGTTTACCTCGAGAAAACAATTACACACAGAATTGAAATAACTTCGCAGCTGAAAAACAAAATTGCTAATTTTAAGTTTTGCTCTCTGACAATGGACAAGAGTACCGATTTAAGTGACACAGCTCAATTAGTATTTTTTATAAAAGGAATAGATGACAACTTTTGCATTACTGAAGAATTGATGGCCTTAACATCAATGAAGGGTACAACAACTGGGTTGAATATTTATCGGGAATTTCAACAGTTTTTAACAGAACTAGAAATACCTATTTGCAAGCATACATAATAAAATAACTGATGGTGCACCAAATATGGTGGGAAGGTTAAGCTCCGTCAGCATTTTTAATAAAGAAAATCCTGATGATGTGTTATTTTTACATTGTATTCCATACGAAGAGGCACTTTGTAAGTCTGAATTAGATTTTAAACACATCCTTGACGTAATAGTTTAGCTTACGAGTACTATTCACTCCTGGGGACTTTCTCACAGACAGTTCACGATTTTTTGAGCTCTTTGAATTTTAATTATTCAGATGTACAGTACTACACTAAGATGAGATGGCTTAGTGCAGGCTACGTCTTTGAATGTGTATGGAATTTAAAGGAGGAAATTATTCTTTTCATGAGTGATAACAGATCTGAAGAATTTTCAATGATGGAAAACAAAGATTGGCTCAGTGATTTTTAATTTTGTACTGGTCTTTGCCACATGAATAAACTGAACATAAAGCTCCAAGGAAAACAACAGTTTTTAGATGAAGTATGGGGACATCTACAATAATTTAAAATGCAGCTTTCACTTTTCGCCAATCATTATGAAAACTGCTTGCTGGAATTGGAACAACGTTTTCAAGATTTTAAGAATATTGAGCTCGACCTGGATATATTTTAACATGCCATTCAATGTGGATTATGAAAAAGTGAGAACTGACAACTGAAACTAAACTGCAGTGCAACTCTCAAATGACGCAGGCATTTTAAACCCAACAAAACTATTTTCATAAAACCATACTGACATCAACATTTCCCAACGTCATGACCAAAAATATATGGCAATGTTTCAATCCTCATATTCATGCAAACAAGTGTTTTTAGCCATAAAACTTAGGAAATGTGACCTTAGAAACCAACATGGCAAGGTTTTAATCCTCTTGAAACATTGCCATGATGAGCATCTGCCTCTTGAGGATCACATCTAACCCAGATTATGAAAAAATGCTGGAATCTCATTCTCACTCACCTTACACCCTGTCATATAAATCTTCTGAATTAATTTAGTAGGTATGTAAGATTGTTTTGCATTCCCAATGTATTTAAACTTACTCATGTGAGTCTATTACGTTTATAATTTTTTCAAAAAGGATTTTAAAGAAAAATTAATGAAAAAGTCTTCGGACTGCCAACCCCCCCCCCCATTTGGCCCTCTTTTGCCCAATTCCTGGTGTAGACAAATATTCTGAGGTTGTTTTGTCACATCGAAAAAAACGATATGTTAAGAGAATTTATTCAGCTTTGGATGGTGGGAAAGATGACCAAGGAAATCATGGGAGGACCTGATTCAAGAATGCCTACGGGAAAGATAATTTGAATAAAGTATAAAAGGTTATTATATGGGGGGGGGGCATGGCAGATCTGTGTAAAGCTCAAGTTTTGTGCCCAGTCACAGTAAAATTGAGATATTTGATGGTTCAAAAGTATCATTTACAATTTCAATTAGGTAGACTATCTTTCTTACAGCAAACCCTCTTAACCTTAGAATAGCTTGGTGATATGTATGGATGTAAGAAAATGTTTTGTCGTTTTTTACGCTTTCCAACCATAGGTTAAAGCGTAAATGCTCCAGCTTTGTCAGTCTGTCTGTCCGCACGATAACTCGCATAAAAATCGTTCGATTTCAATGAAATTTTAGTATGTGGTAGGGGACAACTGGGGACAAACACTATTGAAAATGGGTGAAATGGGGTCAAAGGTCAGGACATAGGAGCAGGATTCATTCCATCACCCTTATGCATCATAACTTACGTAAAAATGCTTTGATTGCGACAAACTCAATCATGTTGTTCCAGAGGTATACTGAACCGGTTCTGTTGAACATCATTGAAATGGAATCAAAGGTCAGAGCACAGGAGCGAGATTTATTCCACAGCCATTATCCTCATAACTTCAGTAATGATTTCTGGTATGTTGGAAAGGGTATCATAATCAATGCATTGCATGATTTCACTAACTTGTTCAATATGATTTTAAGACTCGAATAGATTTATGCAACCAGTTTTAGTCAAAATCATTTAACCTCTGACAACACTAATTCATGGCTTCGACGAAAAGAGACATGACCAAACCATGAATAATCCATCTGCCACACATGATCAAGTTGACTGCATTCATTTACAGTAATTTATAAATATGAGTAATTGAAATTTTTTTAATATTAAAACTTATGTACTTAGGTAACATTAAACCCTAACTTAAAATGTGTCTAACCTAACTGCAGCATTTGTTCTGTCTCAACATACTCTGTAACCATGGTCATTATAAAATAAAATACTGTCCTGTGACAACATACAAAACAGACCTAATCACTAGGACCAGACTGATAGAATTATTTCATTTTAATCTGTAGTGCTATGAAATATACTACCCTATGTTACTTGTGTTACCAGCAAGATGTTACTACACAACCCTTTTAAGTCTGCAAGGAAGTGACAAGAACCATTTTTAAAAAGTAAAATGCAATAACCCATTTTCTTAAGACCATTCCAAATGCTGGTTTGTGTCCCAAGAAGGAAATGCTCTGTGTGTGTGGTGGGACTGGAAGGAACTCTTGTATTATGAGCTGCTGCCAAGCAACCAAATGATCAATTCTGAGAGGTATGTTCCCAATTGCACTAGATGGACACACTTGGTTACAAATCTCCAAAAATGGTCAAAAACAGACTACTCTGCCACTGTGGGGCAGTCAGCAAACTTCTGTCCCAGAAATCTAACATTTGGAGCAGGTTTTCTCAGCAGACCCAAGATTATTTGGTTATTGAAAAAATATGGGGTCTTACATCAGTGAAAGTGTGAGATGTTCAAAATGGTTTCATGCCTGGTAAAGGTTGCACTAACCAAATTTTTGCATTATACATGATTGAAAAGTATCTGGCTGTTGGTAAGAAAGTTTTTGCTGCCTTCATAGATTTAGAGAAGGCTTACGACCAAGTAAATATAGGACACTTCTGTGGAAGGTATTGAATGAATATGGTGTTACTGGGAATCTACTTAATACTGTAAAAGCCATGTATGCTGGCAGTAGAGGCTTGGGTACGAGTGAATGGTGTTTTATCAAAATGGTTTTCTGTTGGTGCAGAAGTCTGGCAAAGTTGTGTAATGTCACCATGGCTGTTTAATATATTTATGGATGCATGCATGCATGCATGCATGATGGCAAATAGATAATACTGGTTAATGTCTTGGTGATATTTGTGTGTGCAGACTGCTGTATGCTGATGACACTCTCCTATTGACAGAGAGCAAAAGTGAGTTGCAGAGTATGTTATCCCGGATGTATGAAGTTTGCATGAAATTCAAACTGGAGTAAAAATAAGGAAAACCCCAAAGTTATGGTTTTTGAGTGAGGAACTGGTAGTACTGGATGTAATATAAGTCTAAATGGCACAGTGATTGACCAGGTGAATGAGTTTGTGTATTTAGGAAGCATGTTTGACAGAGAGAACAAATTGGATGGCGAAACTAGTAGGCGAGTGAATTCCTCATTGAAAGTCATAGCTGCTCTGGGAGGTTTTCACAGGAATGATGGGTTCTCAAGAGAGTCCCGCACGGCTGTGTATGAGAGTGTAATTGTTCCTACTCTGATGTATGGCAATGAAACCTGGGTACTACAGAAGAAACAGGAGTCTACTTACGGGGGGGGGGGCAAGACTCGTTCTGATCGTGTGAGGAATAAAGATGTGTTGCAGTTGTGTAATGTGAAGCAAAATGTTGTTAGCAAGGTGGAGACTAATTTGCTTTGGTGGCTTGAGCATGTTGAAAGAATGAGTGATGAGATACTAAGAATTTTTTTTTAGCCCAAGTGGCAGGAAGGAGAGGCAGAGGAAGGCCAAGGAAGCCATGGGAGAATTAGAATCAAGAGTGTCTGCACGAGAAAAAGATCATGAGTATGAAGTATAAAATATCTTGTGGGCATCGTGTGATGGATGTTAGTGAAGCCCAAATTGTATGTCAAGATCGCTATAAATGGAGATGTTTGATACGGCAACAGTAAGTAAATAATCCGTTAAAAATTATCTGGTTTGTTTTTTCTTTGTGGAGCTAACCTCTGAATCCCAGTGGCATGTATGTATGTTGAAGTAGTTCTCAAGTTAGCATATATCACTCTATGCAATGTTTACATAAACAGCCTGCTAACATCCACCACAAAGGGAGGCAAAAGGAACTAACTGCACATAAATTTCATGGTGAATATTTTAAGCTGTATTTCCGAAGTGCTACATATTGGTGGGTTTGTTTACATTTCCCATCACGATTCCCTGTGTGCCACTATGTGATGTAAATAGTTCCACAACAAAATGCAAAAGAACACATGCGTGATGGGCAAGTAAAATAAGACTTTCAAAGAGTGTTCGTTTATGTGGATGGTCTTCAATATGCAGTTGAACTGACTTTCTAAACTTGATTGTGTTCAGGAAACACTGATGTCACATTTTCACAAACCGAATAGCTTTAACCAACAGCATTCTTCATTGGTATTGATGGTTTTTATTACACAGTTTGATAAATATAATTAGAACTAAATGGAAAAAATAAGAAGGTAATTATTATTTCAGATATTTATAATGTTCGTTCAGTTGTATTTTGATTATTATTTGATTAAAATATATTTCCTTGGCTTTCAAAATAAGTTATGTTTTACACTGACACCATCTTGTTATATCCTTAGCAGGGCTTGAAAAATACTATGCCCGAGATGCCCGGGGTGTATAAATCATTGGCCTGGGCAAGTGAAAAAATGGTCTAGTTGCTCGGTCAGGGAAACTAAATTTAAAAATAAAAAAAGTTTGGAATAGAATTTCTTACAAGAAAAAATATCGTCGTCGCATGTCGTGTTCCATTTCACTGCTAATCACCAGAAGTTGTATTATTGTTACGGAGAGCCAAGGACAGAACAATACCACTTCAATTACATTATGTATTAGATCCAAAAATAGGAACCCTATGTAGTTTGCTCCAAGTGTTCTTTACGGTCAGCAACATGGTGGAACAAGCCTCCGGTGGTTAGTGGCAAAAGGAAAAATCTTCAACGAAAGGAACCTGGCAGAATCCCTAAATTTCTCAAACACCAATTTCATCATCATATAATTTCATATCAATTTCAGCATCATCATCTTAAAACTTAACATACACACTTTTGTGCTTGGAACATTTTGAATACAGACCCTTAAAACGGAAATGCAAAAGACGTAAAATGAGTCCATCATATTTTTTTAATTTAAAAAAAATGAGGATTCTGATTTGTTACTGTAAAAGATAAATTTTTCTGAGCATCCAACTTTTACTACCTGGGCAAGTAAATAATTTCTGCACATGCCTAGCTGAGCATGTAACTTTTCAGATATTTTTCAAGCCCTGCTTAGCTGTGTCATGGCCCCCCAAGCAAGGGAGAGCACAACAAAGCTGAAGACCTAACTCATCTCAAAATATGCCCGTGGTCTAAATTGTAAACAAACCCACAGGTAACTGCCATGGGAGAATTATTGCAGTAGTGTTTATAATGTGTAATGGCACCTGCAAAGCCATAATCTGAAACATAAACATGTCACTAGATGCTGCAGAGGGATATACATAACACTCCAAAAGTACTTTCATATTTTTACAGAAAATTAATTTCAATACTTCAATGACATTTTTTATACACAAAAATTTTCATTCTTGATATATCCAAAAAGTCAGGAACCAATGGGATTTATGCAACATATGCTGACTCTCCTTTATAATATGTGCTCCACATGTCCATCAGTGCTGAGTTTGAGCTCAAACTTAAGAGCCCAAAAGTATGTCAGCCCAGGCTCAAATTTTATGTTGCAAGATAGAGCCCGAGCCAGAACAAGCCTGATAACTATGACTAGCCTGTTCAGGCATTAAAAATATATATATATCTTTCATGCTTCCACTTCACCCTGCAATTAACTACTAATGTATTTCTTAACTGTAAAGTGAGGAAGGGACCTCTAACTCTATAGTATTACAACCGTATGATTTCCTTTGACCTTTTGCTTCCTCCTCAAATGCTTCGGGGGAAGCGCATCTGAGAAGATCAGGTGGCGCTGCAATCTATATACAGTGACCAACAGAATTAACAGCAGTGTTTTTTTGTTTTTATTGAAGGTTTAAAAACCACCATGAGCAACTCAGTGGGCTACAAGCAGTCGCCAGTCCCTAATTTAGGGTTACTGGTTCCAGGGAAGGGAGAGAGCCAGTGCCGTAAGACAAACACAACATCCATGCCTCACCGGGATTCAAACCCGGACACATCTTGGACGAATGATCAGAAGCCATCGCTTAAACCACTGTGCTAGCGGGGTGGCATAGCTGCAGTGTGGAAGTAGCGAGCAAAATTTCATCACTGTGCTATCTAGTATCTATAGTTCTTGAAGATGCTTTTCCTTCTCTGCAGAAAACACTAACGCATGGCCTATGGCATTTGCTACCCAAAGCCCTGAATAAATAGCCCTCTTGAGTCTGCATACAACCCCCAGGCCCAGTTGCTGAAGAATTGTCTTTACAAACTAGAAAGTGTAAGAAAAGTCTCATTTGCTAAATCATACAAAATCATGTTTAAAAAAAAAAAAAAGATTCATTCTCTCTCTTTCTCTCAGAACCTGAGCTGCAGTAAATATTCTGCAGTCTGGGCTCAGCACATCTCAGCAATGGTGTCCACCCTGACATTCCACACATTTTCTTTGCCAGTGTACAATGTTTGGATTCTTCTTAGCATACTGGAATTGATAGTAGCATAAGCCTCAGTAATTCTCTCCCCTAGATAAAGATCTCATATTTTTACAGCATACACCTCTGTCTTCAGGAATCCCCAAAATGCAAAGTCCAGAGGGTTAAGGTCAAGTGATTGTGGTGTCCACTCTACTGGTAGATGATTTACTTGGCTCAATGATGTTTCGATAAGGAAACATCATTGAGCCAATGGGGCACTCCATTTGTGTAATGCAGAAGAGCTCTGTCTTGCATGAACCATTTGGGTCCTTATCCAATTAAATCATGTTCTGGTACCATTTCACACCCAACATTTTCACATATTTTTTGCCATTTATAGCTTTTTTGAAGAAATACAATACAAAGGACATTTTTCCCCATCAGCCCATTTCCTCTAACTGTCAGCAAATTTGCCCTTACCTTCAGCAGTGTGTGACTATGAACTCATAAGCATCAGCACATTTCAAAAATTTATAATTGAACTACATAGTTTACCCATAATTTTATTTTGAGTATGAATCATATGTGCCAGTTATTAACCATAGTTGCACCTCCCCTATCAAGGAGGCAGCATTGATCAGGACATAAGTGGAATAAGGTCACAAAACCATATCACCTCATGTGGTCTTTTTGCTTTTAGAGTTTTTTTTTTTTATTGGATTTTTAACGACCACCGTGAGCAACTCAATGGGCTATAAGTAGTCGCCCGTCCCTAATTTAGGGTCACTGGTTCCAGGGAAGGGAGAGAGCCAGTGCCGTAAGACAAACACAACATCTATGCCTCACCGGGATTCGAACCCGGACCCCTTTCGGACGAATGATCAGAGGCCATTGCTTAGACCACTGCGCCAATGGGCAACTTTTTTTTTTTTTTTTTTTTTTTAGAGTTCTGTAAAGAAGCAAATGGCAAAATCATATAATGAAATTAGCATTAGACCCCTTTCTGCACAATTAATGTCTTCAGTTCACCTTTTGTTAAGCGTCAATTGCTGTTCTACACTTTCCATTTCATGCCTTAAATACTAGAGTGAGTCATAAGTTCTTAGCATTTTGGGGTACAATGTTCAGTCTGGTACCACATATTGACCACACATGGCTATTTGGCAAAATACAGTCCATCAGAGTCTATGGTCTTTTGCCATTGTTCAGCCAAAGATGTAATGCAGTTGCGATACCAGGCGGCTGGCTTGGATGCAAAACTCAGTGATGCCATCTTTCACAGCCTCCAAGGAATGAGTCTGTCGGTCAAGAAGAGCACCATGGAACGAAACAGGTGAAAATCTGAAGGAGGGCAAGCTCCGGGCTACAGGCTGGGTGTGGTAGGATTTCGACGCCATCCGAATCCTAAATTTTCTGGTGAACAATCCGTGACCTATGGCATGGGGCATTGTCGAATTGCAGGAGGACCTTCTTTTGGTTCACCATTGTGGGGTAGCACTGGAGTAGAATGTCATCTACATGTTGCAGCTGGTCGGCATACAGGTTCCCATCGACTGCCCAACCTTGTGGTACAAGCTCTCAGTGGACAGGACCCTCAAAATTCCACCATACACACAACATTGTCTTCACTTCAAAACACCCTCTTTGAACTACTGCTTCAGCCTCATACCCTGGCCACAGCCATTGGTTTCCGGTATCAAGATAATGTAGGAAGACCCACTTCTCATCATTCGTTATGATTCTCTGCCAAAACCGGTTGTCATGTGGATTTTTCAGCAATTCTCGACACAGAGCGACACGCTCCTCAGCTTGCTTTGAGCTCAATTCATGGGGAACTATTTGTGGATGTCTGGAGTGAAAACCAAGCTGGTGTAGGTGACGAACGATGGTTATTTGTGATGCATGGACCTCCTCTGCTAATCGTTGGGTGCTGTTCAACAGCTAGATGCAGGGATTCAGTGTTGGTGGTGGCTGGTCTCCCACACCTCGCTTTGTCAACGAGCACTGTCTCCAGACAAGAAGCCTTGAAACCATTTTCTTGCTGTTGCAGGGTGCACTGTCTCCTCACCTTCTACACTACGAATTTCCTTAACGGCAGCCGTTGCATTCAACCCCTTTTTTCCAATAATGACGTAGGAGCACACGAACAACAAGTTTCTGCTCAGACATTCTCATTTTGTATGAGCAACACACACATGTTGAGTCTGGTGCATGCCTACCTGTCTAAGCAGCAGAGAAAGTCGCCCAATCAGGTGTGGGACACATTCCACCTTACTGCACACACATTTCGCCTTACTGCGCATGTCCCACCTGTTCAGCGGAGATTCTCCATCTGAATCGCAAAACGCTATGACCTTATATCTCACCCTGGTACAGCCTATTTGAAAGAAAAAAATCTGCTTCAAATCTTAAGTTTCTTTTTCATCCTATGTTTTGTCTTTCTTTTGCAGCGGAACTACTTCCTTTGCCCCTTTGTGGTGGACGTGAGGTGGCTATACATGGACACGGTGTAGCAATACACACAAACTTCAGAACCACTTGAAAGTGGCCACAATTAGAAGTCCACCAGATTGTTTTGTTTCAGGGTTTAGCAATTGCCATGAAACTTCCTATAAGCAGTCATCCATCTTTAATTTGGGGCCATTGGTTCCACTGTAGGGAGTGAGCTAGCTAGCACTGTAGAATAGTGATGGACCATTCATATACAAGATTCATTGATACCGAATGATTCTTTCACCGTAAATGGGTCTCTCTCACAGCTGTGAATGATCATTCACTTTGCCATTACTGTGACACACACTGAAGTTGCAGTGTGTTTAATTTGCTTCTGCCCACAGGAGTCCACAAATGAATTCCCAATCAGAGAAGTAATAGGATAATTTTAGTAGCTACTGTTACACAAGTATGTAGGCTGCAGTCAGCTAGGAAATAATGGCGAACCTTAAGAATTACATGAATGCATTCACTTGTATGGTGCAACTGCATCATTTGTGTTTGGGGGTTTAACGACCACCATGAGCAACTCAGTAAGCTATAAGCAGTCACCCGTCCCTAATTTAGGGCCACTGGTTCCAGGAAAGGCAGAGAACTAGTGCCGTGACAGAAACAATACCCATGCCTCACCAAGATTGAAATCCAGCCCCTTCTCAGACGAATGATCAGAAGCCATCGCTTAGACCACTGCGCCACTGGGGCGGCCTGCATCACTTGCAAATCAATTGTCATGGATGGTGATTACTTAAAGAGCCTGTACTCTTTTGGGCAGTTTGCCAAAGACAGCTATTGTTTTGAAAGCACAACAAGGGATCCCTGAAATGAATGATTTACTCAGTGAGCATAGTAGTGACAACCTGGAAATTGGACAATTCTTCAATGAACTCTTACAAAGGAATGATTTATGCCATCACTACTGTAGAAAAAACACCATCTATGCTTAATCTTGGACCTGAAACCAGATTCAACTTTGATACCTAGCTAGAAAGCAATGTCCTGTCGTCCACTTAGCCATAGAGGTGGCCCTGGAAAAGATGTTTTGGGGTTTCACAACCAAAGTGAGCAACTAATAAAACTATATGCAAATGCTTACCCCTAATTAGGGCTACTGGTTCCAGGGAAGGGACATAGCCAATGCCATCACTCTACACAGAACTGGGGCTCCACTCTGATAAATGGTCAAAAACCAATGCCTCCAACAAGATCATTGTTACCAAAATAGGTGGTTGCAGTAAATTCATTGGTTCTGGAATTATCCATATGAAGAATTACACTCCAATGAAATAAACAGAAAACAAATGTTACTAGCTGTAATTGTGAATAAATATATATTACAATCCTACATGGATGCCCCCCCTTCCCAGCTGACTGTTTAATAACCTGTATACCTCAGATACAGAAGTACAACACATGCATCATCGCACAACAGCTTATTTATTATTATGTACACTGTTTCACTTGGTGGAGCACCAACATGGAGGGTCCAATGGGTTTAGAGCCCAATTAAAATAATAATGACAGTAAGGTTGAAAGTGTTGGACGAAATGAGAAAAAAAGCCAGACTACTTTTGTACTGCAAAAAAAAAAAAAAGGCCATTTGATTATTACATTTCTGAATCACATTACAACCTCCAGCTGAAACTGTTCCTCATATATTAATTGAAGTGCATGGATACACAGACAGATGTATGGTAGAACAGGCAACATACTTACATGAGGTGAGAGTTATATTTGATCCCTGAAGGATATTCAGAAAAGCCTTTATCTCAAACTGCTCCAGAGATACTCATTGAAAACACAGGCCTGATGGACTTACCAGCAAACGGACAGACAACCAAAGATAAAAACAGAATGACAGTTTCGTCGTATCCTTGAAAGTATCAAGAAAATTTCAAATTTAACTTGACTGTTTCCGAGAGCCGAAGGTGTTTATCAAAAACAGGCGGATGTAGGGTCAAACTGGCAGACTGAGAACAAGGTGCTAATTTGTTGTCTGGTGTAAGAGTTCCTTGCTGTCCCTAAAAATCATCCTCAAATTTTCAATTCCCCATCTCAAATGGTCTCAAATACATGTCACATCAAGCTACCACTGCAATTGCCAAGGAGTGAAAAATCCCAAGGGGGTCCAACAAAGTATAACCGATTGTATTTACTACACTCAATGTGCAGCAGGAAATTACTGTTACACACGTTTTTATTACATACATGGTGGTTGCTGGACGAGGATGCCTTTAGGGTTACACTATTGTTGTATTTGATAAGAAATTCAGACTTACCCTATACGGCCTTGGAAGCTCAGTATTTCTTGGGTAGGATACGAATAGTGTTCGAATTGTTGTTCTGACTTCACTATTTAAGTCTTTTTCTTTTTTTCATTTTTTAAATCTTGTAGTAAACGAAATGATGTACAATAAAAGCATTTAGGTTTGGAACGTATTTGACTGAATATAAGTTAATACTCAAAGTCTTGTTAAAAGGAATGAAATTTACAATGAAAGATACTTAAAATCAATGAAAGATAAAACCAAATTAAAACCTGAATCCTAAAAGAAAACCATAAAAATGAAATCCTCCTCCAACATGTTGGAGGATTTTTAGGATTCAGGTTTTAATTTGGTTTTATCTTTCATTGATTTTAAGTATCTTTCATTGTAAATTTCATTCCTTCAAACAAGACTGAGTATTGTTAACTTATATAGCATTTCCGGCAGTCAATACGTTCCAAACCTAAATGCTTTTATTGTACATAATTTCGTTTACTACAAGATTTAAAAAAAAAAAAAAAAAAAAGACTTAAATAGTGAAGTCAGAACAACGATTCGAACGCTATTCGTATCCTACCCAAGAAATACTGAGCTTCCAAGGCCGTATGGAGTAAGTCTGAATTTCTTATCAAATACAACAATAGCGTGACCCTAAACGCGTCCTCCTCCAACAACCACTACGTGTATGTAATAAAAACGTGTGTAACAGTAATTTCCTGCTACACACTGAGTGTAGTAAATACAATTAGTAATGTACCACGTAAATTTTCGTTCAATAGCAAAAGTAGCTTTTTGGACTTTGCAATAAAAAAAAGTATAACTGTTCAATCCATAATAACTTTGCCAGTCAATATATTTTACATATTTTCCTGAACGCAAAGACTATCTTCTGGAACCCCTCTTTATCAAAATCCTAGGTGCACCTCTGGCTACATGCATGCTTTTTGTTTAGCTTTTTAATCTGAGAGAAGGTATTGTATTGATATAGAAGGTATTGATACATTCCTTTGGCCAGTTCCTGATGTAACTGCTTTTATGTTACAATTTCAATACACTTAACAAGATCTAATAAAAAAAGTCAATGCAGTACAACTATTGCCACAAAAATTGCATATTTTAAGTTGAGCAAATGAAGACTACAAATAAAAAAAAATTTAGCTGTTGCACGCTGCATAATACAGTAGCTTGTAGCAAAAAATTTGGCCTAAAATCATGCAACTTTTTTTAAAAAAGTGAAAAAAAAATTCAAATCATTTTCAGATTTCCTAAGCATTAATTATTGGCTGGAACAAGGATGGAATGTGCTCTTCCTATAATCAGATACCAGACTTACATTGTGAAAGCCCGTCAAGGCATTTTTGTTTTCAAAAGGAAAAATAATTCTATTATCGAAGACTGCAGAGCTTTGTCACTGCCTAACAAGTGGCAAGATTTGGTGAAAAATAACTAACCATCAAGGTTAAATATAACTGCAATAGTGAAAGTGAAAAAAGAATGACAAGAGAACTGCCTGAAGAATTTTCTCTAAAAATTTGCAAATTAATTTTTTTTTAAATATCCTAGAAAAAGATCATATTAGAATCATAGTGTGAAATCTGGCAACAACTGACGCTTTTACCACATGTTTCATTTCATGGCTGATGAAGGTAGAAGTCGCTACAGAAACGTCCCGCTCATAATTTTTCAACGTAACTTACGCATGTGATGACGATTTCAAGAATTCTTTTTAACTATATTAGAAGTTTAATTGAACATTTTTTTCCACTTATACCCCTTTTGCATATGTTGAACACATATTTACACTTAAAAAGATCATGTAACAAAGACAGTGAAACCATATGAAAAACGCATTTGTAGAAATGTGGAGAATTTTTTTCCACCAACAAGCAGTGTAATAAAGCGTTGGTGCATGCTGATGCTTTATACCACTTGCAAGAAGAGAAAAATGCTTATCTTCCTCTTTCACATTTTGTTCAGAAATATGTATCTAACTCATGACTCTGAAGTGCAAGATCCTAAAAATGCACTGAGCAAATAGGATACACTTTGTTTATTTGTTTGTTTTGTGGTTTATGAGCAACTCTAAGGGCTATAAGCAGTTACCTATCCCTAATTTAGGGTTACAGATTCTAAGGAAGGGAGAGAGCCAGATCAATCGGACAAACATACCACCCAAGCCTCATCCGGTATACAAACCTTAGCATAGCTGACCCAAATCTTGCATCTCAGACCACTCTGTCATTGCAGTAGTATTGTACACAAGCATTGGCGCACCCACGGAGGGGCCTTTGGGGGCTTCAGCCCCCTCCAAGGAGATTAAAAGCGACGTATGTCACAAATTAAACATTCAAAAATATTATTTTAAATGTTCAAAAAATTACATAGTGTCTGACATAGTATCTTCTATTACACGGTGTCTTCTTTCCAAAGCCCCAAGGAGATTAAGGCTGTCTTTGAATGAGTGTTAGGCTTCATCTTCTGCGATAGATGGTGCAAAATATCACTCCTTGGGCATGGCTTTTAAGTCTTGAGGGATTCTCCCAGAAGTTGGCGTCAGCGAATGACTGAAGACCTTACCATACTCAAAATGGAAGTGGTCTCTCGTTGGCAATAAAAAGACAAAATATGCGCTGTTACGTTTTAACCAATGACATTGTTTGGGGGTAGAGCTTAGTAGGTAAGCATAGTTTATGTCTCAAATTCAAGTGTTTTCTGGTAATGTACACATTTTCTCTTTAAAAAATGAACGTACAGTAGAATTTAAGATGATCTATGACAAGATTTCAATCTCACTTCAGTGCCCATTCTTTGATTTCTATTTAGCCTAGATAATTAAAAAAATCAGACAGAAATGAGAGATTTCGTTTCTTCCACACAGAAACACTGCCTAGCTAACTTTTGGCGCCATCTAGCATCAAATTAGAATACTTTCGAGTCAGATAAATTGAATTTTTAAAAAAATTCTAACAAATTTTTCGGAAATATAACTGCAACACGTATTAGCTAAGAGTCATATTTATTTGTGCTCAAAAGTTAAAACTAATAGTTTTCGAGAAAATGCGTACAAAAGAATTTGCATTACAGATATAGAACAGAATTTCTGTTACACTCATTCAAAGACAGCCTTAAGAGCGACGTACGTCACAAATTAAACATTTTACATGTTCAAAAGATTACAGCCGCAGTGGTCTAAACGATGGCCTCTGATCATTCGTCCGAAAGGGGTCCGGGTTCGAATCCCGGTGAGGCATGGATGTGTCTTATGGCACTGACTCTCTCCCTTCCCTGGAACCAGTGACCCTAAATTAGGGATGGGCGACTGCTTATAGCCCATTGAGTTGCTTACGGTTGTCGTTAAACCTCCAATAAAAAAAAACTACATAGTGTCTTCTATTACATGATGTCTTTTTCCCAAAGAGATTAAGAGCGACGTAAGTCACAACCGTATATAAACTATAGGCGTACACTATATATATATACACGCACATTGTGTACGTATATATATAGCCCCCTCCAACAAGAATTCCTGGGTGTGCCACACACTTGTATGTATGATAAAACTGCAAAAACCAGATGATAGATCACTTAACATTTAATATTCACCAAATACACCTTTCTATCATTTCTACATATTTTAACCCCCTGAAATCTTCAGTTTGGGGAATAATATGTTAAAATGTGTTACATATCATGATCAGAGCTGGAAGGTAATTACAAAGGTAAATTGTGTAATTTGCCTTGGTATTTAGCTCTAAAAGCCATGTGTGTGTACAAATGTGCATGCAAAGTGATCCTCGGAATTTGTACTTTTTCACTTAAACCTTACAGTGTAGCTACTTTTTACAAAAAGTAGAGCAACTAGCTACTTTCCAGGAAAAGTAGTTGTAGCATGCTATTTTTCAAGAATGCAGTTAACTTACGGCTGTAGCAAACTATTTTGGTAAATGTGTAGTTAGTCTTAAATTATTTCGTCAGAAATGTTGAAGGATTTCAAAAAAGTGAGATGTGTGCAATTTCATGGCAAATGGTGAAAAAATGTCATTTTTATAGTGCATTTTAAAGATTTTTACCATATTATTTACATGTAAGTATGACGCTGTGAGAGAACCACCACAGCTACCATGTCAAGCTTCGCTCCGCTGAAGCGAAGGTCTCGTTTCGGCGGCCATTTTGCTGGCTGAAGAATACAAGAGCAATGTGGAACATTCTTGCTAGGAAAGCATTCTAATTTGTAGTGCTACCTGACAGAAAATAATTCCCTTCTGTTGCAGTTTTTCAAAACATATGGTGACAATTGATTTGATCTTACGCGTGATTCTCAGATACGAAATAGAAAGTATTCTTCTAGAAAAGTGTTAAAAAGTATATGTCGCATTCTCTGAAAGAGAAGTTACATGGCATCGGAAAGTTGACGTTTTGCTTCTCCTACTGACGACGAGGTCCGCAAGTTCATTCAAATTGGATTACAAAAAAAAAAATGTCGATGAAGAAGTGACTTCATACATTGCGTATCAAAGAATCATATGTGAAAAAACTAGAAATTGTCAGACTGATGTAAAAAATTCAGACAGAAATGATGAGCTATTTTCTGTAGCATAGCACTACAAAATGGAAAGCTTTCCTGGCAAGAACATTCCCCCTTTCTCTTGTACTCTTCCACCAGCAAAATGGCTGCCAGAACAAGACCATCATTTCGGAGGAGCAAAACTTGATGTCATCGCCGCAGCGTTCCATTAGGCCTGCCACAGCTTCCCTGTTTATAGCGTAAATATTACAGTAAAAATCTTTAAAATGCACCACAAAGATGACATTTTTTCATCATTTGCAATGACATTGCATACTTTAAATTCTGTACGTCATTTTTTTCAAAATCCTTCAACATTCCTGACAAAATAATTTGGGATGCTAAACTACACATTTACCGCTATTTTTTCCTAAAAGTATTTGGACGCTACCAAATATTTGCATAAGTGCAAAGAACAGTTTTGCAGGAAGGTGCGCTGTGAGTGGGGAGGTACATATGCACTGAGTGGTCCCTTTATTATGACCACCTGACAGTTTTAAGCAAATGAACTATAGCTGCACACTGTTGCCACCAGAGGGCGAGGCTAGTATAAAAAGGGAAAGCTTAGTGCTTGCAACAGTAGTAGAAGTGATTTTTGGGTGACGAGATGGGTAAAAAGGCAATTTGATGGACGTTCAACGTGGGATGATCATAGGAGCTCGGAGCCATGGAGCGAGTATCACCGAAACCGCAGCATTCGTGAAATGTTCCAGAGCAGCTGTTGTTAAAGTGTTTAAAGACTGGACTGTCAGCCAAAAAACTGGGTCTTTACGTGCAACGTGTGGTCGTCATCGACTAGTGACTGCTTGGGTTGAACGGAGAGTGTCCAGACTGGTAACAGACAACAGAAGGACAACAGTGCAGCAAATTACATACCATCTTAATCAAGGATCCCCTCAAATGATATCTGCATGCACTGTTCACTGTACACTGCATCGGATGGGATATGGCAGCCAAAGGCCTGTTCAAACACCTTTGCTGTCTGCAGTTAACAAGAGAAAATGTCTCTAGTTCGCACAAGGATTGGACAGTTGATAATTGGAAACAAATTATGTGGTCCAATGAATCAAGTTTTCAGTTGCACCATGCCTAAGCAAAGTATAGTGCTTGTATTGTACAGGATTGGTTTCAGGAACATGCCGGTGAGTTTACTTTGCTTAGGTGGCCCCCACAGTCTCCAGATCTCAACCCCATTGAGAATTTGTGGGATGAAGTTGAACGAGCCATCAGACAGCTGGATCCACAACCCTGCAATCTCACACTCCTGGAAAGTGCTATTCATCAAGCATGGTCTGAGATTCCACAAACCACCTATCAACATCTCGTGGAGTTCATGCCACGAAGAATCAATGCAATATTAAAGGCAAAGGGTGGCTCAACGAAGTACTGAGGGGGTGGTCATAATAAAGTGGCCACTTAGTGTATAAAAGCTAAGGTGTTCTGTCGTACTAGCAGTAACTTTGAAGTGGATATGTCGCATGGACATGAACTTTCCGAGTTCTAGCGTGAGCTGGTCATAGGACGTCATTTGAGTAACGCTTTCATATGGAGCACTTGCAGCTAAACTAAATATACCAAAATTGACTGTAAGGGATCTTGTAAAAAGATGGAAGCAGGATGGTGCAACTACAGCAAAAAAATTTCAGGAAGGACACACAAACTGACGGAAGAGCCATGGTAAGCAATGTTAAGAAATCCCATTCTTCCTCTGCTGTTTCTTTCAATGGCTTGGTTAGTACCATAACTATCCACAGAGAGTTGCACAGTGTAGGGTATTATGGTAGAGCAGCAGCACACAAACAACACATCACTACCGTGAATGCCAAGCACAATATTCCCTTTAAGCGGCCATGGGCAATGAGCGCCTAACCCAATGAGCTAGGCAAGCATCCAAACCACTTGGGAATTTTTTTTTTT